>JAZAVI010000030.1:0-557077 GCA_036326025.1 Chrosomus eos
CAACAGAAAACTGAGCTTTTTTTTTTTTTTTATTTAATAAGAAACAAAATTTACAGACCAAAATCTACAGAAACTCTACATGCTTATACATTCATCCTCACATTCATACCCCCAGAACATACATGAGAAAAGAAAACAATTTTTTAACACTTTTACAAAAAATAAAAATATTACAACAGAAGAATAAATGATATGAAAAAAAAAAGATAGGAAAAAAAAATACAAGATTTCATATAATTATAATACACATATAATATGATTCCATTTTTTATTATATTCATCCACTTTATTTTTGCTTTCTGCTATTATCTTTTCTAAAAGAAGATGAAACCTTATAACATTCTTAAAGTGACCTAATGACACGCTTGATGATGTTTTTGTTTTAAAAATAAACATTTTCCCTATTAATAAAATGGTATTTAATACAAGAAAACTACCTGTAAAATAACCAAGTACAATAGTTTGTGGTGTTATGGTAAGTTCTATTCTAGCCGTCTTTAACCAAACTTGGACACTTGACCAGAACTTATATACAAATGGACAAAAGTAAAATAAATGCCATAGGTCTTCCTCTTCTTCCCCACAAAATCTGCAATGTGGGTTATTTTCGATCTGATATAAATATAACATTTTTTTAGTTGCAATTATCTTGTAAAATTTTTTTAATTGGAATATTCTTGAATATGAATCTACTGTAGTGTTATAAATTGATCTAAAATATTCTTTCCATGGAATTGGTGTGTTAATTTCATCTTCCCAGTATTGGCAGACCTTGTGAGGAAAAAGTGCAAATCCTGCAGAATATAACTTCCAATTATAAATTATTTTATTTATTTTTATATTATGTAACCCTTTTTGACATCGTACTTTTGAGAGACAAACCAATAGCTTGTTTATTTTGTATTTTTTGTTTCCAGCCAATTGGAATTGCTGAAACAATCTGATTGAATCGATACAAATCCAAACATTCATTAAACTGAGCTTAGTGAAAAACACAAGACGTCTTGTAAACCAAATTAAATAAAAAGGTTCTGAAGACAAAGCTTAATTTATACATTTCAGCAACACACTTTAGTGATACAGAATACTGAGGGCGACATCTAAACTGTTCATGTGCTCAGCTGCTACTTTTAGTGTTAAAATGTTTGAATTACTCGTGGAGCAAAAATGTACGAAATCTAAAATTATCAGCGAAACGCCCCTCATTTTTAGAACTGCTCCTAAATTCCCATGTTAGAATAAAATTCTAGCCGAAAGATTTTGGTGAATATAGACTCAAATTATTAGAACTGCAGTAATGCTCATATCCATAAATAAAATAATAAATGGAAGTAATACTTGCCCTCCTGAGTTTCCAGAAGTAAACGCCCCCCGAGACGACAATAACCAGAGGAATTAAAGCATAAAGCCCTCGGAGATCAGAGGAGCGGAGAGGGTTTGGGCTGGAGGAGGAGTGTGGAGGAGATATAGTGGAGGAAACTGCTGCTTCTGGAAGATACAACAGGGACAAGAAACAAAGAGGATCATAAACGATAAACCAACTCTTAACCAAGTATCACAAATGATACCACAGAAATATAAATTATCAAGCATTTGATCTTTCCATGAAGTTTGAAGGATCTGTATGTTTGCACAGCATTAAACAAATTAAGCAAGCAATAGTTTTTTTCTTCTTTTCCAAATCTTTAAATAAATTATGGTGTTATTGATAAAGTCATGATTATTTACATCATCTGAATGTCATTTATAATTGTTTTCAACTGAGGATTTTGCACAAAATCATTTGCCTGTTTGGATTCACAGTTTTCAATCATATTACTTTGTAATTTAAATTATTAATATAATTTCTTTAAATAAGAACAAGGTTGCAAGTCAATTCAAGCTCAAGTAGGAATAACATCAACTTAATGACTTAATGTTTTACAACTTAATGAACACAATCATGACTATTTATTTATAATATTTATATTATACTATATATATATATATATATATAATTCTTTTTTTTCTCCTTTTTTTCATAATCCTGATTTTGATACATAACAGGCACACAGACATATTATAGTTTGTGCCCAAGCTGTGCTGATATTATTGTCACAAGACCATTTTATGCCACTTAATATATAATTATAGGCTAATATAACAGCATAATGATGCAACCATAATAAGTATTTAAAGTAGGCCTATTTAAAATGCAATCATCATCATCTGTGTTTGTTGTGTGCAACAGTTTGAGGTCTCGTTATCTTCAACCAGACATGATGTTGTGGCTTTGTGTTTCTTCCGCATTTGTGTCGACTCTGAACAGTTTATCATCTTCTCACTCTGATTAGTGATTACACTCTATGATTGAGACGTAAAAGGCAGAAGTGAGTGAGAAGTGTGGTTATTTGAGTTGTTGAGAAACAATTCTGGGTCTGGAAACGGTGAGGCTTCTCGCTGTTGTTTCATTTTCGATCCATTTTACTTTTGCGTTCCTTCCATATAGACCAATCAGAAACGTAACAATACTCACTGTTGACCACAAGTGTAGCAGTCTCCTCACACACTTTCGCTCCAGTGAAGACTCGTGCTTTATAGAGTCCTGATCTGGAGATGCTGATATTCTGAATGATTACAGATAAACGATCTTTTCCTAATATCAGAGTAACTCCAGGTGAGGGAGGATCATCATAGACCCAAGGCTTCTGCGCAATAACCACTCAAAAAAATGATATGTTGGCTTTACTTAACTTTGTTTTGTAAACAGGCACCACCGGTTCCACATAACTATGTTTCGTTAAACAAACATAATATGTTCATGTAACTTCAACATCATGGAATTTGGTCATTTTAAGCGACCCAATTTAACTCTGAGTTAATGAGTTAATTAAGTTAATAACTGAGTGATGATTGAGCATTACTGAAGACACCTGATGTTAACAAGCAGAATCTCTGAAGGAGAAAACCAGAATTTTTAAGTCACCATTATGGAGATCAGTGTTTGTTTTAGTTGGGCTCTTGACCATTAACTTATTAACTTTAGAATTTGTTTGGTTACTGTACATGAGCTATAACAGCCAGATGAACAATGAACTAAGGTCATCTGATGGTGTTGGTTGTGTTTTAACATAATCATTATTTTACAATCATGACGCTTAAGGGGTACCATGTGCGTCGGCATGTTGTAGCATGGCCAAACATGGTCAAAAGTGTCAGTTAGATGACGCCTTGGGTGAGACTGGGCTGACATAACATGCAACATACATAAATCGGATACATATACAAAGAGATAAAAAGATACAAAAAGATAAAGATAAAAGAAAAAAAAAGAAAAGAAAAAAAACTACAATACAGCATTTCTATAAAAGACATTTATGGCTTTATACATTTATATACATTTATCGTATGGCACAAAACCTATTTTACTAGGAGCATCACAATGCTGTTCTGGGAGTCATTCAGGCGACAAATGAATTTGTAGACGAGTCTCCTCAGTAATGCCTAAAAAGTGCTGACCCCTGCATTACAAAACACTTGCACTAGAACACCTGGGTTTGTTGAGCAGTGTCCTCATACAGTCATTATAAGCAACCTTAAGCTTCTGCATACTAGCCTTTTAAACTTAGTCCATAAAGGAGCAGCATACGAAGGAGTGCAATATGCTTTAAACAGGCCAATATTGACGTCATCCGTGCACCTGTGGAATTTTCTTACCAGCATGTTAGTTTGGGCATATAATATGCGACGCTGCCTGTATAAATCTCATCATCAGATAACTGATCTGTAATGTAATGACCCAGGTATTTAATTTTATTACAAACACTCATCACTTGTCCTGACAGATAAAAGTCTGGAAAACAAAGATATTTGTCAACTTTTGTCCTACAGCACTCTTTTTGGCATTATACAGCACATCAAATTTCAGCCCATATTCAGAGCAGATATTATAGCTGCTGAAAACCAGCACTGCTGATAGAGAAAATGGCCAAATCATCAGCATACATAAAATGATTAACCAAGGTGGTCTCACTACTGATTGGCCAATAGGAGGACAAAACTTAAACTTTTTTATTTATTTTTTAAATGAGCGATGGTTTCGCTAGATAAGACCTTATTCATCGTCTGGTGTCGTTTAAAGCCATTTGAAGCTGCACTGAAACTCTCATTTGGACCTTGAACCATTTGGGTCCCATTGAAGTCCATTACATGGAGAAAAATCCTGGAATGTTTTCATCAAAAACCTTAATTTCTTTTCGACTGAAGAAAGAAAGACATGGACATCTTGGATGACATGGGGGTGAGTAAATTATCAGCAAAAGTTTTTTTTAAAGTGAACTAATCCTTTAATGGTTAGATTGAACTGTTTTGAACTCCCGAACTGAAAGTGACGCATCTGGAGTGCGATGATGACGCGGGGCGACTTGACACTTCTTGCTCAATCCAGCAAGCAATTTTTCGTTTAAAAGACGTTTAATAGCCGTATAAACACAGCTCAAAGGGGAAAATTTGGGTTGTCAGTGAAAATTGAATAGATGTCTAAACGCTCAAGAACCTATTCATTCATTAGACAACAAAGAAATGAAATGAATGAAGAAATGAAACAAAACACCTTGTAATCGCTTGACTCACCCTCAACCAAAAATGACAATTCTGTCATCACTCACACGTTGTTCCAAACCTGAATGAGTTTCTTTCTTCTGCTGAACACAAAGCTATTTTGAATACATCTTGTAATCAGTCAATGGGGTCCATCAACTTTCTGGTTACCAGTTCTTCAAAATATCTTATTTTGTGTTCAGCAGAAGAAAGAAACTCAACTTGAGGGCGAGTAAATGATGACAAAAGTTTTATTTTAGGGTAAACTCTCCTTTTAAGTGAGCTGGAGTTGTGTTTCCGTGAGATTTGTCAAGTAGGGCCTAAACATCAAGGTAGTGTGGCTGTTTTTGAAAAATAACCAAATTCAGATCAATTACTTTCCCTTCTTAACACTGCAAATATGCATATCTGAGGTATATCATGATATATCACATATCATGATGTGTGGATCTGATTGAAGATCCGCTGTAGAAGCTTTTGTTCATCTCTGATACATCAAACTTGCAATCTCAACTAATTATTACTGTGTATTTGCAGCATACTTCTTAAAACAATTAAAAATATCCATTAGCATAAATACCAGCATACATAAGTAAACATAAACAATATAATTTTTGTGTTGTGAAGGTGTAAATCTATTTTTAGAATAAATTCATGAAATAAATTATAATATGATTTTTATTCATGTTTTTTTTATTTGACAAAAAATCCATTCTTTGAGCATGTACACTTTAAACAACAGATTCATTCGTAATGCATCATTAAATGTGGTCGTCTTAAACTCTACACAGTATAAATGAATGTATTATTAAACATTTATGATATATTACTCTGGCAGAATGAAGTGAAGTTTACTAATTTAACTAGTCAGATGAGAAAACAGTCAACGCTTTAGGAAAACAAATACATATTTGTATTTTTACATAAAACAATAAATATAATAAACGAAGGACTGAATCTCCCTTCATACAGTACAGGGGAAACTCGAAAAATTAGAATATCATGCAAGAGTTCATGTAATTCAAAGTAAAAGGTAAAACTATAATATATTTAGTAGACTATAACTATATACATAAGCATGATTATACTTTTCAGAGGGCTGACATTTCTGTATTTAAAATCCTTTTTTTATTGATTTCATGTAATATTCTAATTTTCTGAGATTTCGAATTTTGAGTTTTCATAAGCTGTAAGCCATAATCATAAAAATTATAACTTTTGCACGATATTCAGATTTTTCGAGTTTCACCTGTATCTCATCTCATCCACCGACAGCATGAACACGGTATATTGACTGTTTTGTTACTATATTTCACACATAACTGGAAAACACTTGTTAAATCTCTACAGCCTGCCTGACTTTAATGCAACAAGAGTCATTTGATCAACAATCTGGAAATAAACAAAATTGATTTTAAAAAGGCACCATGTTATTATTGTGAATATGTGAGAAAAAAAACTGCATCTGACGTTTGGCAGGTTAATTTGGCTTCAAAGACTCACACTTTCAGTTAAAACAGCTCATAGGCTACATGTTAGTTTGTGTCTATCTCAAGCCTTATCTGTGAAACCGGGGTCTTATGTTTAAAGGTGCAGTATATAACATATATCGCTATAGAGTTGAGTTAGTGTCGCTATAGTGTTGAGTTAGTGTCGCTATAGAGTTGAGTTAGTGTCACTATAGAGTTGAGTTAGTGTCGCTATAGAGTTTAGTTAAGTGTCGCTATAGAGTTGAGTTAGTGTCGCTATAGAGTTGAGTTAGTGTCGCTATAGAGTTGAGTTAGTGTCACTATAGAGTTGAGTTAGTGTCGCTATAGAGTTGAGTTAGTGCTGTCATTTTTGTGAAAAAATCCTGTTCGATTTTTGAGACATAATTTTCATTGAATCGATTGTAAAATCGATTTTCCGTGTCTAAAGACGTTTCCATTTCAACACCAAATATAGGCAAATCCACGGACAACTAACAGGCATTAGGACCATAGACAGTAAAAGACGAACGTAAAGAGGGCGCTTGAGACGCGCACAAATCAGCAATATTCCTGATGCTTTATTGGCGTGAAGTTTCGTGCTCAATGACAAACAGGAGTGCTACATTCAGTAAATTAACACCCTCAACTCACCAAATGCAGGTAAAAATGAACTTTGGCGGCTAACGCTGTCAAATCAAGAGGCGTGCGTCTATGTTTACTCACTTTCTTTGCTGTGGAAGTTCGTGTAAGCCAAATCTGTGTGGATTTAGCGCGAATACGCAACTCGTGAGTCCTCGTGATATTTTAAATACGGCGTATTGCGCAGAATCTGCGCATTTCTGGCTTACTTGAACACACACGTCACTAAGCAACGACTCTGGCAACAAATAACGGCGCGCTTGTTCACTTGCCTTGAAGTAATAGCGAATATTAAAAAGCATTTGGTTAACAGAAAGACATTATTATTTTTCAACATCCTACATGTTCTATTGATCTGTCCACCTAAACACATTTTTGGTAAAAAAAAAAAAAAAAAAGGCCGTTAAAATCGATTCCCTATTTTCGTTTCGATACTTGTTGTTGGTTGGTCCGATCGATTGTGCAATCGATTTTCGAACGTAAAGTGACAGCCCTAGTCGCTATAGAGTGAGTTAGTGTCGCTATAGAGTTTAGTTAAGTGTCGCTATAGAGTTGAGTTAGTGTCGCTATAGAGTTGAGTTAGTGTCGCTATAGAGTTGAGTTAGTGTCACTATAGAGTTGAGTTACTGTCGCTATAGAGTTTAGTTAAGTGTCGCTATAGAGTTGAGTTAGTGTCGCTATAGAGTTTAGTTAAGTGTCGCTATAGAGTGAGTTAGTGTCGCTATAGAGTTGAGTTAGTGTCGCTATAGAGTTGAGTTAGTGTCGCTATAGAGTTGAGTTAGTGTCGCTATAGAGTTTAGTTAAGTGTCGCTATAGAGTTGAGTTAGTGTCACTATAGAGTTGAGTTAGTGTCGCTATAGAGTTGAGTTAGTGTCGCTGTAGAGTTTAGTTAAGTGTCGCTATAGAGTTGAGTTAGTGTCGCTATAGAGTTGAGTTAGTGTCGCTATAGAGTTGAGTTAGTGTCACTATAGAGTTGAGTTAGTGTCACTATAGAGTTGAGTTAAGTGTCGCTATAGAGTTGAGTTAGTGTCGCTATAGAGTTTAGTTAAGTGTCGCTATAGAGTGAGTTAGTGTCGCTATAGAGTTGAGTTAGTGTCGCTATAGAGTTGAGTTAGTGTCGCTATAGAGTTGAGTTAGTGTCGCTATAGAGTGAGTTAGTGTCGCTATAGAGTTGAGATAGTGTCGCTATAGAGTTTAGTTAAGTGTCGCTATAGAGTTGAGTTAGTGTCGCTATAGAGTTGAGATAGTGTCGCTATAGAGTTTAGTTAAGTGTCGCTATAGAGTTGAGATAGTGTCGCTATAGAGTTTAGTTAAGTGTCGCTATAGAGTTGAGTTAGTGTCGCTATAGAGTTGAGATAGTGTCGCTATAGAGTTTAGTTAAGTGTCGCTATAGAGTTGAGTTAGTGTCGCTATAGAGTTGAGTTAGTGTCGCTATAGAGTTGAGTTAGTGTCGCTATAGAGTTGAGTAAGTGTCGCTATAGAGTTGAGTTAGTGTCGCTATAGAGTTGAGATAGTGTCGCTATAGAGTTTAGTTAAGTGTCGCTATAGAGTTGAGTTAGTGTCGCTATAGAGTTGAGTTAGTGTCGCTATAGAGTTGAGTTAGTGTCGCTATAGAGTTGAGTTAGTGTCGCTATAGAGTTTAGTTAGTGTCGCTACAGAGTTGAGTTAGTGTCGCTATAGAGTTGAGTTAGTGTCGCTATAGAGTGAGTTAGTGTCGCTATAGAGTTGAGATAGTGTCGCTATAGAGTGAGTTAGTGTCGCTATAGAGTTGAGTTAGTGTCGCTATAGAGTTGAGTTAGTGTCGCTATAGAGTTGAGTTAGTGTCGCTATAGAGTTGAGTTAGTGTCGCTATAGAGTTGAGTTAGTGTCGCTATAGAGTTGAGTTAGTGTCGCTATAGAGTTGAGTTAGTGTCGCTATAGAGTGAGTTAGTGTCGCTATAGAGTTTAGTTAAGTGTCGCTATAGAGTTGAGTTAGTGTCGCTATAGAGTTGAGTTAGTGTCGCTATAGAGTTGAGTTAGTGTCACTATAGAGTTGAGTTAGTTTCGCTATAGAGTTTAGTTAAGTGTCGCTATAGAGTTGAGTTAGTGTCGCTATAGAGTGAGTTAGTGTCGCTATAGAGTGAGTTAGTGTCACTATAGAGTTGAGTTAGTGTCGCTATAGAGTTTAGTTAAGTGTCGCTATAGAGTTGAGTTAGTGTCGCTATAGAGTGAGTTAGTGTCGCTATAGAGTGAGTTAGTGTCGCTATAGAGTGAGTTAGTGTCGCTATAGAGTTGAGTTAAGTGTCGCTATAGAGTGAGTTAGTGTCGCTATAGAGTTGAGTTAGTGTCGCTATAGAGTGAGTTAGTGTCGCTATAGAGTTTAGTTAAGTGTCGCTATAGAGTGAGTTAGTGTCGCTATAGAGTTGAGTTAGTGTCGCTATAGAGATGAGTTAGTGTCGCTGAGTTGAGTTGGTGTCTCAAGAAGTAAAAAAGATATCTTAATATCCTCTAGATTCTCATTCTTTATAAACTTTCCTTTTGACATCTTCATCTTTCAAGGCCTGATAAAGTTCAGTGCCAGAGATATGGAGATCTCAGAGCTGATCCATGTTCAAAGTGAATTTTACACATTTTCAAACAAAGGCCAATAATCAAATGTGGTTAACTTTGCACACAGCTGATACTTGCATTTAAAGAGGAATGTCTGAAGAATAAATATTGATGAATGAAATTAGAAATGTATCTTGTTTCCCTCTATGAAAAGAATTACATAAAACACGCCAGAAACTGAAGACGGTTAAGCTGAGGCACAATCAAACATGTATTTATAAGAATTAATCTTCAGTTTTAGGGATATTTAGCTCAGCTTTACCAGCCACAGCAAACCCGCTCGTGTGTGTGTGTGTGTGTGTGTGTGTGTGTGTGTGTGTGTGTGTGTGTGTGTGTGTGTGTGTGTGTGTGTGTGTGTGTGTGTGTGTGTGTGTGTGTGTGTGTGTGTGTGTGTGTGTGTGTGTGTGTGTGTGTGTGTGTGTGTGTGTGAGCCCACGGCAGCTTTGCTTGCTCGGTTGCCCAATGTGACTCCATGTCCAAGTTGTTCAATTTTACCCAATTTCAGTGGTCAAGAACCAAATGTATGTACATTTTTAATAGGAATGCACCAATACATTTTTTCAGAACTTATCTGATACCAAAAATTCAGGGTTTGGATCGGAAGTAAAAAAAATTTAAAAAAATCTCTGTAGAATTTCTACACCTCCTTTGTGTTAAACACGATCTACTAAATATAGACAACTTCATTATAGAGAAAAACAACAAATAGAAAAAATATATAATCATAACGAGATTAATCGATAATTCAGCAGCAAAAATTACTATAAATTGCACATTATAAAATCTAAACATTTAGTGAAAAACCATATTTAGTGGGAAACAAAAGTAAATAAGTATAGAATTATATCTGATATGTTACACATATCTCTTTGTATTGTTGTAAAATACATTCATTAAACAAAATTATACTACAGGGCTGTTGAATGCTTGATTCTGATTGGTTGAGAACGTTCTAAGGTGTGCAATTATTTTCAGGGAAACGCACGGCTAAAGTAGTTCCAGGCGGGTTTGACCGCATTACAGTTCCATATCACTGCGCGTAGTTAACTGTAATAACGGAAAATAGGATACAATTCATAACAAGAAAAAACATGCGGCCCCATGCGCTTCATCTGCAGTTTTCAATGTCTAACTTCACAATCAATGGACACATACAGTTTAGTTTTAATAAATAAAGTATGTAGTCCTATCTATAACAGGCTAAATAGAAAATTAAACTGAATATAGGCTATATAAATAAATTGATAGTCCTGCTGCACGGGTTTTCGTAATTATTCCAGATAATATAACAAATAAATAATTATTAATATGTTAAAAGAGCTTTGTGTGTTTCATTTATTAAGTTATCTACTGTCAATTATAGAAAACAAGAATGAACGAATTAATTAAAACGATTTTAATAAATAAATAAATAATAATATTGACGCACATGCTTTTCTGTCTCATTATTGCAACATCTCTCTCTATCTCTCTCTCTCTCTCTTTCTCTCTCTCTCTCTCTCTCTCTCTCTCTCTCTCTCTCTCTCTCTCTCTCTCTCTCTCTCTCTCTCTCTCTCATAACTGCATTAATAACTGTATGAAGCCGGGACACACTAAGTCAAGGCCAGTTATGAATGTAATTTGAAACTTATGACTGATCATGCCTAAACGCATGTTCAGCGCGTTCAGTCTGTGTTCACAGTCGGTGTTTAAGACCTGCTACAGTCGATGGAAACAGTCAGTCTTCGAATGTTTCAGCGAGTCGTAAGTGTGTCCATCATTATTCTGCTATCAGTGGCTCAAACCTCCGTTACTAACTCTAAAATGACGTTTTGGAATTAGCAACGGAGGCATGGGATTAGATGCGTAAGAAATTAGTCCTACATACAAGAGCGTTTTAATGACAAAAACTTGACAAACGTCTTGAAATGCATCATCTGAACAATGTTTTGAGGTGTGGTAACTGTAGTATAAGCGGAATAATTGACTTCAGGCCTTTGAATTATCCGAAAAATAATGCACACCCGAGGTGTAACGGCCACTCCGCTTCGCGTCGTGACCGCATTACGAGTCACTATAATAAGGCAAACTAATAATAATAATAAGGCAATAATAAGGCAATAATAAGGCAATAATCTAATAATAAGGCAAACTAACTAAAGTGCATTATTTTTCTAATAATTCAATGGCCTGTCGTCAATTATTCCTTACATATATATTGTTTTGTCCTACGAGTGTGTAGTTTTTTTTTTTTGCAATTGATGTGAACATTGTCATAACATAAAATTATAAATATGTGTACTAATGAACCCCTGTTAATAGCCAGGTATCCCCCCTTTTTAAGTAAAAATCAGACTAGGCGTACATTTGATCTGTTCTGTGTTTTTAGTTTCAAAAGAGGAAATGCTCAACGGATCGGGTTTCCCTCTGTTCTGATGTGAGCAGCAAATATAGTGAATCTTAAAAGCAGGAAACTAAATAAAGCCATGTATGTACTGAGGTCTGAGGCAAAATGAGTTTGTTAAACTTTTATGAAGATCCAGATGATCAGATTGTTTGAGTCAGTCTTTAGTGACACAGAAGTCCTGAGGGCGACATCTAAATTGTTCTGGGTTCAGCTGCTACTTTTAGTGTTAAAATGTTTGAATTACTCGTAGAGGAAAAATGTATGAGATATAAAATTAGGCGCGAGACACCCCTCATGTTTAAGAGCTTTAAATTTCCACGTCAGTAGAAACTATTAGCCGAAAGATTTTGGTGAATACAGACTCAGATAATTAGAACTGCAGTAATGCTCATATCCATAAATAAAAGAATAAAAGTAAGTAATACTTGCCTTCCTAAACGCCCCCCCAGACGACAATAACTAGAGGAATTAAAGGATAAAGCCAGTGTAGTTCAGAGGAGCTGGGAGGGTTTGGGCTGGAGGAGTGTGGAGGAGATATAGTGAAGGAAACTGGAGCTTCTGGAAGATACAAGAACAGAATCAGCAGCGAATAAGATAATCATAAACAGTAAAACCAAAATTAACATATATTTCTCACAATCTGTCAAGCTTTTACTCTTTCTTTGAATTGATGAAGGATCTGTGTGTCTGCAGAAATAATGCAATTTTCTTCTTTTACAAATCATTTAATCATCTAATTATATACCTGAATGTTATCACTTAAAATTGTTTTCAACTGAGGATTTTTCAAAAAGCATTTGCTTGTTCTCCTCTTCTACGCCTTATCAGCACTCAGCTGGTGAGTCCGACGTGGGCTCCAATACGTTCACCTAGTTCTCTACAAATATTTCTGTCCCGTGCCACAATTGATGCCTGGTGTAAACTCATACTTGTCCGATATTCGATCGATCTTATCCATGTGGCCTTCAGTTTTCCTTGTTTTCGTTTACCATCTACTATGTATAATACATCTACGGTGTATAATAATGACGCACAGTATCGGCCATGAACTATTTTTAATTTTTTGAAAAAAGTCTTTTTATTTGTTTAATTTGATCAAAAATACAGAAAAAAATACCCCAGTCGTATTGTGAATGATTATTTTAAATAATAAATTTCTGTTTCAATAGGCCTATATTTAAAAATATAATATATTTCTCTGATGCAAAGCTGAGTTTATCATCAGTTATTACTGGCTGGACGGCGCTTGTTAATGAACGCCTCGATTATTATTTACTGAAATGTCCACACATGAGTTGTTGAGCCATATTCATTTATTTCTTCTTTAACTTATATTTGTTAATAAAATTTAACAAATATAATTTTTTTTATTTGTTAACAACATTAATATGTAGAATATTTTTTTTACTGTGACTAGTCTTGCTTTCAAGTAAACAAAAATCCAAACAAACAGTGAATCAGTTTCAGTTCTTGTGCTGTGAACAACTGTGTGAACCAAACACCTGAGGGAAGCTTTCTTTCTACCTATATATTCAGTAACTATTTACCCAAGAGTGAAGCCTACACACATGACAAAAAAACATGCCCATACAAGGCAGATTTATTATCAATGATGGAAACAGTTGTGCCAATTCATATTATTTTGGAACCTGTGGTACTTTTTTTCAGGATTCATTGATGTTCAAAAGAACCACATTTATTCAAAATATAAATCTTTTCTAACAATATAAATCTTTACTATCACTTTATAAATTGAACACTTCCTGAATAAAAGTATTGATTTCCTTCTCTTTTTTTTAAATAGCTGACCCCAAACTTTTGAACGGTAGGCCTAATGTATAGGGTATTGTTACAAAAGATTTCAATTTTAAATAAAATGCTGTTTTATTTACTCTTTATTCATCAAAGAATCTTGGGGGGGGGGGGGGAATTATCACAGGTTCCAAAAAAAAAAAAAAATTAAGCAGCACAAATGTTTCTAACATTGATGATAAATCATATTAGCCTATACTGATTTGTGAAGGATCATGTGACACAGAAGACTGGAGTAATGATGCTGAAAAATCAGCTTTAATCACAGGAATAAATTACATTTCACTTTATATTCACATAGAAAACCATTATTTTAAATTGAAATAATATTTCAAAATTTTAGGCTACTGTTTTTTTCTGTGTTTGTGATCAAATAAATACAGGCTTGAAGAACAATTCTTTCAAAAACATAAAAAATAGTAGGCTAATTTCCAAACTTTTGAGAGTATATTCTTCTAGTACATTACATGTAAAAAGAGATTATAGTAACAATACTCACTGTTGACGACAAGTGTAGCGGTCACCTCATACACTTTCGCTCCAAAGCAAGCTTCTGCTTTATAGAGTCCAGATCTGGAGATGTTCACTTTCTGAATGATTACAGACAAATATCCTTTTCCAAATATCACTGAGACTCCAGGTGTATCCACATCATCACATCCTTCATGAGGGGCACACTTCTGTGCGATCAAAAACATGATTTTTGTAGTTTCTTCTTTAAAAATGATCCTCAATTTATCGGCTTCCTCCGCTTTATCCATCGGGAATGGCAGTGTGACGTTTTCTCCATGGTTTGCCTCGAACTTCGACCCATCAGCAAGTAAAGCATCGACTGTTAAACAGAAAGAAAGTGTTTAGGATGACAATCAATGGTTTAGAACAGTGGTTCTCAAAGTGGGGTCCGCAAAATATTTTTAGAGCCCTATGAACGGAATCGCGGAATCCAGTCAGAACATCGGGGAAATTCTTGGCAAAACACCTGCTCTCTCTTTCTCTCCCCCCACAATCATTCGCGCATATCCAGAGAGAAGAGTGAAGCCGCCATAGTTACTGTAAAAGAATGTTTATGTGAATGTTATGTGAATGTGAATGTGTAATGTGAATTCTTGTTCGCCAGTGTTTCAGTGTTGTGGCAGAAAGAGCGCGTCTATGGAGTTATAAGCCTTCATGCAGGGTGGGGAATTAACTTTTTTGCCCACCAGCCACAGTGGCTGGTGGATCCCCAATTTTACCAGCCACTTATATTTTTTACCAGCCACTTTTCCCGGAATTCAAATTTATAAAGTACTATTATACACAGTAAGTACAGTGCATGGACTGTTCGACGGGATGGTAGGCTAACATTTCCCTCGTTTTTCCCTTCGTCATTAATGCGCCACTTGTTCGAAAAGTACCTTCTCTTTTTATTTACTTCGCCCTCAACAGTTTGTACATTCATAGCTACTGCTGCTGACCAGGGGCGGCGTTTGCGTATGGCAGAGTATGGCCATTGCCATACCCTAGCAGTCAGAGTTCAGATAAAACATCAGCTGATGATGATGATGCTCGTTAAAGATTTTAGAAGGGCTTTTTAAACCCCCTAAATTTTCACCCCAGCCCCCCAAAAAATGTGCGTTTCGTGATCGCTCAGTCAGTCGTCACCTTTAAAAGTCATTTAAAAAAAAGCTCATCTCAACCGGCTTCTCCGCAGCGTCAGCGTCAGAACAAAAGCAGATGAAAACGTGCATGCATTTATTGATAGACCGTGTAGGCCTATAGTATCTTTCTATCTGTGTAGTTCTTTGTTTGTCATAAATGCAGTTTACATTAAATGATGCTGGAGTAATTAAACACGGTTTCCCACTGTAAAATCTGGGCTTGTTTATTTATAAAATATTCATTTCGTATAAACGAGTCTTAAAGATCACCATGCTGATTGCGTGAGCAAAGTGTGCACTTTTCTTTAAATCACGCAGTACAAACAGAATGGCTATATAGGCTACTTAATTACAGTCTTGTGCTGTTTTATAAAGGCACAAAGCCATATCACGGTTTCGGTGTTGGGAAAAGGGAGAAGAGAGAGTTCGGCAAAAGGTGGATTCGAACTCGGGTTGAACGCGTCAAAAGCTGCTTTCAAGCACCTCACGACGCCCTCGCCCTACGCCACTGTAGATATTCAATGTACTCACGTTCATTTGACTGCATCTGGTTTTGTTTGTTTGATAACGATGTGGACGGAGCATGGTACAGATAGTTGCCCCGAATTTGATTGGTGAATAAAACTCAAGTTGTTGTGATGCCAATCGCCTCCGCGATTCTGTCTGGCCTAATAAGCTGTGAGCTATCCCTATTTTCTTTCCCTCCTGACACAACGCGTCAACTTACAAGTTAACTTAACAGTGCTTTGTGCATTTTGTTAATCGTTCGGTAATGTCGGTAATTTAACGTTATGCCAGAGGGAATGCCATACTCTAGGTTTTTGTGAAACGCCGCCACTGCTGCTGACTCCACAGCGGGCCTCTTAACACCGGGTATATGTCGCCACATTTATTCAATTTTCCTTTCGTCTGTACCTCAGCTCAGCTATATGTGTCACGGTCCGCTGAAAACCAATCAAATTAGTTACTCGACAAAAGTGCATTATTGTTACTTAGCAACGGCATTCTTTGACCAAAGCTGTCCAATCCGTTACAAGGAATGTTTTAAGTAGTAACCAATAAAAATATGTTTTACAATCTACCCGCCACTGTGGCTGGTATACAAGGCAAAGTCACCAGCCACTTTGAAAAAGTACCAGCCATTGGCTGGTGACCGGTGCTAATTTCCCACCCTGCCTTCATGACAAGCACAGTCAAGTTCTCTTGAGCATTCGCCGCATTCTGTGCCATTGTAAGTTGTAATATGTTTATGTTGTGTATAAATATCTGATTAATCTAATATAGGATGTGTTTGGTTGCGTTAATGAACGATGCAGTAGCGCTTCATTGTACCGGTGATCATCTTTATATTTAGCGTGCGCAGCTCAAACAGCAATGCACATTTATAACTATAATTGGGACTGTCATATGCCATTATAATGAGAACACTATTATAATAGATTACACTATTATAATAAAACGTTGTGAATTCTCTGGGTTTAGTTGCCGTTTCAGCGTGTTGTTGTGGGAATAGCGCGACCAGAACAGGGATTAGCTACACATTATGACCAGAACAATTTGTGACCAGAACGATTGTCCATTCACGTCATTTTGTGCATATAAGTCGTAATATAAAGTTGATGTAATAGCCTATAAATATCTGATTAATCTCACATATGATGCGTTTCGTGGATTTAAACAACCTGGTAGAAAAGTTCTTCAGTTTCCCGGTGCTCGTTCTCTTCAGCTTCGCAGATTAAACAACAATGCAAAACATTAAAAGCTATGATTGGGACTGCCATATATTGTAATAAATTTGTAAATTCTTAGGGTTTGCATTCTTCCGCAACCGTTGAGTTGATTAGGCCTATCCTTCTAGCAAGCAATTCGGTTTATAACGTTCGTTCTCTTAAGCTTCAGCGCGCGCGCTCACACAGCAATGTCATTTGAAACACTAACTAAGCTATTAAATATGTTTAATATTAGGCTACTGTAATATTAAAAATGTTAAAAAAAAATCAAAAACATTGCGTTATAATTAATAACTAACATTATTTTGTTCTCGTATTATTTTCATCAATATTGTTTGATTAAAATAATTTCCTTATTGTCCGTGCAGAGGCGATTCCATTTTATTGATCCATGGCACATGTATTTTGTTTCTTTATATGCAGCCCAATGTTATCCAATGACTTTTTTTGCATTATTTAGGTATTTTATTTTTTGTTAGGCAATATATTTTTTGATAACACTTTACAATAAGCTCTCATTTGTTAATGCATTAACTAACACGAACTAACAGAGAGAGCAATAGCCTTTGTTATTGTTAGTTAATAAAATATGTTTGTTCATGTTAGTTCACAGTGCATTGACTAATGTTAATACAACTTTCTTAAAAATGTCTTATAAAATGTTGAGCTTGACATTAACTAAATGCTGTAGAAGTATTGTTCATTAATTGTTGGTTCATGCTAACTAATGCTAACAAAATTAATCCTTATTATAAATTTATAATATATTTATTTTAATAAAGAAAGTTGCCCATAGGAGTGTGAGATTAAAAAGTCACAAATAGCCTACTTTTTTATAGTTTTATATGGCGGACATGGGCTTTCATTCTCTTTGATATAGACCTACATGAGTAAAAATGTATGAGCCTTTACACAAGAGCGTCATCTCCAGAGCTGATATGAGTCACTTTGAGAACAAATAGGCCTAAATAAATAATAACAATACAAAACTTTTATTCACTACAGTTAAGACGAACGAAAAATATTCATGTTGACTCAATTTAAAAATTTTGGTAAACCAATTTTTTTTTTAATTACATTGATTACATTTAATGAAATTAATCTGGAATCATTTCTATGAAGGATTGTGTCGTATATGCTCATTTTAATTAATGAAATTGAACAAAGAGCTAAAATAATTTTTTTGAGTGCAACCCGCAAAAAAAAAGTTTGGTTTAACTTTATGAAATTATTATATAAATAAATTAGGCCTAATATTGCACCGTAGAATGTAGCCTACTTCTCAAAATAATAATAAAAAAATATAAAAACTAATTACACAATCACACAACATATTGTTTAATTTTAACAGTAGACTAAACCTTATGTGCAGCATTGTTTGCTAAAATCAAATAAATTAGCCAAATTATATTTTCATTTGATTACATTTTAAAATATATTTGTAATGTTTAATGCTTTCATTTGATTACCCCCGTTTCTGATAATAAATTTGTATTAAATCATAAATCCAGAAATATTTAAAAGAAACTCTGATATGATGATTGACATATATCCTACAATCTGTCAATTACTTCACTCAGAATAAAAATCTCTTCCCGCAACAAAACGTTCCTGCTGCTAGCTAACTGACAAAAATGGAGAAGTCCGCGACTGAAGCTAATTTCAAATTATCGTGTCTAAATTGAGAAAATACTGGGAGTTATATTCAATTTGGTTTTATTGAGAATAAACTAAATTTGCTCTGAGAGAGGCACATCTCATTGGCATTAGTCATAAGCTCATAGTTACTGTAAAAATGTGAGACTATAAGATGAAGTCTAATCAGGATGTGTTCTGCAACAGTGTTAATTCTGTTATGATTTGTTGATTGTTCTGCCATTGATATAAGGTGAAATGAGTTCAATATTTTAAAGTTGATGCACGTAAAGTAACATTAGGCTATACATAATATAAATGTTATTTTAAAGGGATGGTTCACCCAAAAAAAATTCCTCACCCTCAAGTTGTTCCAAACGTGAATGAATTTATTTCTTCTGCTGAACACAAAAGAAGATATTTTGAAGAATGTGGGTAACCAAACAGTTTCTGCAACTTTTTTAAAAAACATATGGAAGTCAATGGGGTCCCATCAACTGTTTGGTTACCGACATTCTTCAAAATATCTTCTTTTGTGTTCAGCAGGAGAAAGAAACTCATACAGGTTTGGAACAACACACAAAAAAATAATCTGTTGAACGAACATAATTAAATTAAGGAAAGGTTTTCCACGAAATTGAATTACATTTTTCCAACAAATTCGAATTGGTTTGAAATAATTTGTTGTAATCTTGTTGTATGAATTTATATTAATTTAGTCATTCCTGCTAGATAAAGTTTTGTCAGGTTAACTACATTTTTTTATTTTTTGTCCTGCCTTCAATCACCAACATTATAATTTTAGTTAATTTGACTCTACGGTCACTTCTAATGATAGACACTACTAGTGTTCAATTGAATTAAAACCAATGTTTGCATAGTAATATAATATTACTTTTGCCAGACTGCAAGTGAGGTGTACACATAGTGTGTACTGAGTACACACAGCCTGAACAGGAGGTTCAAAGCATTTATAGAGTAATACTGAGCCCACACCCTAAACACAGTCGCCACTCTTCTGCATAATGGTAACCACAAAATTCAAAAACATTACAGAAAGTCCTCTAAGTTTCTAACATAACTGAACATTAAACACTAACATTAACTAACAACATCTTTCCATTTACTGAAAAACACATAAAATAACACTTTTTCCCTAAATTGACCCCTTTTAATGCAGTCCCTTGCAAAGCATGATGGGAACTACAGATCCACTGCCCAGTTAGATGTCAACAACAATGATTCATGTAGTTTTCACACAAATTAATTAGGTTGATTGAACACAATTAAATTATGTTGTGACAATATTAAACAATCGTGTTACTTTTGCTTATTTTAATTAATTATTTTAACAAGAGGCCAAAATTCATGTTTTGAGTGACATCCAGTTATGACGAACGAAAAATATTCATGTTGACTCAATTTAAAAAAAATTGGTAAACCAATTTTTTTTAAATTACATTGATTACATTTAATGAAATTAAGCTGGAATCATTTCTATGAAGGATTGTGTCGTATATGCTCATTTTAATTAATGAAATTGAACAAAGAGCTAAAATCATTTTTTTGAGTGAACTTGAGGGTGAGGAAATGACAGAATTTTCATTTTGGGTGAACTATTATTTTTATGTAAAATGTTAGCTAATGTTTTAATTTTAATATAGGGAATTTTAATGTTTCGGTTTATTAGAACAAGCCTGTGCTTGCTGTCTTGCTGTTGATTTTATGAAAGCTTTAAAGATAAATTACTTAGTGTAAATTGAATCCAAATGCAATTTGAATAAAAGACCCACTGTTTAGAAGTAAGTGGTATTAACATGATTTAAACTGAAATGTTTCTGTTCTATAAACAGGTATTAAGTTTTTAGGGTGAAAAAGATTACAATGCAATTAATTCCAATGGCATTTAAGAGTAGGCTACAAATAGTTTTAAGCATATTAATCACAGTTATTGTTATGAGGGGGTCCTTGGAAATAACGAGCGATGAACTAGAATAACGAGCGATGAACTGACAATAATTTACATTAATTTTACAGTTAAATAAAAACAAGCATTCGTCCACTCTGCCTACCTGAAACCAACACTAAGTGAACTAACACGAAGACAGTGGAAATTAACTTCATATTTAACAAAACATCGGAATCTCCTAAATTTTATCCAAAATGCACCTGGGTGTCGTGTGTTAGTTGGTTTGATTAAACGGACTGCCTGACTGCTCGTGCTCGCTGCAGTGACACCTATTTTACTGTCTATGAGTGACACAAACTGTCTCATTGATGTATCCATCTCATTCTGGGAGTGTCTCGGACCGGTTCAACAGGAGGAACACTCCCAGATCTCAACACAGTGTTACCAAATGTATTACCCTACTGTTACTCATATAGACAGTAAAATAGGTGTTACTGCAGCGAGCACCAGCAGTCAGGCAGTCCCGTTTTTTCAAACCAACTACAAACACACGACACCCACTAAACCTAGGCGTGCGTTTTCTAGCTTGGGTTTTCCGTGTATTGAGCGCCGCAGTGTAAATGGAGATATGCGCTCTGTACTTCCGCACTCTTTCTCATTTCTGCTCACCGACTGACACAGTGAAGATGCAGAGCATTCAACGCCAAACATAAAACCCTCCTCATTCTGTCTATCTTTTACTATCATGAGCATTCATCGTCATTTATTGGTTTAAACCGTGGTTACAAATAGTCTATTCTTACTAACCGCACCTCTGATATTTTAAATCACTGTATCGGCTTGTAATCAAAAACAGTCTGTTTTAAAGGAGCTCAAAAGCTTCAGTGCCCAGCCCTCACAGACATCTTCATACTGTCACGTTAAGCTCGTTTTATCAATGGTAGGAGGTATAGGCTACATTTGGTAAAGTAGTTCAATAAATATTTTAGTCAAATATGCAATAGCCTATGTAAAAAAAGAAGGTTTGAAGTAACATCGTTGCCCAATTCAGCGCGTATAGGCATAGCCGCCTGAAAATATATCACTAACGTTACTTCAATTGTTTTATCTTGTATAATTATGAACACAGTGCCTGCTTTCTAATATAATATAACAAGATTACAAATATACAGCTTTTTTTTATTTTTTATTATAGGGTATATGTAGCCTAGCCTAATATTTATTGTGTAGGCCAATGCTAAAACAACACATGTTCAATACCATTTACTTACTTGTTGTGACAGTGAATAATGTTGCCAAAGAGAAAAGAACGATAGTCGAACAGGCTGAATCATGGCGGCAGAAAATCCTCAACTTCCTCCTTGGTGATTCTGTAACATAAAGACCTTAGTTGACTTTGAGAAACGCACCTGATTGGTGCACTTTTGAGTGACTCACTGAAAAGCAAATCGATGGACATCGTTCTGGAGGTGACGGTTTCCGTGTTTCTTTCCAGCATTCAGTTTTTTTATTATTTAATAGCATATTGAAACCAGGGAAAAACTGGAAAATTGGGCCTTTTTGTTTCTCATTTTAATTGATAAAACGTCACACACACACACACACACACACACACACACACACACACACACACACACACACACACACACACACACACACACACACACACACACACACACACACACACACACACACACACTTTTTCTTGACCTGATCCTGATGAAGAATTCATGTCATTATGATATACTTAATTCTGTAATGTAAATAAGTATTTACAATTCATGGGAAGAAGTGTCAATTGAGACTTGAATATTACTTAGAGAATAGAGCAAAGATTAAATTGCTGATCAGTTTATTCAGGTATTTTAATGTTAGGCTACCTTCTTGGCAGATTATAGCAAAATATTACTAAATATTAATACAATTTTAAAAATTCATAATTTCTAGAGAAAACGCAATTTTAGTTCTAAAATATTAGCTTCAAAATATTAGTTCTAACAATGACTAAAAGTGAAAGAAAGAAAAAAACATTTCAAATGTGAAGGAACCACCCTGTGTTTTACATTTATAGACTAAACCCGTCACCAAACTCCAAGATTTAGAACTTCAGAAGGAAACTTCAATTAGGCTACAAATAGGCCTACAAACATGTGAAATGTTGTCTCATGAAATCAAATTGCAAAATAAAAGACATAAAATTACATTTGTATTCTAAATAAAAGATACAGATTGTACTGAATGACGATAGTTTCGGGAAACTATGGATACTTTTGGGAAACGCAACCCTGATCCGCACTTCTTCCGCCAGATTGAAGCCACTTTTCACCATTTACTCATCACATTAATATTTAATTCAGTGATTCCTGTACCGTTAGAGGGAGCCTGCGACCACACTTCGAGAAGCAGGTCTTAAGATAAAAATAGCCTATGTGAGTAGCGTAGTTCATTCATCGAAACAGTCACAAAATCCAGATTCCACCAAACAATAGCAAATCTCTTTTCACTCTGCTCTGATTATTTATTATAAACACAACATGACAATAATAACACGTTATGGGTTTCAGCTTACTTTCAACATTCTCGCTTTCTAGTTTTCAACTTTTAATTGCTTTACGATTAATAGCCTAATGGTAGGCCAATATGTGCAAATAATAAAAAAACAATAGGGTCGTTTAACAGTTCACGTTTTAAAGTTGTAATATTTCAATTGAAAACAATTTGCACAAAAACATTAAACTTTGCTCTAGGCCTATAGGCTATTTACGTTTTTATTTTTTGAATATAATGTAGGCGAATGAAAGTTTTAATAAATACATGATATACAATTATTATTAAAAAATTGGGATTACTTACTTGTATTAGAGTTCGACATGCTCGAAAAAGGTCTCTGTCTCTGAAGAGTGGAAACTGCAGAATGAGGGAGAACACGACATTCACTTCACGGTGAGGGCGGAGATGAAGATCTAAAACTTTCTTTGCTAATCGAGGAGGAGCCAGGAACCAGTCAAATGGTGCTCTTTTTCTGAAAGTCACATACTTCAGTGCCCTCTAGTGTTTGTTTATTTAATTTATATAAACCTCTATTAGGAAAATGTAGGCCTACAGCCCATAAAAATCAAACTTCAATCTAGCAAAATGTGTAAGATAAGATTTCAAGAACACTTTATTTCCCAGAAAACTTTAATTGGTTAAAACTCTACTCTGGTATCATGTTTTATGTGTGTAGCCTTATGTGTGAATAAACTCTCTGACCGTGCGATATGGGTTATCATTATGTAATGTCATTTTTATTATATATATATATATATATATATATATATATATATATATATATATATATATATATATATATATATATATATATATATATATATATATATATATATATATATATATGTCTGTATTAAAGAAAAAAATATTGATAAACACGTAGGCTATTTGGAATGGAATTAAATAACAAGTAGTAGGCCTACTTTGGGTGTCTTGTTTATTTTCATATAAAAGCAACAGAACTTAAATTAGGCCTACATCCAGTTTATTAGCAACACCGTGCACGAGCGTGAATCCCGCGATATCCGTCTTTGATCTCACAGGTGTCAGATCCACTGCGAGAGGAGAGATCTGTCCGTCTTCTCAAACAAGCCTAATGATAAAGCACTGCAGTAGTTATAAGACGCTATTCTTTATGACAACTCCAATAACGACAACAAACATTTCACATAGGGCTATTTAAAAAAGACATTGGAGACATAACGTAGCCTAGGCTACTATCGATGTCTTTTCTTATTCTAACGAATATTTGCAGGAGGGCTGTGACTGTCGTTTTTCTAATAATGGTTTATTTTGACTGCACACACACGTTAAGGCTACACAGACTTCTTAAACTTGTAATTAATCTTAATTTCAGGGTTCCCAAACGTGATTCGGTGCATTGATGGCACCCACATTCATATTAAAGCTCCATCTATCAATGAGGGAGACTGTTAAGAAGTCGCATTTTGCATTGCACCAATGTGCAGGTAATAGCTATATTTTGGCTCCTTATTATTGGTGTTACAAATAATAAACTTATTGTTTTCCACAGGTAAAATGTGATGCAACCCACCTCATCACTAACGTTGAGGCAACATGGCCTGGGTCTGTAGCCTACATGATGCAGCCCGAATATTTAGAGAGTCATCTCTGTGCAACAAATTTCAACAGGGTAGACTACGTTTTGTTAGACAAATGCTTGTAGTCTTTATTACATTTACAAAACACCTCAAACATTACAGGACACTTCTATGGTTACTTGCTGGGGGACAGAGGATACCCTTGCCTCCCCTATACGATGACACCTGATCCTGAGCCCGGACAACAGACACGCATCAACCGGTCTCACAGCAGAACACGGGCCAAGGTGGAGATGACAATAGGCATTCTGAAGGCGAGGTTTCAGTGTCTGTGGGTTCATGGTCACTCCAAATAGGGCATGTGACATCACAGTTGCTTGTGTGGTAGGCTACTTCACAAGTTGCCACAGTAAGAGGAGAGAGGCATCCCCCCTGTCCTGATGAAGAGATGACCTAGAACAACACCCAGACCACAGAGATGCAGAATGCTTATGGCGCTTTTCCACTGCATGGTACGGTACGGTTCGGTTCGGTACGGCTCACTTGTGGTGCTTTTCCACTGCATAGTACGGTACGGTACGGTGCGCTTCGGCGCGCTTAAATGGTACCTGATCTGTTGAGGTTCCAAGCGTACCGTACCGGTACTAAAATGTGACGTGAAACACTGCAGATCACTGATTGGTCAGACAGACAGAATCGTCACTACCAGCGTCATTGGATTTGCGACACGAGACACTAAACACGCTATACAGAGTCATATAACCAGTAGACAACAGCCAACACGGTAGCACCTGTGTTTTACTTACTTGAAAAAAAGAAGAAGAGATCAACACTTTAAAAAGGAAATGGCTGAATCGTGGTCGAGGTGCAGACGTTCCTCTCGTTGGTTGCCTAGGAGCGGGTCCAGCGGATGGGGCAAAACAGAATGAAAAAGTGTTCCAAGAAGTAGCAGCTAGCTCAGCTCTTAGCCGCACACGGCTATCACCGGACCTACAAACAGTGTAACGATCAGTCCCACCCACTTTGAATGGGTACTAACTGCAGTGGAAAAGCAACCGAGCGCGAACCGTTCCGCGCCGAATCGAACCGTACCGAACCGAACCGAGCGTACCATGCAGTGGAAAAGCGACTTTAGAGACATGATTTGTCAAAATCACTTTATTTAATGTGTTCTATTTCTTCATATCCTGAAAAAAAGAGATATGACAGATTTGTATTTATTGCTTCACACACACACACACACACACACACACACACACACACACACACACACACACACACACACACACACACACACACACACAAAATGCAAAAAAATAGATTAATGTTCACATATGATTCTCACCTTGAGGCGATGCTCCAGTAGTTCTATTTCAAGTTTGGTTTTTTTAATGGCCAGCCTTTTCTCCTCTAGCTGTGTACTTCTTTTGTTGGGGTGGAGTGTTAAATAAAAAAACAGAGTATGAAGAGCAATAGAAACAGATGGAAGAAAGTCACCAGTGCTCCTGAAATGGAGAAGAAGTTGAAGTTTGTGCATCTGAACATTGCTATAGAAAATGTAATGTCAAGACCAGTAGTTCTAAAAAATGCTGGGTTGTTTCAACCCAACTTTGGGTAAAATATGGACAAACCCAATGACTGGATTACATTTTTAAATTAAATTTTTAACCCAACGTTTGGGTTTGTTCATATTTGATCCCAAGTTGTGTTAAAACAACCCAGCATTTTTTAGAGTGTAGCAACTGATTGTAATGAAATATTGCTCTCTGTGTTTCAGGATGTGTGAAGTGTGCAGATGTAGAAATAAGTGTGTCAAAATTGCAACACTGGACTGAAAATAAATCAAAATAAACAAGGAAATTGAATTGTTGAAATACTTTCTTGTTGAAATATTTTCTTTTTCTGAAACATCTTTTTTCTGAAACAACTTTTTCTGTGACCACAGAGCACATTATAATAATAATAATAATAATAATAAACTTTATTTTATATAGCGCCTTTCAAAAGTAGGCTATCTCAAAGCGCTTCACAAATATAGAAACAAATAAAAAACATACAATTAAACAAACAATGCATTAGTAATTGCTGACAGAGAGACGAAATAAAATACAAAATAAAAACATTATGAAGTATAGGATTAATAATAATAATACAACAATTATCTAAAAGCTACCCTAAACAAATAAGTTTTAAGTGATGATTAAAAAACACTAAGCGATTCTGCTTGCCTAATCTCAATAGGCAGGGAATTCCAGAGTTTTGGAGCATTTGACGAAAATGCCCTATCACCCATATGCCCATAAGCACACAGCGAGTGTGATGTGACCACAGTTTCACTATTCTCTAAGCTCACTGTATGAGGAAGTGTGATGTGGTGTTACATTTTTTGGCTCAGGGACTTCACATTGTGACCACATCATGATCCTGGGAGACAAAAACTTTTTGAACAACTTCATCTCTAACCACAAGCTGTCTCTAAGAAGAAGTGCTTTTGCAGATGTGTGAGACATATCATTGTGCTAAATGTGCAGAGATAAGAAACACTTCAACTTTATTATCCTGAGATCCAAAGTATATCATATTTTTGTGGATTAATGGCGCTTTTCCACTGCATGGTACGCTCGGTTCGGTTCGGTACGGTTCGATTCGGCACGGAACGGTTCGGCTCGCTTCGCTTTTCCACTGCGTGTTACGACTCGGCTCGGTACGGCACGGTTCGGTTCGCTTTAGCTCGGTTGCTTTTCCACTGCAGTTAGTACCCCTTCAAGGTGGGTGGGACTGATCGTTACACTGTTTGTAGGTCCGGTGATAGCCGTGTGTGGCTAAGAGCTGAGCTAGCTGCTACTTCTTGGAACACTTTTTCATTCTGTTTTGCCCCATGCAGCTCTCGCTGGACCCGCTCCAGGCAACCAACGAGAGGAACGTCTGCACCTCGACCACGAATCAGCCATTTCTTTTTTAAAGTGTTGATCTCTTCTTTTTTTTTCAAGAAAGTAAAAGGTGCTACCTTGTTGGCTGTTGTCTACTGTTATATGACTCTGTATAGCGGGTTTAGTGTCTCGTGTCGCAAATCCAATGACGCTGGTAGTGACGATTCTGTCTGTCTGACCAATCAGTGATCTGCAGTGTTTCACGTCACATTTTAGTACCGGTACGGTACGCTTGGAACCTCAACAGACCAGGTACCATTTAAAGCGCGCCGAAGCGAGCCGTACCGTACCGTACCATGCAGTGGAAAAGCACCACAAGTGAGCCGTACCGAACCGAACCGTACCGTACCATGCAGTGGAAAAGCGCCAAAGCGTGCCGTACCGAACCGAACCGAACCGTACCGTACCATGCAGTGGAAAAGCGCCATTAGTTTTTCATTACATTGTTTGGAGACGGAAAAAAAAATTAATAAAGACATTTTTGAAGAAAAAAAGTATTTTATTCCTGTGTTATGCTATGTCCTCTGTAGAGGACGGAATTAATTGATATACAATTTAAATACACATTTTAAAATAAAATAAATAATGTACATTTAAGTTAAAAAGGGGGATTTTTTCAAATAGACAAGTGGTTTTATTCTCAAAGTTGAGATATACAATTTATTTCTAACATAGAAAACATTGGAAAGTGAGTTACCTGAACAAAATCTCTGCTCGAAGATAGTTCCCAATCCTGTTGAAATACTTCTGATTTAAGAGAGCCTCACAGATGTTGTAACAAGTGGATTGTTAGTTTTCCTGTTATGTTCCCAGGGGACAGATTTGAGTGACGCACGGACAGATTTGAGTGACGTACTGACAGAGAGCTAGGCTGTGGCACTTGTAATGCTGTTATGCTTATGCACATGTGATAAATAAAGTAAGCAACGATACTGCTTTAATCGTCCATTCTGTATAGTTTGATAAAACAGAACAGTATGAAACATGGTGGCAGCGGTCGTGAATTCAGCCGAAGTTAGTACCGTGTCGTGAAGACTGAAAAGTGCCGCTAGCTTGTTGTAGTTAGCCTAGTCCGCGAGCTCGAGCAAGGGACAGCCCAGTGTTTACGGAGCCGAAGCGGGAGCGGAAAAGAGCGCCAGACGTCGCGATGGATGGTCTCAGGCCGCCTCCAATACTTTGTTTGGATACAGCCAACTTAGCGAAAACTTGGAAAAGTTGGAAGGAGGAGTTTACGCTGTATACGGACCTCACGATGCCCGATGCAGAGGAGACAACTAAAGTTAAGTTGTTTAATTACCTCCTCGGAGAGAGAGGGAGGGACAGAAACGCTAACAAGCGGTGATACATCTTCGAGGAGGACAGTGAGTACAATGATGACGCAGTTTGATAAACATTGCAATCCGCAACTGAATGAGACTGTCCAGCGATATAAGTTTTTCGTTAGAGACCAAGGTCAAGACGAAAATATTGACAGATATGTCACAGATTTGAGAGTATTGGCCAGCACATGCAATTTTGGTGACATTAAGGACTCACTAATAAGAGACCGTATTGTGTGTGGGACACAGAGCCCTGCTATGAGGGAAAGACTGTTAAGGGAAGAAAACTTAACGCTGGATAAGTGCATGCAAATATGCAGAGCTACTGAATTGTCAAAAGAGAACAGCAAAACCATACAAGGTAAAATGGTGGACGAAATACATGCAATGAAGACAAATCCAAGGAGAGACAAAAAGGAGGAGATTAACTGTAACTTTTGTGGCAACACGCATGAGAAAAATAAACACAAATGTCCAGCCTATGGAAAGAAGTGTAAGAAATGTGGAAAAGAGAACCATTTTGTGGCAAAATGCAAGTCCAAGTTTGAGAAAAACAAGAAAGGCAGACCGGTACACACAATTTCAGAGTCAAGTGAATCGTGTGAGGACATCATGACAATAACAGACATCAGAGAAAACCAAGAGACAATAAATCAAGTGAAAGAAGCACACAGCAAAAGTCAACATCTCTTTGCAGGGATGTTGTTGGACAAAAAGCTAGTTAACTTTCAGATAGACTGTGGTGCTACTTGTAATGTTATCCCAGTGCAACTGTTGAACCCAAATATACAATTGGATCACACAGAGAAAGTACTTGTCATGTACAACAAAACCAGATTACGCCCACTTGGAAAATGTAAAGTCAAACTCCGAAATCCGAGAAATGAAAAACTATACAGACTTGAGTTTCAAGTGGTGGACCAGGAGGACAGGATCCCGCTACTGGGAAGAAAGGCTAGTGAAGCCATGAAATTGATCAAAGTGCAGTATGAGAACATACTGGCGATTGACAGTATAGTGAAAACACAAAGTACAGACAAAACGACTGACAACAGTGTGCAGCTGACAAATATGGAGAAAATTAAGTCAGAGTTCGGAGATTTTTTCACAGGCGTTGGCTGCCTAGATGGTGAGTACAACATTGAAATAGACAAAAGTGTACCACCAGTAAAACTGCCTAAACGCAGAGTGCCTGTAGCAATGATGACCCCCTCAAAGAGGAACTAAAGAATCTTGAAAACCAAGAAATCATAGCACCTGTGGAGCGCATCACTGACTGGATAAGCAGTATGGTGTCAGTGACAAAACCAAATGGAAAGACAAGGATCTGTATAGACCCCAAACCACTGAATAGAGCACTAAAACGGAGCCATTTCCCTCTTCCGACTATTGATGATGTCCTACCAGGACTCTCAAAATCCAAGGTATTCACTGTTTATGATGTAAAGCATGGATTTTGGCACGTCAAGCTGGATGAAGTGTCCAGTTACCTCACCACGTTTGCAACCCCATTCGGATGGTATCGTTGGCTCAGGATGCCAATGGGTATAAGCCCAGCTCCGGAAGTCTTTCAAAGGAAACTCATGCAAGCACTAGAGGGCTTACCGGGTTTGTATATCATTGCGGACGATATACTGATCACGGGGAGGGTGACACACAAGAGGAAGCGGACAAGGATCATGAGGAAAACTTGAGATGTTTTCTAATGAGGTGCAGACAAAGAGACATTAAACTCAATGCAGAGAAGTTTAAACTGAGGAGAGAGTCTGTACCCTACATTGGACACTTGCTGACAGCAGAAGGCCTCCGCATTGACCCGGAGAAAGTGCGGGCAGTGCGGGAGTTGCCGAGGCCTACAGATGTTAAGGGGGTACAGAGACTTGTAGGTATGCTGAACTACCTTTCAAAGTTCTGTGATCATCTTTCTGATGACTGTGAAGTTTTGAGACAACTTACACACAAGGACAACATGTGGGAATGGACTGAGGTGCACGAGACAGCTTTTAAAAGATTGAAAGACAAAATAACAAACGCACCACTGCTAAAGTACTATGATCAAAATGAGGAGTTAACCCTGCAGTGTGATGCCTCAGAGACAGGACTAGGAGCAGCCCTGACACAGAAAGGTAAACCTGTGGCATTTGCGAGCAGAGCGCTGACACCCACAGAAAGGGGTTACGCACAGATAGAAAAAGAATGTTTGGCCATAGTGTTCGGAATGGAAAAGTTCCATCAATATACTTATGGTAGAAAAGTGACTGTTCAAAGTGCATAAGCCACTGGAGAATATTGTGAGAAAACCGCTACTTGGTGCACCAAAGAGATTGCAGAGAATGTTACTCAGACTGCAGAAATACGACACTAATGTGGTCTATGTGCCTGGGCGAGACATGCTACTAGCTGACACACTAAGCAGAGCTTATTTACCTGAAAGCAATCAGGGAGACACAGAGGCAGATCTAGAGACTGTTAACATGATCACATACTTACCTATCTCTGCAGAAAGACTAACAGCCATTCGCGATGCAACAAGGGAGGACGCAAAGTTGCAAGAAGTGATTAAGTTGATTCTTACAGGATGGCCTCAGAACAAAAAAGACATCGAGCAACACATTCAACACTATTTCGCTTTTCAGGACGAGCTGAGCTTTCAGAATAGTATAGTGTTCAGGTGAGAAAGAGCAGTTATTCCTGACACACTAAGAGCTGACCTGACCAGCCGCATACACTCAACACATCTGGGCGTGGAAGGTTGCCTCAGACGAGCACGCGAGTGTGTGTACTGGCAAGGGATGACTGAGCAAATAAAGTCGTTTATTTCCAAATGTGACATCTGCAGGTCAGTTGACCCTAAGCAACAAAAAGAGACATTGCATCCCCATGACATTGCCTACAGACCTTGGGCTAAGGTAGGAACTGATTTGTTTTCTTGGCACAATAAAGACTACCTAGTAACTGTGGACTATTATTAAAATTTTTGGAGGGTGGATTATTTACCGGACACTAAAAGTACCACAGTCATTCACAAACTGTAAGCACACTTTGCTCGGCAGGGGATTCCAGATGTGCTCATCTCTGATAACGGACCGCAGTACTCATCACATGACTTTAAAATGTTCAGCCAGAAGTGGGAATTTGTGCACAGAACATCGTCACCCGGGTACCCAAGAAGCAATGGAAAGGCTGAGTCAGCTGTCAAAACAGCAAAACGTCTTATGCAGAAAGCTGCAGCTGCTGGACAGGATCCATACTTAGCCCTACTGGACCATCGCAACACACCGAGCCAAGGTCTCAACACCAGTCCAGCACAGAGACTTCTCAGCAGGAGGACCCGGACCCTTCTTCCTACTAAAGAGACACTGTTGGAGCCTAAAGTGTCAAACAACAAACAGGGACTAATGAACAACAGACAAAGACTGGAGAAATACTACAACCGTACGGCAAAAGACTTGGACTGTTTCACATCAGGGGACAGTGTTCGAGTCCAACCATTTGAGCCTTGTAAAACCTGGAAAACAGCTAGAGTGATTAGACCAGTGAGTCCCAGATCGTATGAGGTTGAGTTGGAGTCTGGTAGTGTTCTGAGGAGAAACCGTCGCCACCTCAGGCACAACTACTGCCCACCCTCAACATCTGCTCAAACAGGGGTTTTGACAAACACACGAACTGTAGCTGCTGAACATGGTAGTGATCAAAGCACTGTTACTACGAGGTCTGGTCGTCAGGTTAAAATGCCTACCTATTTGAGGGAGTATACTAAGTGAGTTTAACATATGACCTGTTTGGTCATTTACTAGGTATGGTTGTGAGGTGCGGTTGCACTTAAAAGAGAGGGGAAAGGGGGAAATGAGTTATTGATTGCACAGTTAATTTGTCAAGAATAAGTTTTAAAAATATGCACTTAGGCATAAGTTTGTTTTTTGAGTTTAGGCAAGTTCAATGCATGCATTTTTCTGAAGCATTGATGTTTGCATCTGAAGGCACTGAGAAGAAAATGTTAATTTTGTTTACAAATAAATTGTATAACTTGTGAGGAAAAGAAAAAAGAAAAAAAAGAGAAAGGATGTAACAAGTGGATTGTTAGTTTTCCTGTTATGTTCCCAGGGGACAGATTTGAGTGACGCACGGACAGATTTGAGTGACGTACTGACAGAGAGCTAGGCTGTGGCACTTGTAATGCTGTTATGCACATGTGATAAATAAAGTAAGCAACGATACTGCTTTAATCGTCCATTCTGTATAGTTTGATAAAACAGAACAGTATGAAACAGATGTGTTTGTCAAATGTCTTTTCAGACAGATTTGAAAGATCATTCTCCCTGAAATATTTAAACACATACTAAGTTATCAACCCATTGCATCGTAAACTGGCCCTTTCATATTAATCGCATCTCCACGACATAGCATCAAACTAAACCAGTGTCACGTTGTGCCTGTGAGTAACCTTACCTGCCAATTTCCATGTAACTACATAGATTAATTGAGTTGTAGGCTACACCACAATGTCGAAGACACATCATGAAATATGTTTGGCATAAAATATGTCAAGGGCTGGGTTGAAAATAAAATGTCCTAGATTTGAATCTTTTCTTATCTTGCTGGAACGTCCGATACTGAAATCCCATGAATAGATTTTTTATGAGCAAAACATTGTTTGTAGCGCACCTCCCATCCAAATCAGAATAATCTTTGATACTTTTTATATGAAAAAGTCTTAAGCTTTCAAATTCTGTCAATTTTATTACGAGATTCAAATGAACCAAACAGGGCATTAAATTGAAAAATAAAGTTACAAAACCTTAAAAATACAACGCACTACATCTAAAGTGACAATTAACATATGCTAAATGATGACTAAAACTAAATTAATAGCTCTTGCTTACCTTGCAGTTATTAACATCGTAAATCTAGCCATTTTTTATCTTTAAATTATTTTATATTTGATATACATTTAAACGCTATAATTGTTATATTACATTTGTATTAAATTACAAAAAAAATAACAAGTAATAAAAAATAACATTTGTGCGACTGTTATCGAGTAAATTTGAGGGGGAAAAAAGTCTTCTGACTGCCATGATCAATCACTCTATATTTTTTGGGAAGACTTTTGAACAAAAGTGGACAACATGCAGAAATGAACTTGTCCTGCAAGGGTTTAAAATTCATCTAACACGTTTTAAATGATGGATTCAAAATATAGTTTCGTTTTTTATCGCTATGCTGTTGCATCCACTTTTGCATTTTGTCTAAATGTGGGCTACTGTACAATTGAAAATGTATTTTCTTGCATTTGAAATACATTTTGAAATATAGTCTGGTATATGAAGGTTAAAACAAAATATGTTTTCACTTTCAAAAATATATGTAACCGTTTAAACTTTTTAAACTTCACTGTTTATAACTGTAAGTGGACGTTACTTTGCTTGTGTTGTTAGTATGAGTTCGTCACGTCCGGGTAACAGACGCGCCCGGATATAAGCTAGCTCAGTGGCTCTGCTTGTTAGAGAGACATCCACACCGGAGCAGGAAGCGTTTGTCGCGTATATTACGCTGTCTAAAGGGATGGCGAGGATTGAATGAAGTTTCCCAACCCTCTGTTAGATGTTTGTACCCTTGGTAAGCGGAGCGAGGTAGGTGTGTTTTTTATTTGTTGTTGATGTCGTAAGAACTTGATTGCGTAATGTTAATTCAATGAAAGATGTGTTTTTTCGTGTATTGTAAGATTTATTGTGACTTTGTTTGTTTTAGTTTCACGGTGTGTGACAAAGGAATAAAAGATATTTACACCGGTCGAACTCTACGCGGGTTTATTGCCAAGGGCTGCTACAATAACATTTTTATACTAATTTGTGTTATATGTTTAATGTGTACAATATGATTATTAGAGTTTAGTGAATCCCTCACCTGAAGCTCTTGTACTCAAACATGACGCAAGGCCCTCTATCTTTTTGCCAGGCCCCATTTGCTTGCCAGCTGCTGAATCTGTGTGTGTCCTCAAAACTCAGAACCCTGCGTGGGCTCTCATTAGTGTAGAACCCCATGTGGGCATGTTTTGGAAGTTCGTCTACCGAAGTTAGGCGTAAAAACTCTGACATCCCAAATCGGAAAACCACATCCATCGGATGCGGGGACTGATTTTTACCGACTTTGTGTTTGCTGTCACCATCATTTTTAATGGGTGTGAGTGTGAGTTTGACCTCTTTTCCTCTGGACTGGGCTTTGATGATGTAGGCATCACAGCAGAATGGGACCTCAGGGTTTTTATTAACTTCAGATTGCTCTAGGGCTCCACTAAACACAAGCCCTTCACACATCCTGTTGACAAACAGGCTAGCCCAATGAAGCTGAGGCCCGTTCTTCGTACGTTGCTTAAAACATCCGAGGTCAAACGAGACATCCAAGATAATATCATCGTGCTCATCATGATCCGGCTAATTGGGTTCTTCGATCACTCCTGCCGGTTATGATTAGTATAGCTGGATTGGGTTATCTGAGATAATTGCGCGTTGTGCGCTGGGTTAAAAGGGGATATGTATCGATAGTAGAAACATTGATCAGCAACGCTGCTATTGGCTGTTCATCATGGCCAAAGAACGCGCTCAGTTTTTTTCTCCACAGAAGAGCAAAGCTGCGTCCCAATGTATGCGACATTAGGAATTTTCAATACTATTTAGGGCATAGTATGCACACTGGGACGCAGCTCAAGAGTTATTGCTTGAAGGATATGCTAAATTTGAAAACTTAATTAAAACGCCAGGGAACACCTTAAAGTTTGCAAAAGCCAGGAGAGAGGGCTGGCAAAAAGTAGCAGACAAATTAAGTTTGTAGTGACAATGTTAGATGTTTTTATCACTTAGGCTATTACATTATTTTTTGTATTTTAATAATTTCTAAATAATTAATAACTTTGTTCATTGTAATGCCAGAATCACCACCCACTACTAGAACATGGGAACAAGTAAAATTGAAGTACTAGAATATTGTACATAATAGTAATTTGTACTACTTATACTAATCTCTTTTAAAAAGGCACTGTTAATAAATGTTTACCTGTTTATAAAAGCAACCAAGAAAAAGGTCGAGAAATAAAAAGTAAAGAAAAACAAACAGGTGATGGTCCTGCATTATACCCTGGCAGAAGAGCTGGCCCTTGGGTTGATTGTGAACCGACCCATTGTGAAGAGCATCTCTGTGTTCAGCTCTTCCTCAGACACACAGCAGGGACCAGTATAGCAACTCCTTCATTACTGGTAAATGAGCTTTAAAATATCTTAGTACACTGTAAGATTTTTGTTTTTTGTTTTTTTTTATTGCTGCACTAAATTAAGTAAGCCTATAATCCCAATGGCAGGTCCAGTCATATCAACTGTTAAACCTTGAGTAATGAATTGCTTTGACTCGTGAAAGTGTACATGTGTGGAACTACATGTAGTTAATGTAAAAAAATAAGTAGCCATGAGTTATTGATCACATTTCCCCCCCAGTGTACTTCATTGTAATGAAATTGTTTTCTTCTTTTGTGCAGTTTTAAACAAATCAACACTTTTATCTGTTCCCAAGCAAGTGTTGTCTGAAGCATGTGCAGTAAGTGGACTTTTCCTGTGCATCAAAAGGGAAGAAAGTACAACACTGTGTAATGCCCATTTTCCCCCAACCCACAGGACAGTGAAGAAACCCTCTCAGATGACTGTCTTTTGGAGAAAGTATCTGTAAATAACTTTACTTAATTTATACTTGTGTACCTATTATTTCTGAATGCAATATGAGTTGCAGGAGTCCACATGCAAAGAAAGACCTATAGAAGAGTCAGAATAAAGCAGTGATACAGAGGTGGGCAGTGTTGTACTTTTCCTAAAGAAAGATAGTTGCTTCAAAGGAAAGTTCAGAGTAAGTGCTAATATATTATTTCACACAGAGTACTATTGCTGACCTTGCATAATCTCTTATTGCAGGCAGAATATGACCTGATCACTGGCTTTTCTTTACAAAGAACAATTGAAATAAAACTTAAAGAACTAAGCAAATTTGTCTTGTCTTTTATTAATCATTTAAAAAAAAAATTTCTGATGATGGAAATGTTGTGTAATATGACACACATGCAATGTCACAGGCAGATTTGAAAGATCATTCTCCCTGAAATATTTAAACACATCAGGTGCAATCCTTTCAGACACTGAAATCTTCCTTTAGTTGGCCAAAGTTCATTGCATTGTGTGCCCTTGTCCTGCTAGAGCTGCATTGTAACTGGAGTGTCTGTAATACAGTGACCTTGATATTTATATTTTTCCACGTTCAAATGTGCATAAATGTGAATCCACATTTGTGATATGGAACTGTAAGGAAAAATGATGTGGACGTCGAAGATCTCAAAAATTGAAATTTATTACAGAAAAAAAATAGTAACAAAATACAAACAGTATCAAACAGTCAAACAGAATCCCGAACTCATCCCAGCGCAAACATTTGATACCGTATTACATCTGTCTTCCCCTCAGCATGTAAATGAAGCTCTCTCTTAAATGTAAATTGAGAATAACAAATTCGTCTTCTCTCTCAGCGTGGAGCTCAAACTCTGTATTAAATGTAAATTGAAGAGAACTAAATAAATAAATAAAAAACTGCTATACAACCTTGAGTCTAAAGTGGCTTGGAAATGCCCTAAAAACTGCTTGAGCGCCAGGTAAACTTTAAGAATGGCACGACAGACAGCACTTATTACCAATTTCTCTGCATCTCCAAGGGCGTTTCTTGTGGAATCCGACATTGAATTGTTGGAGATTCAGGAAGCTGTCTTCAGTGAAATGTGCCGCACAAAGAGCTAAATTACGATTGTAATTGTCAGAAACATAATCAAACATAAATTGTAGCCATTGTTGACGAACTACAGCGTCCGTACGAAGCCCGAACACAGAAGACCTAACAGCTGGATGAAAATAATAGGGGGGGGGCTTTGGGGGGGCTTGGGCCCCATCCACACTACTACGTTTTCGTTTAGAAACGGAGACCTTTTGCTACGTTTGCACCTCTCGTCCACACTAAAACGGCAAAAACAAAGACCTAAAACGGAGAAGTTTAAAAACGCTGCAGACCCGTTTTGCGTTTTGAAACTCCGGAGGGCGTTTTAGTGTAGACGGCTCAAAACGGAGAACTTTAGAAACGGATGACGCAGACGCTCGCGCTCGGCTCTCTGATTGGGTGTCATCAGTCATGACGTATCATTCCCTGGTGCTGTAACGTTAACTGCCAACATGTGCCGGAGGAAAGCTATTATTCCAGCGATCTGTGACAATTCCCATGCCGTGTGCAGCGGCGGTATCGACCGTGCATGGAGCGTCGGTTTTGGGTTAAGCCGGGAAGAACCAGCGCATGGTGGGATCATTTTTATCAATGAAGTTGTGTTGTGTTTACACCGGCACGCGCATGCCCAGTGTAGGTGAATGGTCACGTGATCCGCGTTTTCAGTCGTTTTAATGTGGACGGAGAGCGCAGCTAAAACGCTGGTGTGGACGGAGATCGTATTCGTTTTAATTCTCCGTTTCTAAACTAAAACGCAGTAGTGTGGATGGGGCCTTGGTATATCACTCGGTAGTATACTCACTACAAAAAAACTAGACCACACCACTGGGCTCTGGTAATTATGGAGCATTAATAGGAATAAATTTGTGACAAAAAAATGATCAGGGAGGAAAAATCTGAGAGAGCACGTGCTTTGAGCACGCCATCCCCTCACTTTGAATGGGATGCCTGGACGGTAAACGGACTGCCTTTATATAGCGCGGCCACCAAAGCACTTTTTACAGCCTCACATTCACCCATTCAGATAAAAAAATAATGTCTATTTTAGTACACGTTATTTTCTTTAAGAATATGATTGTTTCTTGCAAATGGTGAAAGGTTATTGTGCTTATTGTCTATGTCACGGGTGACAAAATCGCTCGGCAAGCGGAACCCTCTTGAGGGTCCTAGGTTTCCCAGGGGAAGGTATTGTGTGCAACACGCCCCACTCCGGTAATGTAAACATGCCCGCACTGATTAGCGCTAATGCATTGCAGGTGTGAGAGAGAGAAGCGGCGCTCACACAGGCTTCCTGTTACGCAAGCCAGGATAAAAAGGGACCATTCAGAGAGTGTTGGGCGGTGTTCAGCGGGTTTGAAGTGCTCAGTGAGTTGGAAGTGTTTGAAGAGCCTAAAAGGGTTGACTTGGAGCAGTGTTGGATACAAGCTTCCTCAGGAAAACCGTTGGGGTGTGGAGATCGCCCATTTGAGTTTGCTGGATCAGAGTGGTCGTTTGTAGGTAGTCTGCTGGACTGAGCTATCGTCTGGATTGGTGCTGTGGAAGGAGAGAGAAGAGATAAGTGAACTGATTTCATCTTATGAGTATTTAAATTGCGGGAAGAGGATGCAGTAAATGTGGATCTGATTGTTGGAAGAGCTATGTGTTGCAGAGTGTGTTGAGGAGGAATTGAAAGAGAAATCCCTCGTGGAGCAAGCGCAACAAACTGAGTGGGGCCTCTGACCAGCCTTAACGTGTGAGTGAATTGCAGTGCTTTTGCCTTATTGATACACATTGATTTGTGGCTGTGGAATTGAAGTGAACACAAGTGTGCTGTGCCTTTGCTGAGAAGTGGCCCTAGCCCCATTCACACGTTGTGGAAAGTTACTATATCTGCTCCCATTGGAAGTCCAGTGTGATACAGCTGCCCTGAAGAGGGTACTCTGTACTGTGAAGGTCTTTAATTGTTATTTACTGTTTGAGCTCAAAAGCCTACAGCATCACTGGAGAAACGATCTTTTAACCCATTGTCTCCTCACTGTGAATTGAAGAGTACTGTGCAGATCTGTACCTGTTCCACTTACTGTTGAGTCCAGACGCATGCAGCATCACTGGTAACATGCCCTTTTTAATCCATTGTCTCCTTACTGTGCACTGAAGAGAGTAGATTGTACTGTGAAGATTCTTACCCGTTCTAGTTACTGTTTGAGCCCAGAAGCCTACAGCATCACTGGTAACGTACCATTTTAATTCATTGTCTTCCTGCTGTGTACTGAAGAGAGTATGTTGTACTGCGAAGATCCTTACCTGCTCTACTTACTGTTTGAGTCCAGAAGCACACCGCATCATGTGGGAAGCAACCTTTTAATTCACTGTCTCCTTACCGTGAGCTGAAGAGAGTACTGTGAACTGTGAAGAGCCTTACCTGTTCCACTTATGGTTGAGTCCAGAAGTATGCAGCATCACTAGTGACCTTATAATCCATTGTCCTCCTGCTGTGCACTGGAGAGTACGTCGTACTGTGAAGATCCTTGCCTGTTCTACTTACCGTTTGAGTCCAGAAGGACGCAGCATCATGGGCGAAGTAAACCCTTAACTCACTGTCTTCCTCCTGTGGACCGAAGAGTACCGTGCACTGGGAAGGATCCTTACCTGCTATACTTACTGCCCGAGTTCGGAAGTCTGCAGCACTGCTGAGAAAAAGTAAGCTTTCAAACCATTGTTCCATTACGGTGCGCCGATGAGAGTTCTCGCGGTACTGTGAATATCCTTACCTGTTCTACTTACTGTTTGAGTCCAGAAGCATGCAGCATCGCTGGTGAAGCCGTCTAGTGATCCACTGGCTCGCCCCCCTGTGAACCGAAGGAAGAGCTGTGTACTGTGAACAACCCTTACCTGTCATTCGCACTATCTGAGTCTGGAAGTCTGCAGCACCGCTGGTGAACGGGGTCCCTAAATTGCCGCCCAGGGGACACAGTGACAGTTGCGACACGCCCGCCCGTGGCAGAAGGATATCTAGAGGACAGTGAAGGCTATCCAATTGATGCCCCTTGTTTTATTGTTCAATAAAGATTGTTCAATAAAGATTGTTCCTCCTTTGTAACTTACCTGTGTCTCCGTAGTCCTCTGTGTGCCTGTGGTGTCGGCTCCTCACGGTGGGGACTCAGTAAGAGAGGGGGGGGCGGTTGGTCATCCGAGCATTCCTCCCTCGACCTGTGTGACATCTACTCATTGTTATTTACAGACCACATCTATATAAATGTCCACTATATGAGACTTTTGAGCAATAAATGCCCTGAGATTTGACTGCTATCATTTCTGAATTTCATTCAATTCTGTAGTGATGGGCAGATCGAGGCTTCGTGAAGCAATGAAACAGTTGAAACAAATGTGCCATTTTGTTTCGAGGCTTCGAATCAATCCGAAACCCGTCTCCACGGTGACACCTAGTGGTCACTTGCAGGTGTTGATCTGAAACAACCTTTACAAAGAGCTAATAAAAAATGTGTTTTTTTTTTTTATTGTATTTTTGCAATATATGAAGCTTGTAACCCGTAGTCTCTTCACATTGCATAATGTGATTTTGGCCATGAAAAATGAATATTAATAAAAATCAAGCCACAATGTCTCACTTTCTTATAGATTTTTATTCTAAAATATGAATTTCTCTGCTGTTGAAGGACTCAGCCTACTTCTTTTTTTACAGATAATTTCTCCAGCCTTTGAAAAAATTCTCTCACAAGGGACACTTGTTGCTGGCAATGCATACAAAGATAGTTTTATAGCTAGGACATACAAATGAGGAAAGATTACTGCTCTCTTTCCAGTAAGTTAGCTTTCCATATTACCTTGCTTAGATGGCCCAGCAGTGTCAGTAGCAGGCCTTGGTACAGGGGGAACACTACCATCCTCTGCACCCTGCAAAATGGCAGGATGAGTGCTCCTCAAATGGCGCATCATGGATGATGTATTGTTGCAGTAGGCTAGCTGCCGATCACAATACACAAATCTCACTTTATTTGGGGTTTCCAACTGGAAATGCTCCCACACCACAGATCTACGGCATCTCTTCTGTGGAGCCTCCATTTCTTTCTATCTATCTATCTATCTATCTATCATCTATCTATCTATCTATCTATCTATCTATCTATCTATCTATTAATTATATATTATATATCTATATGTATCTATATATTAGCCTAGCTATCTAATAATCTATATGTATCTGTAATATGTATCTATCTATTAATCTATATATATTTCTATTTCTATCAATGCATCTATTAATGTGTCACTATATGTACTCTGTGTGTCTCTAAGTCAATGTGTAAATGTAAATTAAATCCTAAATATAACTAAACAAATCGCACTATAAATGTCACTATATCACCAAAAATCCACTATCTCAAAACCAAACTCCTCTCACAAAAACCCACGATATGAAAATGCGTTAACATAACTTTTATACTGTGTGACTTTTATACTGTGTGATTGTGTGATTTGTTCCCGAATCGACCAATCAATGAAACCCAGATTCGGCGGAGCACGCCACCTGATGAAACACTTAGAAGCTTCATTTAGCCGTTGTCACGTGACGTGGGTGTTTTGAATCACGCTTCGGATCAGTGTTTCGAATCATCTTTGCTTCGGGATCTCGCAAAGCTTCGAAACGTCTGTTTCGCGCCAGCCATCCTTACAATTCTGGAAACTGAATCCTGGCTCAGATGTCCTTCTGACCATAGACTGTAAAAAAATACTGTGTATACTGGGAAAAATCCCTTTTTCACACACACTATAGTTTTAAAAGTGCCTACCTGAAATAAGCATCAAGTTGACAGCGACAAAGGTTTTCATCTTTTCCACAGCGACAAAGGTTTTCATCTTTTCCACAGCGACAAAGGTTTTCATCTTTTCCACAAGAAATATCCAAGGAAAGTGTCCTCGAAGTTGAATGCCCGCTTGCTTTTATATGTTTCCGACTCTCAAGCAACCCAATCACAGACTGTAAGATAAAACCATAAAACCCAGCCCACTACGTTCGACTGAACCACTCCCACCGCACAAGGAGAACCCCTACTGGGAGAGAACTTTACTGCCATAATGCCATTAGCTCCCACAGCTCTGACGTAATACAACAAGTCAAGTCAAGTCACCTTTATTTATATAGCGCTTTTTACAATACAAATTGTTTTAAAGCAGCTTTACAGAGATAACAGGAAAACAATGTTGTAATAGTATTGTTCAATTCAAAATTAAATGTCCCCAACTAAGCAAGCCAAAAGGCGAAGGCAACAGTGGCAAGGAACCAAAACTCCATCAGGTGACAGAATGGAGAAAAAAACCTTGGGAGAACCCAGGCTCAGTCGGGGGGCCAGTCCTCCTTTGGCCAACGAATGAACAGTGTATGATAATGAGTTAGGCAGCATAATTTCAGGAGTCAGATGGGATCAGAACTTTCACGATATTATCCAGTTCATCTGGTTGGGTTGGGTCATCCCGCCGGTGAGATGAGTGTGTTGAGGTGTCCATGGGCCTTCATAGCCTTGATAATGCGTGTCGTCGTGTCCATGTGATGGTCCTTCATCAGATCTGGATATGCCCTGGATCCGGCGGTCTGCGGTAAACCTCGGGATAAACAGAGAGACTAATATTAGCGTAGACGCCATCCTTCTTATGATGTACAAAGTACATCAGGAATTATGGGAAGTGTTCCCGGTTCCGGCTGATCTAATCTATGCAGCCTAACATTGAATTATAGAAATCTATAATGTGTTATGTGTATGCTAAGCCAAAGAGATGTGTTTTTAGTCTAGATTTAAACTGACAGACTGTATCTGCTTCCCGGACCGTGTTAGGAAGATTGTTCCAAAGTTTTGGTGCTAAATAGGAAAAGGATCTACCGCCAGCAGTCGATTTTGATATTCTAGGTATTATCAACTGGCCGGAATTTTGAGATCGCAATAGACGTGAAGGACTATAATGCGTTAAGAGCTCGCTCAAGTACTGGGGAGCTAAACCATTTAGTGCTTTGTAAGTAATCAGCAATATTTAAAAATGTATACGATGTTTAATAGGCAGCCAATGCAGTGTTGACAGAACCGGGCTAATATGGTCATACTTCCTGGTTCTGGTAAGAACTCTAGCGGCTGCATTTTGAACTAGCTGTAGTTTGTTTATGAAGCGTGCAGGGCAACCACCCAGTAGAGCATTACAATAATCTAGCCTTGATGTCATGAAAGCATGAACTAATTGTTCCGCATATGATAGTGAGAGCATATGACGTAGTTTAGATATATTTTTAAGATGGAAAAAAGCGGTTTTACAGATACTAGACACGTGACTTTCAAATGAAAGATTGGTATCAAAGAGCACACCCAGGTTCCTAACTGACGACGAAGACTTAACAGAGCAGCCATCAAGTGTTAGACAGTATTCTAGGTTATTAGGTGAGGAAGTTTTTTGTCCAATGATTAGAATCTCTGTTTTTTCAGAATTTAGTAATAGGAAATTACTGGTCATCCAATTTTTTATATCAGCTATGCATTCCGTTAATTTTGTGAATTGGTAAGTTTCGTTAGGTTTTGAAGAAATATACAGCTGAGTATCATCAGCATAACAGTGAAAGCTAATTCCATATTTCCTAATTATATCTCCTAAGGGTAGCATGTACAGAGTGAAGAGCAGCGGTCCTAGTACTGAGCCTTGTGGTACGCCATACTGAACTTGTGATCGATAAGACATCTCTTCGTTTACTGCTACAAACTGAAAACGGTTAGATAAGTATGATTTAAACCATGCTAGTGCAATTCCACTAATGCCAACATAGTTTTCTAATCTATTTAAAAGAATGTTGTGGTCGATAGTATCAAATGCCGCACTAAGATCAAGTAACACTAATAGAGAGATACAACCACGATCGGATGATAGGAGCAAGTCATTTGTGACTTTAATGAGAGCAGTCTCAGTACTATGGTACGGTCTAAATCCGGACTGAAAATCCTCGCAGATATTATTTCTTTCTAAAAAGGAACACAGTTGTGAGGATACTGCTTTTTCTAGTATCTTTGACAGAAAAGGCAGATTCGAGATTGGCCTGTAATTGACTAATTCTGTAGGATCAAGTTGCGGTTTTTTAACAAGCGGTTTAATCATAGCCAACTTAAAGGTTTTTGGTACGTATCCTAGAGACAAAGATGAATTAATGATATCTAGAAGAGGATCTATGACCTCTGGAAGCATCTCTTTCAATAGTTTAGTCGGTATAGGGTTTAGCATACAAGTTGTCGATTTAGATGATTTAACAAGTTTGCAAAATTCTTCCTCTCCTATAGCATCAAATGAATCAAAATGTTCCTCACCGAGTCTACACTGCACTCCCTGATGCGATACTGTAGTAGACGGTTGCATAGTTATAATTTTGTCCCTGATATTATCGATCTTATAAGTGAAGAAGTTCATAAAGTCATTACTGCTGTGTTTCTTGGAAACTTCTGGGCTTGAAGCTTTCTTTTTCGTAAGTTTAGTCACTTGTTCAAATAAATACCTCGGATTATGTTTATTTTCTTCTAATAGGGTTGAAAAATAATTAGTTCTAGCATCTTTTAAGGCCTCTCTGTAAGCAATCGAGCTCTCCTTCCATGAAATCCGAAATACCTCTAGTTTTGTTTTCTTCCAGTTTCGCTCCATTTTTCTTCAACACCGGCACTCTGGCCACGTGATGTGAATTTAGACAGTAAAAGAAGGGGCACGTTAACTATCTGTTACTATGATAGAAATGTTTTTTTATGTGCTTTTTTTTACTCAGAATGACATATTACACAATTATTATAGAGTTTTTATACAGTTATTTGTTTTATTGGGAAAATACCATACATAAAAGAAGTGGGCTTAAGGTAAACCAAATTTTTCTCATTTTATAAATGACTTAACAATATATGTATATCTTTTGGAACAAACTAAAAACAATAAACCAATGAAAACATGTCATGCTTTGAATGACTAATGACTATCTATGACTAGTGACTATCTATGTGTGAGCAGGAAGTGTGTGTGTGTGTGTGTGTGTGTGTGTGTGTGTGTGTGTGTGTGTGTGTGTGTGTGTGTGTGTGTGTGTGTGTGTGTGTGTGTGTGTGTGTGTGTGTGTGTGTGTGTGTGTGTGTGTGTGTGTGTGTGTGTGTGTGTGTGTGTGTGTGTGTGTGTGTGTGTGTGTGTGTGTGTGTGTGTGTGTGAGTGTTTGGCTGCAGGAAGTTGTGGGTTAATCAAGACCAGTGTTGCACATCTGGCGAGAGTCACCTAGAAGATGTTATATTTGGAACAACAAAGACATCCTTTACAAAAATAAATCCCTTTTTTTGGACTACTGGTTTGAAAACAATATTATATTAGTCAGCTTTTGAATAATGATGGAAATGTATTAACATATAAAGATTTTTTTAATAAATTTAAAATACCAGTTACACTAAAAGATTTTGCAGTTGTAATGGATGCGATTCTCAGTAAAGTATTGATCCTTCTTAGAAATGCATCGCAGGAGGAAGATCTAAATTTGACAGATATAATGGGTAAAATATTTCTGGGTAATACAAATACTTGACAAAATAAAGTCTCAAATAACTAGGAATATACTTAATAATGTTGTTTATCCTCCAGCTCATTTCTTCTGGTCATCTGTGTTTGGAGATGTAAATTGGTGTAATGCTTGGCGAACAGTAGATCAATTCTACATTAATAACAAAGTAAAAGTCTCTAATAAAATAATGCATATATATCCATCCAGTAAAACATGTGCTGGAACGTTTTAAGTTTGATATTGATTACTCTTGTCATTTCTGTATACGTGAAAAGGAAACAAATTTTCATTTATTTTCCCATTTTATACACAAAAATATGTTTGATTGATGTGGAGCGTTTAATTAAGGAAGAATATTTATATTAATGGGGAAGTTTCACATTCATAAAATGAAATGGTCTGACTCCAAACCTAACTTTTCTTGCTTTAAAAATGACTGTAAGCTTTATTGTTCTGTTTTGTGTAATTGCACAAGTAAAAAGGCAATTAGAGGTTAATACATATATGATGTATAAAGTAGCACCTTTTTCTGTTGTTTGTAATACTTTTTTTCTTGTCCTCTGGCACTGTTCCTTTTTTTGTTTTTACTTTGGATTTGTTTTACTTTGAATGATTATATCTCATTGTATTGTTCTGGTTCATGGCATTGCAGTGGTCAGTCACTTTTGTTCCCTACAGCAATGAACCCAACTGAACTTTCACATGCAATTCCCCACAAATTCCAGTGTTGTTGTTGGATAGTTTGCTTCGTACATTCAGATTAACAGCCTTTAAGATGGGAAATCTTAACATTCACCTGAACTGTTGAACATGGCCATAATTACGATTTAAAATGAGTTCATGAGTAAATCTAAATTTTCATGAAATAAATACAAGATTTGATTTTTGTTTTATTATTTGACAGGGAATTCATTAATCAAGACTGTAAACGATACCATAAATGTATACAATAAAGGCTCATTTTCATCTGTCCCTGAGTTCTTAAGCAATCTAGACTTAAAAACAAACAAATTGATCACAAAATAAAAATACTAAATAATTATAAGAAAAGATGATAAAGGTAACTAACAAATCAAGTTCTAATGCTCGCATAATTGATTGAAAATCTACAGCTTCAAGTTAACAGTGAAAAGTGTGAAGTTATCACATCAGAAACACATTGGGATAAATACATTTGATTTCTTAAAATAATAAATACATAAAGCTCTCTTCATACGGTCTCATTTCTTCCACAGACAGCATGAACACAGTATATAATGTGTTCTATTATTGCACACATAACTAAAGCACTTGTGAAAATCTCTACAGCCTGGCTGTTTTTAATGCAACAATCTGGAAATAAACAGAATTGTGTATAAAAAGGCACCATGTTGATATTATGAATCTGTGAGAGAGAAAAACTGCATCTGACAGTTTGGCAGGTTTATGCTTCAAAGACTACATTCATAATCTCAGTTAAAGCAGCTCAAACATTCATTTTATTCTGAGACTATCATATGCACTTTTGCAAGTTGATTGTACTGAAATGTGTGTAGGCAGAGCCTGTGCACAACCATCATATAATGATAAAAATCCATCCAGAGTTTTTGTTTCGCACGCCTCAAAGAACAGAGGGGCGGAGTCAGCAACGCTCATTATCATTTAAAGGCACATGCACTGAAACGGCGTGCTGAAAACAGAGCTGTTTTTGAGCAGGTAAAATGAGTGTTATCTTCAGTGTTGTGCCTGAACGCGTTCAATGAACGATAGTTCATGAACTCGTTCATATTTTGGGCGAACGTGAACTGAACGTACTGAATTACTGCCTGATGAACGTTAATGTGAACGCGTTCATTCTGGTGTCTGTGAACGCACGCTCTCTGTTTAACTTCGTTCAATAGGGTGCCAGATTTCTATAGAGCCTTCCAGGCGAAAACCCGGCTGAAACACACCGTAAACAGGCCTTAATATGTAGCGAAAAAAAAAAACACCCAATCTGGCAACATCAGCCACCAGTGTCGCACGCATGCGTCATCAAAACAAAAAGCAGCATGTAGTCGACAACGCAGCGAGCGAGGAGGTCATTTAAAGGGGTCATATAATGGTACTTGCACTTTTACAAGTTGATTGTACTGAAATGTGTGTTGGCAGTGCCTGTACACAGCCATCATATAATGATAAAAATCCATCCAGTGGTTTGGTTTTAATCTCCTTATATGTTTTCCCCTGCCTCAAATCAAGCCGTTCGATCCTGTGACGTCACAAGCTCCCACGCCCCTCCCACGATCATAGTTCGTCATTGTTGATACACTGGAGCAGAATGGCGGCCGTCTAAGCGATTGTGGTGTTCTGTTCTTGGGTGTAATAAGGAACACAGCAGTCATTTTAATGTTCCTAAATCCGAACCGCTGAAGACGCAGTGGCTGAGTTTTGTTTATGACGGAAATATTCACGAGCAACGTCAATGCGCTCATGTTTGCGCAAATAATTTCTCACCAGACTGCTTTATAAACGAGGCGAGGGTCAATATAAATCAGGTTTAGCTTAGAAGCTGCTACTGAAAAAAGGAATCAGTACCAACTATTTGTGTTCCTGCTGGACCTCCAGAAGAAGTGAGTGTAACGTTTTATTTATTAACCTTTATATGAATCTTTGCAAATCCCTTGCACGCTTCACGAATGTGGCTAATGTTTACACTCAGGGTGCATTATTACGGCATGTCTTCTATGTGACGTTACGACGTTCTCAATATAATTCATAATCCCACGTTTATAATGAAAAACGCGTTGGTGTTAACGTAACAGGAATATTAACAGGAATATCAATGCAGTTACAAAACTATAGATGTACTTAAAAGTTTTCTTAAAACATAAAACATTTTCGTACTGCACTAAACATAAACATACAGCAAATTCTTAGTTATCCTTCAACTACTGCTAGAATCATTACTGACATGACCTCATGTCAGTCACATGTTGTACCTAACACTGAGATAATGTCACGCATCAAAGCCTACATTTACAAAAAAAAAAAAAGTTTTTCAACATAAATCTGTCAACGAACTAACCTATAACTTACATTAGTAACGTTAAACACATAGCGTTTGTATCTCACAACTCTAACGTTACCCTGCCAGTACATACAAAAATAGATCAAGTGACATTGTTAACCAACCATTCAGAAACGTCCTGTTCGAGCCTTATTGTCGAACTTCTTCGGGGCCGTCATCTTGTTTCGGGTCCGACTCTGGTTCAAACTGATACGGTTGCACAGAATGCGTCCTCAGAGAGAATCCCGCTGCCATAATAAACCCTCAACTGTTGTCAAGTTAACACTCCGCGTGCGATGTGTCAAGGCGCCCACAGAACAGAGGGGCGGAGTCAGCGAACCTCATTATCATTTAAAGGCATATGCACTTAAACGGAGTGCTGAACACAGAGCTGTTTTTGAGCAGGTAAAATGAGTGTTTTCTTAAAAAACTAATGAGAATTTTTAATAAAAGTATATTACAAACTTTTCATTTAGACCCTAAAGATTCATATTAACTTGTACAAAAATGGCATTATATGACCCCTTTAAAGCAGAATTCGGCACGGCAACTTCTAGTCTTCTTCGCTGATTTTCCCTTTTGTTGTCGCATGTTTTCCCCACGAGCTCCCCCTACAGCTGTGGGCCGTATATTTCACAACACTATCGTAAAAAAAAAACTCACTTGCGGCACCCTTCTCCCCCGTTCTACCACTGCTCACGTGCATTTGTTATTATCGGAGCCGGCCAACTTTACTTGCAGATCTGTCTACCGAGGTGGGTAATACATCATACACATTATCATAGAACATTGACATGTACATTTTGTATTCTGTTATCAACCCGTAAAGCAGTTCGTTTTTCTCGCTCGTTCTCGTTCTCGTCTCGCTTCTCACGAGACTTCCTATTTTCATTTTGCCGGGACGGTAGTCCCCATGTTGCAAGGTTGGTTTTCCGCCTGGGAACGCTGGGGGAGCTAGGAAAGTCACCAATATCACTAGAACAGGTTGTTTAACCATCCAACTGATTTCTAGACAGCTTTATTAAGTTAAAAAAGTTACCAAGTTCACCTTTAAACGAGTTTTATGACAAGGTCGGTGAGGATGGGAAAAATCTTACATTTCTGTGCAAACTTTGCCAGTCTATAAAATATATGCTGTCTGTGGTTGTATATGGGCTGTGGCAATAATAAATTTTTTTTTTAAAAAGAAGCTCGCAGCAACATATGCACTATGAACTAGAAAAAAAGAACTATGAACTAGTTCATTTTTTGAAGTATGAACTATGAACTGAACTAGTTCATTTTAAAATTTGTGAACTGAACTTTGAACTAGTTCATGTAGAAAATGAACTTTCCCAACACTGGTTATCTTACAATACTAATGAGAATTTTTAATAAAAGTATATTACAAAGTTTTCATTTAGACCCTAAAGATTCATATTAACTTATGGCATTATATGACCCCTTTAAGCGGAACTGGGTATTGCTGTCCAAAAATCAAAACATTTTAGACTTTTTTTCTCCTCCTCAGACTCGATGTTCACACGGGTTGCCAGATTGAGACACCAACAGCAACCACATGAAAGTAGCTTGAACCATATTTTTGTTTTGTAGTTCACATTTACCAAATATGATCAGATATGCACAAAAATCTGATTTGGACTGACAAGGCTAAAGTGCTTGTAATGTTATTTCATGTTTTAAGACACAGGTATTCGTGAGAAGAGATTCAGTGTTTTCTCCACAACCGTTCATGGTGACGGACACACTGTCACTGCAACTGGTTCTCAATTCTTTCTCTCTGTTAAAACACGGGATCTGAGAAGAAAACAACAGAAAACTGAGCTTAGTGAAAAATACAATTACAAGACGACATGTAAACCAAACATCAAATAAAATTTTGTCAAAGTCAAAACTTAATTTATACATTTCAAGTTAATACATTTAAACCACATGCTTTGACATTACAGGGCTCCAGACTAACTTTTTTCACGAGGAGCACATGCAGTGGCCCCCAACTGAAAACTTTAGGGGCACAACCAGAAAATTTAGGAGCACACACCGTAAATCAACATACTAACCAAATATTCACATTTCAACTAATTTCCAGTGTATTACTAATAAATACTTTGATAATAGATGCAGAAATTACAATGACTTTGCGCTCTGATTTAATGTTACAGGCTCTTTCTTCTAAAACTGGCAGTGGCGTTGCTTTTTGATTTATTAACATATCACCGGCGCATACTATATGCTTGAGTTTCAAAAAGCTCATGGTTCAGTTTGTATCACAGTTTTAGGTTCACGGTTTCGGTATGTGTTACGTTCAGGGGGAAAAAAAAGAAATAAATAAATAATCTAACCACAAGCAAAAGCACAAATAAATACAATAGAGCAATAAAATAAACTATGCTTTTCAGGTAGGTCTAACATTAGTTTTCAGGTACAGAAATTAAATAAAATAAATCAAAATGTAAAATAACATTGCATATTTGACTGTATAAATTAAAAATGAATCCTTATTAAAGTTACAAAAGCTATTCAATTCAGAGCTGATTCAGTAGGCCTACATCAATACTGTGAGTGTCTTTCTTGACCATATAAGTTCACTTAAAGGTATAGCGGAGGATCTTTCCGAATTTTAGAGAAGACCCGCCCTCTCCAATTTTTGAGAAACAAACAAATTGAGATGTTTACCGTGTCTACGCGGTGCATGACTTGTGCCAGGGCTAGCATCGCTAATCATAGCTTACATTAACTTTTACTAGCAGTGATTTTAAATGGATTTCTGCAAATAGCATGACAAACTTTACCTGTCTAGTAGAATCTTCGCGACTGCGGCATCAGTGGGAAGCCCAACCTGTGCTTTTAGTGCACGCCGGCGTGTGAAATATTCACCCAAAATCACTCTGGTCTTGTTTCTATATTCTGCGGCCTTTCTCTTCTTATCATACACTTCGTATACACTTTTTCTCTTTCGACCCTCAGCCATTTTCAAAGGAATAGCTGAAACCGTAACTCATCACACATAATACACCTGAAAGTGCGCATGCGCAGAAAGCGAAAACTACGTACGACGGCCTTACGTAAACATATCACCAGAATGATTGACACTTAGGTGGACCAATAGTTTAGACTACCCACCCGGAAAAAGAAAATCCTCCGCTATACCTTTAAGGCATAACAGACTATGTCTGGACATGTTGACACACTTGAATGGACAAATTCACACAAAAAGTATAAGACTTGAAAGAACTCAATATTTGCGCGCTGTCTGACATGAGATGTCCTTCCCATAACAACGAGCCCCGTTGGTGGCTAAACGAATGGGTGGGTCTTAGCCATAGGGCGAGAGCCCTCTGCATACGTCATCTCCTTCATCGCTCTGATTGGTTGTAGGTCTATCCAATTGCGCCAAGAGGCATTTGAGGGACGTCCGTTAGTGACGCCCCTTTGGAAATGATTTGTCTATGGAGCTTTGCCAGACCATAACTCAGTTTTAATCAAGGGGGTAATCCATCCGCTGGAAACTGAAGCTTCCTCTGGGGGCCGCCATTGTAGCTGACTATCTCCTGCTGTTAGCATCCCATTGACTCCCATTCATTTTGGCATCACTTTGACAGCGAATAACTTTACATCTGAGGCGTCCAAAGACTCCATTTGTCCATTATTTATTTCTAAAGAAACACGACAATGTATAAAAGGCTCCATTACTTTGTATCTTAAGTTATTGCTCCGTGGAAGCTGTTTTTCTAAAAATAGGCTAGCGATTGCGTCATAACCAATCGACTCTCTGTCGCACAGTCGAGAAATGACCATATAGACAAGAGGAGAAGCTCCCAGGCAATCGGGGGGCGAGGAGGCATAAAGTCTGATAAAGTAAAAGGAGAAGCCATAGAGAGTCATAAAGTTGCTCCTGCTGCTAGCTCATGGACAGCTAATGCTCTCGCTCTCCGGCTCTGCAAGATTCGGAAGGGAATGATTCAGATTTCTCTCGGCACAGCTACTAGAAGACATACAGGTTTGCTCACGTGACATCTACGCCGTCAAGCTCAGTTTGAGCATGCGCAGTGCGCTTGGCTATCAGGAAGTGAGTGCTCCTATTGGGCTTCAACTCTCTCCATTGAAATCAACGGGTTTGCTGTGTCCATTTCTTTTACTGTCTATGGTTTTAACTGAGAGTGGTCTGGTTTTAATCAGGCTAAAACGACTCTTAACGATCACCTTAAAACATTACTGGCCAATCCTACATCAGCAAATGTTACTATCAGGCAAACTATCAGACAAGCTTTTGCTCTTTTCTAATCAAAGTCAAATGAGGAACAGATTCAAACACAGATTATCTAAGAAATAATGCAATTAAGGCTAAATCTTACTAACCACTTTTGCTGAAGGTGAAAGGGTTTCAGAGCTGTTCTAAATAAATTATTTGTTAGTAACGTTTTATAATAAGGTTTGATTTGTTGAATTATACAGTAGTAACATACTCACGGTTGACAAAAAGTGTAGCGGTCACATCATACACTACATTATCAGTGATGACTCGTGCTGTATAGAGGCCTGAGTCTCTGGAGATGTTCACTTTCACAAGAGTAAAGGACACATTTCCTTCTTCAACTTGTAGATGAGATGTTTCGACGGGGTCACAGCCAGGAGCAGCGTCAGGGGAACAGTATTGTGCACGCAGACGTTTTACCTTGCTCTCTCCAAAGATTATTTTCACTTCATCGACTCTCTTCTGTCCAGTTTTGAAGAGTAACGTAACATTGTGTCCCTCCGTTGCCTCCAACTTGGACCCAGCAACGCACACAGCGGCTGTTCGGAAAGAAAGAAAGAAATGAATATTTACTACTTTAGAACTGGTTCCCAGGTTGTCTCATGTATTCCAACCGCCCCGTCAGTAAGGCAGAATTGGTTCAAAATCTGATTTTGTAAAATATTTTCAAATGAACTGAATGTATTAAAGGGGTCATAAATCACATGCAATATTTTGACATATAAAAGTTTTGAATAATAGAAATATACTGCATGTTCGAGACCTCAAAATTCCTCCTCAATATAAAAATAGCATTTGTTAAAACTTAGAAAAATAACACAAAAAGGCCCTATGTGGTTAATCAAAACAAGGCAAATCAAAGAACATGACAAACACACAGAGCTACAACCTGCTCCCTCTCTAGAAAAAAAAAAAAGGAATAAAAAAAAAATATTGAAAAAAATGGCACCCAAACCTCCACAGTCTGGAAACACACACCATGAAATGGCAGGCAAATAATGCAATACAGAGTAAACCCCTTACACACTGATACCACACCATCACATAATGCTGACCACACAAGTTAGGCGAGCACACACACACCAACATGTCTACGTGTGTTTGTTCGTCTCCAGTTGTTTTTAAATGTGGTCAGACGAACATAGCATTACTTTAGAAACTAAAGCGTGTCTGGAGAACATACATCTGACATGCACTTTCTGCAATTTAAATCTGAGATTAAAAGTGTTTCTTTGAAGCCTTTCACCAAATGATCATGAAAGTGTGAAAAAGGTCAGTGGATCGTATTTATATAACAACTGTAATGCACTGGCCAGATACAGTATGTGTAGGATAATTTGTGGTTTATTTATATTTTCTAGAAATATAGTTTATGGAAATGTTGGTTCTTGTTTTTAAATACATTTCATACCATTAATAAGTTCACTTTTATAGGCATTGCTTAAAAATATTCTGGTTTGTTATTTGTTGTTGAAAGTGGCACCATTTTTGTGCATTTAATGGGCTATTTTTTTTATAATGTTATATATAATGCTTTATAATTAAGTTCTCAAGAGTCTGACTAATTGATTGATCATTACATGTCAACTCAACTAGAGGTCCCTGGCTCAAATTTCTTATTTTGTTCATATTTTTCTAAATAAAAAGCCAAAATATTAAATGTCACAGATGTACATTTACTAAGTAATCCGCTGTTTTGTGGAGGAGGGTCAAAATGACAATTTCCCCCTAAATTTCCCCTAGCAATCTGTGTTTCATTATATGCCAACAGTGACGGTTCAAAAATAGCAAAAAAGCATATTAAAAATATATGCACTTACATTTGACAGAGTATGTTGTCATTTCTATATACTAATGATCTATCGTGAACTGCAGGTTTCTCAATGTCCGTGTCAGCTGCAATCTTCGATAGAACCATAACAGCTGTTTGTCTTTACTAGAATTACATTATGCAATGCGTTTTTAGCATAATGTTGTTTTGTGTGTGTCACTGCATAGGCTAAATGCATATAGTTATAGTTTATGTTGTTAATTTGTAAAAGTGACAAAGGTTTCTTTTCATTCATATATATTCGCTTCTTTTTTCTTTTTGAACACTAGTAGCATGTGCAGCTGTCTGAGAGAAGAGACCTGATGTACCCGCTCATAAAAGTTATCCCCCCCCCCCAACTTTTTTCAAACCTTTTCTTCCCCAGCCATGAGATCGAATAAACTGTTGGCAGGTACACTATGGCTTACTGATTAAGGAATTATTATTTATTAATTCATATGTTATTTATTCACACACAAACTACTGATAGCCTAAATTTAAAGGGTACCTATTATGCATTTAAAATGTTCCTAATAATGTTCTGGGTGTCCCCAACAACAGTTTTACATGCATGCAATGACAAAAAACACTTTTGTTGTCTTATAATATGCATTTATTTTTACCTGATTTGCTCACCGACTCCCTAATGATTCGTTTGACGACTCATTTTTCAAACCCCTCCTTTGCGTGACGCTAATCGGCGGTGATTGGTCAGATGACCCAGTCAGTTATTTTTCGCGTTAGCCCAAAGCTTAAACATATTGATAAAGCACTGCAGTACTACAATACGCTTCACATAATTTCACATATTTCCAAAAACAAAAAAAATGACATTGGAGACCTATTGTGCTGAGCGTAACTCTCACTCACACACAGGGCTGTCCATAAGGGGGGATAAAGGGGAAAGCTTTCTGTGGCCCAGCCGCTAGGGGGGGCCCATGGAGTCCAGCAATAATTATGTTCATCCTAAATATAAGCAAAGGTTACCATATTTTATTTTGAAAAGAAATAGCACCATTAATTGTTGAAAGTGAGAAAAAAATGCATTTTATTTAATTTTGCTTGAGTAAAATGTAGCCTGTGTCATAAACACCCCTCTCCTGAAAATGGTCTGAGTAGGCTATTTTTTGTTGTACGTAACGCAACGTCAAAACGCCAGTGCTTCGCGCCAGTTCGCGGTCAGTAGCGCGAGTGAGTGACACACGATGGAGTGCGCGAATTGACGCGGTAAGACCTATTGCTCACCACCTCCCCAGTATAACTGAAGCAGTCGATTGCTTAATTTCGTCCTGAAAATGATCTAATGAGGCCTTATCAGTATGGGGGTAGAATTGTTGCTTTATTCCAAATAATAGATTATGATCCACAAATAAATGTAAAGAGATTCACAAAAATATATCAAATTCACAAATAAATATATTAAGATCCACAAATAAATGTAAAGAGTTTCACAAAAAAATATAAAACTCACAAATAAATAAAATGAGATTTGCAAATAAAAATATATATTTACAAATGTTTTTTATGCCACAAACACAACTCTGCCTGGCATTTATTTGTGAACCGCTTCCTGTGCATTTGTGAATCGGGTCCTGTGCATTTGTGAACCGCTTCCTGTGCATTTGTGAACTGCTTCCTGTGCATTTGTGAACCGCTTCCTGTGCATTTGTGAATCGGGTCCTGTGCATTTGTGAACCGCTTCCTGTGCATTTGTGAACCGCTTCCTGTGCATTTGTGAATCGGGTCCTGTGCATTTGTGAACCGCTTCCTTTAAATGAATTCAAATTGTATATAAAATCCTTAAAAATTCTGAAAGGTCCTAAAGCACAAAAAATATATGACACCCTAAAACACTTCCCAACTGAGATAAATGGATGATCAAGCCTGAATTCACCCCGTATGTCATGTATGTTTTATTATAATTCCTTACCATTTATTTATTTAAATGTTTATTTTCCTTACAAATATCCTTATTTTTGTACTTTGACTACATTTATATTCTTGTTGTATTAAGAGCTGCTCCCTCTGGCTATATTTTCCTTGTATACTATTCTGAAGAAAAGGAAGTTATGCAGCCATGTTTGTTTGTAAATCTTGATTTTCAATAAAAAAAAAAAAAAAAAAAAAAAAAAATAAAAAAAATTTGTGAACCGCTTCCTGCATGCATTTGTGAACCGCTTCCTGTGCATTTGTGAATCGGGTCCTGTGCACTTGTAAATCCCCTCACGCATTTGTGAACCGCTTCCTGTGCATTTGTGAATCGGGTCCTGTGCATTTGTGAATCCCCTCATGCATTTGTGAACCGCTTCCTGTGCATTTGTAAATCTCCTCACGCATTTGTGAACCGCTTCCTGTGCATTTGTAAATCTCCTCACGCATTTGTGAACCGCTTCCTGTGCATTTGTAAATCTCCTCACGCATTTGTGAACCGCTTCCTGTGCATTTGTAAATCCCCTCACGCATTTGTGGATTTTGAAACACTTCTAGCGTCGAGGTGCACACAAATCCACAAATAAGTGGACTCCACCCACCGTTTCCTCAAGCCAATCAGATAACGGCCACATTGAGCTGACCAATCGTAGCACGTTCTCGCTACAACCAATCACGTTAGGCTTTACACTCAGGGCGGGAACTGAATCTGATTCATTTTTGAAGATATTTTTTGCACCCTTGAAATGGAGCTGTTAGTGTAAACTATGGGCGCTTCATTCAAATTGAGCTGTTTGTGTGGTTAAAACACCGTTTCCAAAAGGTTGTTGGAGTTAAGGCTTTTTTATATTTCCATCAGGATAAACTCAGGATTACACACAAATTATGATCGCCATCCAGATCATAAAAGCCTCTACACCGGAATCAAGCAGCGCGACAGCGCGCTAGCAAATAGCCCCCAGCTGCCGTGGCAGTTTCAAAATCAATAACGTGATATTAACATGTAATGTCAACGCATTTTGCCCATGACGTTTTCTTACCTGCAGATATATATGACAACAGTAAAATATGTTCAAAATTTGGATGTCGATCAAGTTAGACCATTAGACTGTGCATCAATAAGCCAAGACACATTTTTATGAGCCTTTGAAAATGCAAGAGAATCATATCACCATATGGGACCAACGTTTTTAATGTGGGTTTTATCATGCACGACGTATGTATGTATAAATGTTTGAGCGAGTGTGCAGTTCAACTCTTGACTTAGAGAGAGAGATTTGCATATAGGCCTACATACACATTTATAATAGGTATGTATGTATTTTGTGTGTTCACACCATAGACTGTAAAACATTTTTTTTTTTACACATTTCCAATATCCATTCATTCTAATGTTGCTCCAGAAACCATGTGGACTATGTTTAAATGCAAGGAGTAAACGGGTCTTACCAGAAGATGCCATGTCACGCAAGCTAAAGACAGTCAACAAGATAAAAATAAAAATGTAATTAATTTAAAAGTGAGTGAGAGAGCGGGTAAAGAGAAGACTAGGGTCAGCTTAAAGGGTTAGTTCACCCAAAAATGAAAATTCTATCATAGTTTACTTACCCTTAAGTTGTTCCAAACCTCTATGTGTTTATTTGTTCTGCTGAACACAAAGGAAGATATTTGGAAGAAAACAGATCTCATTCCCCATTGACTACCATAGTAGGAAAAAATACCTACTATGGTAGTCAATGGGGAATGAAATCTGTTTTCTTCCAAATATCTTCCTTTGTGTTCAGCAGAACAAATAAACACATAGAGGTTTGGAACAACTTAAGGGTAAGTAAACTATGATAGAATTTTCATTTTTGGGTGAACTAACCCTTTAACACAGTTAAGTTTGAGTCAGACAGAACACCTGAGACCTGACCGTCAAGAACTTTTATTGTCTCTCGAAATATATTATAGACCCATCTTTTGAATTGACATCGAATATTATTTAATCATTTTTAATTAATAAATGTTGCATCATTATTTATTTATTTATTTCGAATTTATGCAAAATAACATCTGACAAGAAAATCTAATCAAATTGACAAATCAAAATTAGAAAAACACAATAAAAACAAATTAATTAACAATAGTTACAGCCAAGGACTTTTTTTTTTTACTCTTGTCAATGTCCATTACATATTCGAAAAGGAGTGGGAAGAAGAAAAAAAACTTATTTAATCCCACGCCTTATCCACAAATCAAAAGCTCACAAACAATCGACCCGCATTGCAAATAATCAATCATACATCTATCTAGAACTTTATACCCCAAAGCAATAAAAAAAGTACATCTATTATTTAAACAAGAAAAAAAAGTATTATAATCCCTATATACTGATTGGCTTCATCACTGTCTCCTCTCCACCAGTAAGCTGGTGTGTGGTGAGCGTTCTGGCGCAATATGGCTGCCGTCGCATCATCCAGGTGATGCTGCACATTGGTGGTGGTTGAGGAGATTCCCCCCCTTCTATGTAAAGCGCTTTGTGTCGTGTCTTTCCCTTTTTTATAAAGACAGAGGACACTAATGAAGAGTCAGAAACATAAATTCAGGAACGAAAGAACTTGCATCTTTTTAATGCTCACATTCACTTGTGTCTGCCGCATTCACTTCGTCATCATCACATGACTCCACCCATTACTTATGTCTTAAAGTAACAACGCTTTATACATAACACTCCTTCCCCCCAAAACAGAATGTCCTCTTTTTTTTTTTTTTTTTTAGGAACTAATGTCAACACAAGGACATCTTCAGTCAATTACTGAACTTAAATAAAGAACTTAAACTATGAGATTTCAAAGTTACTCATTTTTCTTTTTCTGTTTCACTATAAATCAAGTCTTTTAGGTGGGCGTCTTTCCCTAGTGGAATAACGGCGTTCTGCGTTTGACATGGGCTCTGAAACAGATATGTTGGATCCTGAGTCTAGTTGTTTTTCCAAGCTTTGCATCTGCGGAAAGTTTTCAGTCTCAGGTCCTTTTTCTGGTGTAAGTGGGGTGTCCACATTCACTTCTGGAACCATTGGATAGTCTGAACAAACAGTAGGTGTGACAACAACAGACTCCACCTCAGTAGAAGATCCCAGCAACAGCTGATCCAAGTGTCTTTTCCAGGTAAGCTTGTCAGATGTTAGTACAGTGTATGACACTGGGCCGGTTTGAGCTATCACTGTCGCTGGTACCCACTTTGGTCCTGAAGTATAGTTGCGTGCCAGAACATTTTGTCCAGGATGGAACAGTCTGCTTTTAGCCTTCATGTCTCTCCTGTGAACTTGCTTCTGTTGCTGATGAGTTACCACCTCTTTGACAGTAGAAGGTCTGAGTAAGTCAAAACCAGAGCGCAGTGGACGTTTCAACATCAGAGAAGCTGGAGAAACCTTTGTTGTCCCATGGCTGGTGTTTCGGTATGACAACAGGAAATCATTCAGGCGCTGCTGAAGGCTCCCTTGTCCTTGTGATGTCTTTAAGGCATGTTTGATGGTTTGAACCAATCTCTCTGCGAGACCATTCGCGGCTGGGTGGTACGGAGCTGATTTAATGTGTTGTACCCCACATCGTTGTAGAAACACAGCAAATTCTTGTGATGTAAACTGTGGCCCATTATCACTGACGAGCTGTTCAGGGTAGCCAAAGCGGCCAAACATTTCTCCCAGTTTCACTATTGTTTTCTCTGCAGTCGTAGATTGCATAACAACAACTTCAGGCCACTTGCTGTGGGCATCCACCGTTATTAACAACATCTTTCCTTCGACTGGACCAGCAAAATCCACATGTACACGCTGCCAAGGGATTTCTGGCCAGTCCCACGGGTGTAATGGGGCCAATTGAGGTTCATTTCTCACTTGCTGGCAGCACGGACATGACTTTGCTTTTCCTTCAATGTCCATCTCCAGACCTGGCCACCAAAAATAACTCCGAGCTATTTCCTTCATTCGCACAATACCACAATGGCCTACATGGAGCTGCTGGAGGACTGGTTTTCTCAACGATGGGGGAATGATGACTCTTTGTCCCCAGAGAAGACATCCTGACTGAAATGACAGTTCATTCTTTCTAGACAGGTATGGCTTCAAGTTGGTGGTGTCCTTAGGCATGTGTCCATCTTTTACCATCTCCATGACTGCAGACAGAATTGGATCATTTCTTGTGGATCTTCTCACCTGTGTGGAGGTCACCGGAGCCATTGTGACTTGCTCAAAGTAGAAAATATCTTTCTGCTTGCTCTCGGGACATGTCACGGGTAATGGTATGTCTTGATAAACCATCTGCGTTTCCGTGTTGCTCTGCCTTCCTATATCTTATTTCATATGTGTGTGCTGATAACAGCAGAGCCCATCTCTGCATTCGGCTTGCTGCCAGCGAGGGAATACCTGTGTGTGGCCCAAGAATGGTGGTTAAAGGCCGGTGATCAGTTAGCAGTATAAACTGCCTGCCATACAGATACTGGTGAAATTTTCGAACACCAAAAATTATTCCCAAAGCTTCTCGCTCAATTTGCGCATACTTGCTCTCTGCTTTGTTCAGCGTGCGTGAGGCAAATGCTATTGGCCTTTCTTCTCCTGAAGGCATGATGTGGGAAATCACAGCTCCCACCCCATAAGGTGATGCATCACAGGCTAACTGCAGGGGGAGCTTTGGGTTAAAATGGGTTAGCACACCGGACTTCACCATAGCTTTCTTAGCTTCTTGAAAAGTGGTCTCACATTGCTGTGTCCATTCCCATGACTGGTTACTACACAGAAGTTGGTGTAGTGGTTTCAACAGTGTGGCTAATCCACTGATGAATCGTCCATAGTAGTTCAGAAGACCAATGAACGAGCGGAGCTGGCTGGTATTCTGCGATGCTGGAGCCTCTAGTATGGCTCTTACTTTTGAAGGTGCCTTGTGCAGTCCATCAGCATCGATCACATGTCCAAGATATTCAACTGACTGTTTGAAAAACTCACATTTGTCTTTTCTCACTCTTAAACCATATTCCTTTAGGCGCTGGAGTGTACCATCCAGATTACTCAGATGCTCTGCTTCGGTTTTTCCTGTTACCAAGATGTCATCTAAGTAGCACTGCACCCCCGACAGGCCACTTAACACCTGGTCCATGGCCCTCTGGAAAAGCGAAGGGGCCGATGTGATACCAAAGGGAAGACGCTGGTATCTGAAAAGCCCCTTGTGTGTGACAATTGTCAGTAACTCCTTAGAATTCTCATCGACTTTCATTTGTAGGTAGGCTTGACTTAAATCAAGTTTGCTGAACCGCTTCCCCCCTGCCAAGCCAGCAAACAGATCATCAATGATTGGAAGTGGATAATGGTCAGGAGACAGTATAGGGTTTACTGTGACTTTAAAATCACCACAAATTCGAATGGAACCATCCTTTTTAAGTACGGGTACAATAGGCGTAGCCCACTCACTGTTACTCACTGGTATGATGACTCCACTGGTTACCAAATCTTCCAGAGCGGTCTCAACTTTTGATCTGATAGCATATGGCACAGAACGGGCTTTGCAACACTTGGCCTTACTATCAGGCTTAATGTCGAGCCTGGCTGTAATGTCTTTCATCGTGCCCAGTTCATCCTTGAAAATATCAGTATGTTTTTCTAGAACATCCCTGAGCTCCGTGTTTCCCTTTTACACCATCCGCACCGTCGGCCAGTCCAGTTTAATCGTTTCCAGCCATTCTCGACCAAGTAAAGCTGGGTAGTTCCCTTTTACCACATACAGTGGCAGCGTTGCTGATTGACCATTTAATTCCACTTCCACATCCATTACCCCTCTAATAGTCACAGGCTCCCCCGTATATGTTTTCAACACTATCTTGGATGGCTTTAAGTAGACATGTTTTAGGGTTTTGTGGTACACAGCATCTGACACGATAGAAACAGCAGCGCCAGTGTCTATCTCCATACACACCGGCTCTCCCTCAATGACAGGTGTCACCAAATAGCCTTTGGAGTCTCCTTCCATAGCTAGAATATTCAAAGGAACTTCCTCTGCGGAGGAATCAGTGTCATCTGTGTACTTGCAATTTGACTGCATTGTATACACATTCCTCTTGTTCTTTGATGTGCCAGGTGTTTTGCTGAATTTTTGTTTTGCAACCTTTTGTTTTCCTCTGCAAGCACGTTCTATGTGGCCTTTTTTTCCACAACTACGACACACCAACTCTTTACTCCAACACTCAGATGCAAGATGTCCGACTTTGCCACATCTAAAACATGTTGCATTTGTCAAACCGAAATCGTTCCGCTATCACCAGCGGTTTAGGTGAAAAATGTGCGCTCAACACTGCCACAATCTCAGCATAAGTTTTCTCACCTGGTTTACTAGGCTGTACGAGACTGCGTAGCAAAGTGAAAGTCTTTGCACCCATCACACTGAGGAACGTAGGCACAATCTTCTCACCCTCAATGGCGTTAGCCTGCAGAAAATATTCAAATCGCTCCGTGTATGAGCTCCATTGTTCAACATTTTCGTCGAATTGTCCGATATTTCCTATGACGCCAGCCATCACTTCTTTGTTTCAATTCACAGGCACCGAGCTCGCGTCTCGTTCAGCTGTTTTCTGCACTTCACTACACTTGTATTCGGCAATTCAAACACGCAGAGGTTCCTTCAAACATCCTCGTCGCCACTTTGTCGTGTCTTTCCCTTTTTTATAAAGACAGAGGACACTAATGAAGAGTCAGAAACATAAATTCAGGAACGAAAGAACTTGCATCTTTTTAATGCTCACATTCACTTGTGTCTGCCGCATTCACTTCGTCATCATCACATGACTCCACCCATTACTTATGTCTTAAAGTAACAACGCTTTATACATAACACTTTGAGTGTCCAGAAAAGCGCTATATAAATGTAATGAATTCTTATTATTATTATATAAATATGAAAGAATAACTTATAAATATGAAAGAATAACTTATACATAAATATCAGTTACTCAGACCAGAAAATGAAATAATAATAATTATCCCAAGAAATGTATTTTCATGAACTCTATCAATTATAACCCCATCTATTAGTATGTTCACCTGAATATTCATATTGTAATTCCCAAATAACATTATTTTAGTTTTATTTAAATTTACTGATAATTAATTTATATCAAACCGTATTTTTAATTTGTTTGTTTCTTTAGTGACATCCTTCACTAGTTGCTGTAAGTTTCCACCTGAACAAAATATATTTGTATCATCTGCAAATAATACCATCTTCAACAACTTAGATAGTGAACATATGTCATTAATATACAGAATAAACAATTTATGTCCCAACACTGACCCCTGGGGGACACCACAAGCAATGTCCAAACATACTGACCTGGAGCTTCCCAACTTCAACAACTGCTGTCTCTCACTTAGATAACTCCTCCTCACCCAGTCTAATACTATCCCTCTGATACCGTATACCTTTCCAGTTTATTTATAAGCATGTAATGGTCAATTGTATCAAAAGCTTTTTTAAGATCAACAAATACCCCCATTACATATTTTTTATGATCTATGGCACTTGTGATTTCCTCAATTGATTCTATTATTGCCATCGATGTAGATCTATTTAATCTGAATGCATACTGACTTTCAGTGAGTAATTGATGTTTATCCAAGAATGCATCTATCTAATCTGTTATTAAAGACTTTTTCAAGAATTTTGGAGAATTGTGGAAGTAAGGAGACAGGTCTGTAGTTTGTGAAGTGGTGTTTGCTCCCATTTTTATACAGAGGTATGACTTTGGCTGTTTTCATTTTGTTTGGAAATGAACTGGTTTGAAATGATAAATTACATATTTTGAGATCTCCTCAATGCCTTTTCTCACTGTCAATGTCATTGTAATCGGTAGACTTTTTGTTCTTGCAATTGCTCACAATTTCCAATATTTCATTCTCATCCACTGGCCTGAGAAACATTGAGCTTTCATTTCTCTATTAATTTATTACAATGATCTTGCGATGACCCAGGATCAGGGATTTTTGCGGCCACGTTTACAAAGAACTGATTGAAACTGTTGGCCACATCCTCCATATTGTAATTTTCATTATCCTTGTCAATAAAGTACTTAGGATCTGTCTAGGACTATTTCTTATAATACCATTCATTGTATCTCATATTCCTTTAATATTATTTATATTATTATTGATTTTATTCTCATAATACTCCTTCTTGCAGGCCCTTATAATTTGAGTTAACTTATTTTTATATTTTAAAATATATTACAATGCTATCAACAACAATAACTTTAACAGATTATTTAACATACCTCAATTCGGTCGCGTTAGGTCTGCTGCTACTCATATTTATATATATTGACGTCTTGGGACGTCTTTTGACCATACGTCAATATCCGCCTTTTTAGGGTAGCCTACCCTTAAACGTCGGTTAGATGACGTTATCGGATCCTCACCCCAGACCTAAACCTACCCCTAAACCTACCCCGTCACCTAACTGACGTTAAAGGTAAAGCGTCAGTTGTATGACGTCCCAGGATCGTCATATAACCGACGTTTAAGGGTACCCTAAAAAGGCGGATATTGACGTATGGTCAAAAGACGTCCCACGACGTCAATATATGACTTCTTGGGATGAGACTGTGTTAGCTGCTATAAGGTCTGTTCTGATACAGGACTAGGCTCATAACCATACATACCTAACTAATGTACAGGCTTACCCCTAATGGACGCATCAGGAACAACAGGGACCGTATTCAGCTCTGCAGTCTCCCAATTCTCGCTCTGCAGTGCCTTTCGTCCCCTCTAGGGGTCTTACGGCTGTGGAATGTCCCTCTTAAGTAAGGGTGTGAGTGAGGTAAAATGGATGGTAATATAACCCCCTTCCAGTGTGTGTTCATATGGTGTTCATGCAGTAAAAGCGTTTGGATTGAATTTAGTCTGAGACAGAAACTCAGAGGACACATTTTCGAGCATGTCGAACTCCAATACAAGTAAGTAATCACAACATTCTTATAATTTATTTATTAAAACTTTCAATAAATTATTGTAAAAAATAAAAACATAAAAAAGCGAAGTTTAATGTTTTTTGTGCAAAACAGAACTGTTTTTACTTACAATTAAAATATTACAACTTCAAAACGTGAACTGTTAAACAACCCTATTGTTTTATATTATTTGGCCATATATTATTAATCATAAAGCCCGTGTTTAAATAACAGCTACAAGAAAGTTGCTGGGGGAAAACCATAATGTGTTATTATTGTCATGTTGTGTTTATGATAATCAGAGTGAAAGGAGATTTGCTTTTATTTGGTGGAATTTTGATTTTGTGACCGTTTCGATGATCCAACGCGACTCGCATACTTTTTTAATTATTATTACAGCAAAAACAAAAAACGATTTCCATAAATTCAACTGATAATAGGCTACCTTGGGGTTTAAATTAAGTCTCGTTGTTAGCTAATGCATTAAATAATATACATTATTACAAAGTGACTGTAAGTCACGTGGTTGTTCGAGCATATCTCAGAGAAAATGACCGTTTAAACTATGCAGATTTTGCTCATGTTCGAACACGCCTATTATCTCCAGGACCCGATGCCTTAGCCAATCACACACTCCGAAGGGGCGCTTCTCCTCACAGTCTGTGACGTTGACCTTGTTAGCCAATCACACACTCCGAAGGGGCGCTTCTCCTCACAGTCTGTGACGTTGACCTTGTTAGCCAATCACACACTCCGAAGGGGCGCTTCTCCTCACAGTTCGTGTCATTGCTTTTGCTTTTTACTTTGCTTTTCAACCCAGAAGAACGAAATTGCTCGGGGAAAAAGCAAAAATAATTACCAATTTCCACTCATTGATAAAATGTACGAATGAGTGCTTTTATTGTTTTCAGTGATGTGCAGCCTGAACATATCGGTGCATCTCAATCGGTGTTTTGGGGTTTCATGACCCTTTAAACTTTAAAGTGACAGTATCAGACATGATGTGAGACGAGTGTGCAAATATATCAGTGAAATAAAGCCTGAATATGGCGCTATATACAGAATAACGAGACCAATAATGATTTATCTGTTGTATCTGTCCAGACTCTTCAGGCTCGAGTGTGTGTCCATCAGTGTCCTGCTGTCTGTCTGCTATCTGGAAGATGATGAGGACTTCTGTTTGTTCCTCTGAGGGTATGATTATTCTTTACACAACTTATTATTCATTTATTAACACACTCGCGGTCAAAACATGAGTTTAGTGTAATTTGTTTCTGAATGAAGATCTGCACTGAAATAATAGAGTGTGTTTAAGTTGATGTTCATCTTTTGTAGAAATGTATCAGTCTCTGGATGTTCCTCTCTCTGTAGAGGAGACCCGAGCAGAACCGGCCCAGAGTTCAGTGCGGCCATGTTCACTCACACACGAGGAGGAGTGTGTGTGTGTGTGTGTGTGTGTGTGTGTGTGTGTGTGTGTGTGTGTGTGTGTGTGTGTGTGTGTGTGTGTGTGTGTGTGTGTGTGTGTGTGTGTGTGTGTGTGTGTGTGTGTGTGTGTGTGTCTGAGAGAGAGAGAGAGAGAGAGAGAGAGAGAGAGAGAGAGAGAGAGAGAGAGAGAGAGAGAGAGAGAGAGAGAGAGAGAGAGAGGGGAGAGGGGATGATGATGAAGAGCAGCAGCCTTAAGGGTCGAGACAGAAGAATGAACTAGAAATTCATATTTTCTTGACTTTGTATTAAATAGTTTCTGTGATCACTCATTTAATGATGATTACAAAAAGATTTCCTTTTATTTTCTTCAAAATGTTCATGCCTTTCACTGTTTAGATCTGTTTCCCAAATTCAATTTTCATTAAATGAAAGAATTAAGTTAAATTAATAATTAAAATGCAAATGAATCTATAGGCTATATAATAAAGTCCTTCTAAATTTTCCACCACAATATTCATAAAATGAACGGCACCTTTTAAAATTTTTTTAGTTTCTTGTCAGATTGTATTGAATCTTGAATCACATTATATCAATGTCTATCACTAGCCTATATTTGAAAAAAATGTTTTGTGTTATTGAGTCCCGTTTATAGATTGAATGTGTTAGTTTCCATCAACGGTGATGACCCATCTTGTGGCAAACATGGAGTGGCTATTCTGTTTATTTACCCAATACCTGTATTAAAGGCTTTTAATTGTTAAATTCATATCTGTAAAAATTATTATCATACAACTACTACACAAACAAACATGTTCATGTGAAATGTTGTCTCATGCAATTTGATTTCATTGATTCACATGAACATGTTTGTTGTGTAAGTACAAAATAAAAGTTTTAAGTTCTAGGCTACTTAATCATGGAGTTTGGTGACTTTAAAACTTATTAGGGTTTAGTGTATAAAGGTAAAACACAGGCTGTACCTCACATTTGAAAAAAAAATATTTTCACTTTTGGATGTTGTTTATAGGCTAACTAATATTTTAAAGCTAATATTGTAGAACTATACGTTTGTTTACATTTGACATTATGCATTTGGCAGACGCTGTTATCCAAAGCGACTTACATTGCATTTTCAAGGTACACATTTACATTCTTATCAGTTCTATATAATTGCATTTTCTCTAGAATAGACTTAAGTTTTTATTAATTTCCATGAGTTTCCCAGGCCTTGCTATCATCTGTCAATGAGGTAACATTAAAATACCTGAATAAACGGATCAGCAATTTAGTCTTAGCTCTATTCACTAAGTATTCAAGTCTCTTTGACTCTTTTTCCATGAATTATAAATACTTTCTTACATTCACTATTCTTATTCTTCTTAAAAAGCAAACCATCAGATGAAGACATTACTGAGATGCTGATTATTCAAATAGGTTTAATCCATTCACTAAAATGCTTAATTCAGCCACTTTTTCTGTATTGTACATAATTTGTCATGGGGAGAGTGTGTGTGTGTGTGTGTGTGTGTGAGTGTGTAATCCTGGGCCCTGTCCTGCCAGTGAACCTCATCTTGAAGCGTAAAACCAATACATTTCAATATTACAGAAATTTCTGAAATGTACATATACAAAGTCACTGTTAGCTTCTATTTCTACTCCGACAGCAACTTAATGTCGGCCCACATTTGGCACGCCTGGATTTCACACGGCCAAGATGTGGGCCGGATCTGGGCCGACACTAAGTTGCTGTCTGAGTAGAAATAGAAGCTAACAGTGACTTTGTATATGTACATTTCAGAAATACTTAGACAGTTTCCTCTGATAATGTGTATTGTGAAAAGCGCTGTACAAATAAACGTGAATTGAATATCTGAACTTGGGCTAGTCAACATTTGAAGTGGATCAAAACCTTTCATCAAAGTTATACATGCATTTTGAACAAAATCTTAGGACAACTTTGATGAACTTTTTTGATCCACTTCAAATGTTGACTGGCCTGCAGTATCATCTCTCGTCAAGGAATGCATTGACACACTGTAAACTGTGCACTACTGTCTGTAAATGATTTCTTTCTGAGGAAGAACCGATGATGACGGCACGATCTGAAGTTTGGTTGACCAATCAGTGGAAAGGGGCGTTAGAATATTCTAGTTGATTAGGCTACCTGTCTCTGAACGTAAAAAAGAAAAATCCATCCGAAATCTTGGTGTGTGTGTTTTTTCTGTCTCTTCTGTGTGTTTTCAAATATAATGAAAAACTATATTTTCCTGGTTTCAATATTTCAATAGGCTATTAAAAACACACACACACGCACAAAAAAACGAATGATGTAAGGATACACGGAACCGATTGAAACCGAACGCCTCCAGAACGGTGTTCACCGATTGGCTGTTCAGTGAGTCACTCAAAAGTGCACCAATCAGGAGCGTTTCTGAAAGCGAACATGGCTCAAAGCCAACAGTGTTCGTTATGATACGCAGAAGAAGAAATGTTAAATATATAGTGAAAAAAATACAAGAAGCAATTGAGAATGTTGAGAAATGGTCAATGGAATGGGGATTTAGATTCTCTATTTCCAAAACGTGCTGTCAGTTTTTTACTAAAAAGAGGATTTCAGAAAATATTAAACTTTATTTATATAAACAGCCACTAAAAAGGGTATCAAATTTTAAATATTTAGGTTTATGGTTTGATTCAAAATTAACTTGGAAAATTCATATCAAACATATTGAAGAGAAATGCAGCAAAGTACTAAATCTAATGAGATGTATAGTAGGCCAAGAATGGGGGACTGATAAACAATCTTTAATCAAAATATATTGTGCTCTCCTACAATCAGTTTTGGATTACGGATGCATTATTTATGGATCAGCATCAACTAGTATGCTTAAAAGGTTAGACTTAATTCAGGCTCGAGCTATGAGATGCATCACTGGAGCAATTAGAACAACCCCAATCTCAGCAATGCAGGTGGAAACAGGAGAGACCCCATTAGAAATAAGACGTCAAAAATTATCTGTTGCTTACTGGATCAATTTACTTGGGCATAAACAGGATCAATTTACAAATGCAATAATAGAGGGGAGTTGGGAAACTATAAATTTAACAGGAACAGGATTTGCTTGGAATGCAAAGGAACGGGGTACAGAAATGTCGCTAAATAATATATTATTTTCATCAACGACCACCATTTCTCCAATATCCCCTGGTTTTTTAGCCAACCTGAAGTTGATCTACAAATTCATGAGAATGTTAAAAAAGGACAATTTGATATTAAGAGCTATACAATTGAATATTTAAGAACAGTTTATTTTTCCTGTATACACAGATGGATCAAGAAACCCAGAGATAGGTCGTACTGGATCAGCATTTTATGTACCTGAATTTAAAATAGGGAAATATGGAAGATTAACAGATGGGACTTCTGTGTATAGCAGAACTGGTGGCAATTCAGATGGCTCTTAGTTGGGTGGAAGAAGTGATGCCAAGTAAAGTTGTTATATGTTCAGATTCAATGGCATCACTTATAAGTCTACAAAACATATCAAACAGTTAGATATGATATCTATATAGAAATACTGAATATTTTGTATCGATTAAGGCAAACTGGAACAATAATAAAATTTGTTTGGGTACCAGCACATGTTGGTATTCCAGGTAATGAAAGAGCTGATAGAATGGCTAAAGAGTCACTTAAAATGATCATTCCTACTATTACAGTTGCATTAAGCAAGATGGAAGGAAAGAGTATTATTAAAGAAGCCTGCAACCAGAAATGGCAAAGAAAGTGGAATGAATGTAAAACAGGAAGACATTTTTATAATCTACATAATACTGTAAGACAAAGTATATTGACAAAAAATTTAAAGAGAGACGGTCAGGTTATTTTAACAAGACTAAGGATGGGTCATACAAAACTTAATTCAACACTTCATATTATAGGGAAACATGGTACTGGTTTATGCGAAATATGCCAAGTAAAGGAAACAGTTGAACATGTGTTGTTATTTTGTTCCAGGTATGAACAGGAAAGAAAGGATTTAATAAGTGAACTAAAGGAAATGGGATGTAAAGAATTTACAATCAATAACATTTTGAACACAAAACAAGGATCCAGGGAAATTGTAAGGTCAGTTTTAAAATTTATAAAGCATAGTGGTCTTAGGAATAGAATATAGACATCTTTTAACATACTTCTAGACTGAAATCACTTCACACTCCAGTACAGGTGGTGGCGGTATGCACCATAAAGTTGGTATGCAACCCGCCAATAAATCCATAGAAGAAGAAGAAGAAGATACGCAATAAATATACCCATTGGAAAAGGAGAAGCTAAGGCAATAATCAAAAAAGAAATAATGAAGAAATGGCAGGATAGGTGGGATATGGATAAAAGTGGAAGGAAATATTACAGCTTGCAAAAATCTATTAATGCCCAGGGGGTGAATAGAAGTAACAGAAGAGAGGAGAGCGTTTTAACCAGGCTGAGATTTGACCATACAGGGTTAAATAAAACATTGTTTTTAATGGGCAAAAGTATATCAGATAAATGTTTGGAATGTAGATCCAAGGAAGATGTAGAACATGTATTAATACATTGTAAGAAATATAGGGATGAGAGGATGAGGCTAAAACAAAAGATAAGTAAGGCAGGAAGGAAGTGGAACCTCGAAGGTTTATTAGGCACAACAGGAGATGGGGTAAAGGATACACAGAAAGCAGTTATACAATATTTGAAAAACATAGGAATATATAAGAGGATATAGTCTTTTTTTTTTTTTGATGTAAAGTAGTCCTAACGAATAGTTCATGCTACATACTCTGATACAGTAGGTGGCGGTATGCACCTTTAAAAGTCATGGTTGCAATCTGCCTAAAAACGGAAAAGAAGAAGAAGAAGAAGAAGGTAAGGTAAGGTAAGGTAAGGTAAGGTAAGGTAAGGTAAGGTAAAAATTTATTTATATAGCACCATTTATACAGACAAGCTGACCAATGTGCTTTACAGAGCAATATAATCTCACACAACAGACAGAACAAGAAACAATGAAATACACATTACACATTATTAAAAGCAATAGAATAAAAGTGTGTTTTCAAGCGTGACTTGAAAACTGACAAGTCAGGTGCAGAACGAATCTGAATAGGCAAGCTATTCCACAATGTCGGGCCTGCAATGGCAAAGGCACGATGACCTCTGTGTTTTAACCTGTACCGTGGTATGACTAAGAGTTTCTGTGTACCTGACCTAAGATCTCTGGAGGGACTATATTGCTCTAAGAGCTCAGATAAATAGAGGGGAGCTAGGTTGTTTAGGCACTTATAGACAAATAAAAGAATTTTAAAATCTACCCTAAAACGAACCGGCAGCCAGTGAAGGGATGCTAGAATCGGGGTAATATGTTCCCATTTGCGAGTGCCTTTTAAGAGTCTCGCTGCTGCATTTTGGACTATTTGAAGACGTGATAGAGTAGTTGAATTAATTCCATAATATAAAGAATTACAATAGTCCAGTCTAGATGACAGAAAAGCATGCATCACCCATTCAAAAGCTTGGGGACATAAAAAAGGCTTAACTTTAGTCAACAAACGCAAATGGAAGAAACACGATCTGACAACAGAGTTTACTTGCTTATCCATTTTCAAGAGAGTATCTACTGAAACACCAAGATTCTTCACACAGGTACTTACTGGCAAAGAAAGTGCTTCAGGGAGGTGGTTAAAACTACTTTTAGAGGGACCAAAGAGTATAAGTTCCGTTTTATTTTCATTTAATTTTAGGAAGTTTACAGACATCCACCTCTTTATTTCGTCTAAGCACGCCTTAAGGTGCTCAAGTGAAGTTTTCCCTGCCCGTTTAATAGGAACATAAATCTGAATGTCGTCTGCATAGCAGTGAAATGACACATCATATTTTTTAAATATAGAGCCCAAAGGGATCATATAGAGGGAAAAGAGCGTAGGGGCCAGGATTGAGCCCTGAGGGACCCCCCATCGAAGGTGAGCAACCGAGGACATAGAGGAGCCAAAATGAACAGAAAATCTTCGGTCTGTCAAATATGATCTAAACCAATTTAGTACTGTTCCTTTCAGCCCCACATCTTGTTCTAGTCTAGACAGAAGAATATCATGGTCCACCATATCAAAAGCAGAAGAAGATGATACGCAGAAAGAATCACCAAGAAGAAGGAATGGAGTCCATTATAGGAGGTTATTTTTTGCCGCCATGATTCAGCCTGTTCAACTATCGTTCTTTTCTATCTGGCAACAGTATACAGTGTAGCAAGTAAGTAAATGATTTTACCATTCGACAGTATTGAATATGTGTTGTTTTAGCATACGGCTGGTTGACTCATATTTGGCTGGAAAAATGTTTGTAAAAAGAAAATCTCAAATGTAAATCATGAAACTCATTGTGTTAAATCCTACCAACTCATATTTCCAAATCTATATATATATATATATCAAATATATGTCTGATATTTACATTTATTCACTAGTTTACTGTCTTATTGACTAAATTATGTTATTGTGTATTAAAAAGGGGTATAATGTGATTAAATTTATCCTTTATACTTTTTTTGACATATTGCATATTTGACTGAAATGTTGAAATACTTTACCCATTTTATATTCTATCAATGATAAGACTGTGCTTAACGAGACCATATGAAGATGTTTGTGAGGGCTGGGCACTAGAAAGCTTTTGAGCTTCTTTATGAAAACAGACATTTATTGATCCAATACAGTGATTTAAAATATCAGAATAGACTGATGTTAGTAAGAATAGACTATTTGTAACCACGGTTTAAACCAATTACTGATGAAGCTCATGATCTCGAAACCTTATGTGTAAAAGCTTACAGAATGAGGAGCGTTTTATGATATCCTCACTGTGTGAGAGTGAGTCGGTGACCAGAAATGAGCAAGAGTGCGGAAGTGCGCGTACAGAGCGCATTTAGGCCACGCCCACACCGGGAAACCAATCCCATTGACTTTGTATTGGGTGAAACTGCCTATCTCTCTTCAAACAAAAGACAGAACAATGTTTATCTGTGTGACAGGGTTGTGCACAGCAAACAAGCTTAAACCCCCACATACTTGTGTTTTCCTAATCCACTCCACTTTAGACATGCTCGTGCGAACTTCCCTAAGCACTTCCACTCAGGGGAATCCCAGCCTTTATTCTGAAGTGGACGAGGGAGGTTTATATGGACAGACCCTCACTCCCCCGATTTTGACCGTTACTTCATATGTACTTTACATTTCAGGCAGCTCCATATCAGTCTACCACAATCCAGCACGATTACCACAAGTCAATGCATATTGCGTTTAATTTACCACACCACAAACAACTCCGATATATTATTAAAAAAAAAAAGTTAATCCACTCAAACACACCTAGCCTATATACATATTGAATTCTGCATTAAAGCTGCTGTCCGTAACTTTAAGTTAAAAATAATCAAAATTACTTATTTAAAAAAAAAACATCTTCAGCCAGTGTTCAAAACTATCTGCTTGCCGTAGCTAGATTCAAAACGGTTAGCTTGTAATAATGATTTTAATTCCAGAGGTACTGGTGGGTTTTCGCGGGAAATTCGAGCATGTCTTTGCGTCATTACGTCACATCCGTACACATAAAGAAATCTATGATTTGCACAGTTGCTGTAAATCGCGCTGATTAAATCTAATGATCGGTTGTCATGTCGAATGCTTTTCCCCCCTTAGTTGATCAGAACAAAAATGGATGTTACTTACTTGTTCAGAAGACATTTTCCGGTGAAAATTCTTATGTTGGTCAAACTTTCAAAAAGTGAATCTGTGATTCTGAATGCCAGTATCCACACAGTGCTGTGATTGACAGCAGCACTCGCCTCAAAACACTGTTCATAAATGTATATATCTCTTTTAATTAGCTTCTTTATTTATTCACCTTTGTAATAATTACCTTATTTATTTATTGTCCGTTATAATCTTCAACTTTATTTATTAATTACTTATTTTTTTTAAGTATTTATTTATGTGCATGTTATGATTTTTTTGTCTTTTATTCTTCCTTTGTATTTTTTTACCCTATTTATTTCTTCAATGCTATTTATTTCTGCCTGTCGTTTTTACATTTCTGTATGCATTTCTGCCTCATTATGCAAATGAGGAGGGGCTGTGTCTTAAGGGGTCAACTTCTGCCCATTGGTTGGTTAGCATTTTACTGCATCGGTCGAATCTACATAATTTTCCCCGCCATAAAGCATTGTTTAGTAATGTCAAACTCAGCAGGCAGACGTTCAGTTTCCGACCTCTTATAGGGAAGCAGTTAATAGACTGAAAGAATTAGAACGCTGTAAGTTTGAGATCTGAAATGTTTTTCTGTGGTCCTTGAGTTAAGAAGATGGGCCGCTTCCCCCAGATTCTGAAAAACTAAATTTTCGACATCTGTGTCCATGTGTGCCGCTAGTCTCGCGTAGCCAGACCTTCAGACTGACGTTCTGTGGGCGTGACGTCTGAGGCTGAGACTAGTGTGCCGCTAACTGAAACACACGTTCTGTCAGAGTGTCCAAACAAAAAATAATAAAATCAATACTTATAACGTTAGCATTGTTTTCAAAAACAGTTGCTAAATGGCTCAGCTCACTGACAACTTCATCGTAGGTAGCAATCTTTGTTGTGACTGTGGCCGGTGGCATGTAGATTCGACCGATGCAGTAAAATGCTAACCAACCAATGGGCAGAAGTTGACCCCTTAAGACACAGCCCCCCCCCCCCTCATTTGCATAATGAGGCAGAAATGCATACATAAATGTAAAAACGACAGGCAGAAATAAATAGCATTGAAGAAATAAATAGGGTAAAAAAAATACAAAGGAAGAATAAAACAGACAAAAAAATTATAACATGCACATAAATAAATACTTAAAGGGGTCATATAATGGTACATGCACTTTTACAAGTTGACTGTACTGAAATGTGTGTTGGCAGTGCCTGTACACAGCCACCATATAATGATAAAAATCCATCCAGTGGTTTTGTTTTAATCTCCTTATATGTTTTCCCCTGCCTCAAATCAAGCCGTTCGAGCCTGTGACGTCACAAGCTCGCACGCCCCTCCCACGATGTTGATTGACAGATGCGTTTCAACACAGACCCGCCCTCGCTCGTGAGTGAGCTGTCAATCATAGTTCGTCATTGTTGATACACTGGAGCAGAATGGCGGCCGTCTAAGCGATTGTGGTGTTCTGTTCTTGGGTGTAATAAGGAACACAGCAGTCATTTTAATGTTCCTAAATCTGAACCGCTGAAGACGCAGTGGCTGAGTTTTGTTTATGAAGGGAAAATTTTCAACGAGCAACGTCAATGCGCTCATGTTTGCGCAAATCATTTCTCACCAGACTGCTTTTTAAGCGAGGCGAGGGTCAATATAAATCAGGTTTTGCTAAGAAGCTGCTACTGAAAAAGGAATCGGTACCAACTATTCGTGTTCCTGCTGGACCTCCAGAAGAAGTGAGTGTAACGTTTCAGTCACCTTTATATTAATCTTTGCAAATCCCTTGCACAATTCACGATGAATGTGGCTAATGTTTACACTCAGGGTGCATTATGGCATGTATTCTATGTAGCTGCTAACGTTACGACGTTCTCAATATAATTCATAATCCCACGTTTATAATGAAAAACGCGTTATAGTTATTGTGTTATTAAAAACTGTATACGCAGGTGTTACAGCTAACATAACAGAAATATCAATGCAGTTACAATACTATAGATGTACTTAAAAGTTTTCTTAAAACATAAAACATTTTCGTACTGCACTAAACAAACATACAACAAATTCTTAGGGATCCTTCAACTACTGCTAGAATTATTACTGACATGACCTCACGTCAGTTTCAGTCACGATAGTTGTACTTAACACTGAGATACCGTCACGCATCACTGACAAGCCTACATTTACAAAAAAAAAAAAGTTTTTCAACATAACGAACTAACCTATAGCTTACATTAGTAACGTTAAACACACAGCATTTGTATCTCACAACTCTAACGTCACCCTGCCAGTACATACAAAAATAGATCAAAGTGACATTGTTAACCAACCATTCAGAAACGTCCTGTTCGAGCCTTATTGTCGAACTTCTTCGGGGCCGTCATCTTGTTTCGGGTCCGACTCTGGTTCAAACTGATACGATTGCACAGAATGTGTCCTCAGAGAGAATCCCGCATAATAAACCCTCAACTGTTGTCAAGGCAACACTCCACGTGCGATGTGTCAAGGCGCCCACAGAACAGAGGGGCGGAGTCAGCGAAGCTCATTAACATTTAAAGGCATATGCACTTAAACGGCGTGCTGAAAACAGCTGTTTTTGAGCAGGTAAAATGAGTGTTTTCTTAAAATACTAATGAGAATTTTTAATAAAAGTATATTACAAAGTTTTCATTTAGACCCTAAAGATTCATATTAGCTTGTACAAAAATGGCATTATATGACCCCTTTAAAAAATAAGTAATTAATAAATAAAGTTGAAGATTATAATGGACAATAAATAAATAAGGTAATTACTACAAAGGTGAATAAATAAAGAAGCTAATTAAAAGAGATATATACATTTATGTCTCACTGTATAATTTAATTTCTACCTATATTTGTTTTTTGTATTTTTTTGGGGCAATTAATTGTATGCTTGTTTATTTATTGAGCATTTATTTATTTCTGTATTTATTTTTAAATATGGTAGAGTTGGTCCTCCATAGGCCGTGAGGCTGCAGACCTGTGTATTCAACTCCCTCCGCCCTCTCCTGTGTGTCTTCTCTCTCGCGCGCGCACGCGAGGGAAGTCAGATTCAGTTCTCGTGATCCCCTCACGCATTTGTGAACCGCTTCCTGTGCATTTGTGAATCGGGTCCTGTGCATTTGTGAATCCCCTCATGCATTTGTGAACCGCTTCCTGTGCATTTGTAAATCTCCTCACGCATTTGTGAACCGCTTCCTGTGCATTTGTAAATCTCCTCACGCATTTGTGAACCGCTTCCTGTGCATTTGTAAATCTCCTCACGCATTTGTGAACCGCTTCCTGTGCATTTGTAAATCCCCTCACGCATTTGTGGATTTTGAAACACTTCTAGCGTCCACAAATAAGTGGACTCCAGCCACCGTTTCCTCAAGCCAATCAGATAACGGCCACATTGAGCTGACCAATCGTAGCACGTTCTCGCTACAACCAATCACGTTAGGCTTTACACTCAGGGCGGGAACTGAATCTGATTCATTTTGAAGATATTTTTTACACCCTTGAAATGGAGCTGTTAGTGTAAACTATGGGCGCTTCATTCAAATTGACACAGTCTAAATAAAATAATGACGCTGTTCTAAAGTCATTTTGTTTATTTTTTAAGTTTATTTTTTTAAGAAAATCAAAAAAAGATTGAGCCTGGAAAGTTTAAAAAAAATGTGGTTGATTTTGACATGAATTGACCCAAATGTGTTTATGTCTGAGAACCATTTATACATCTTTTTTTACACATAGGCCTACTTAACTGCAGACACTGCAATGACACGCACTATGTGGTACAGAACAAATATTTCAGTGTCCCTTATATTCTGTTCCTTATTTTCCTATAAGGAACCACGATAGCCCTTTATTTTCCTTTCCAGAAGTTGGCGACCCTTTAGTTCCAGTCCAAAATGGTCACCCTTCACTCGCTAACTTCACTCTACCTCGTTCACTCGGATGTACGTCATTACACATATGTTGCATGAGCGCCCACTACTGTCTTCCTTTAGGAAGTAAATTGGGGTTGTAAATCGGCATGAAACTGCGCGGGATGAACAGTGTTTTGAGGCGAGTGCTGCTGTCAATCACAGCACTGTGTGGATACTGGCATTCAGAATCACAGATTCACTTTTTGAAAGTTTGACCAACATAAGAATTTTCACCGGAAAATGTCTTCTGAACAAGCAAGTAACATCCATTTTTGTTCTGATCAACTAAGGGGGAAAAAGCATTCGACATGACAAGCGATCGTTAGATTTAATCAGCGTGATTTACAGCAACTGTGCAAATCATAGATTTCTTTATGTGTACGGATGTGACGTAATGACGCAAAGACATGCTCGAATTTCCCGCGAAAACCCACCAGTACCTCTGGAATTAAAATCATTATTACAAGCTAACCGTTTTGAATCTAGCTACGGCAAGCAGATAGTTTTGAACACTGGCTGAAGATGTTTTTTTTTTTTAAATAAGTAATTTTGATTATTTTTAACTTAAAGTTACGGACAGCAGCTTTAATGCAGAATTCAATATGTATATAGGCTAGGTGTGTTTGAGTGGATTAACTTTTTTTTTTTAATAATATATCGGAGTTGTTTGTGGTGTGGTAAATTAAACGCAATATGCATTGACTTGTGGTAATCGTGCTGGATTGTGGTAGACTGATATGGAGCTGCCTGAAATGTAAAGTACATATGAAGTAACGGTCAAAATCGGGGGAGTGAGGGTCTGTCCATATAAACCTCCCTCGTCCACTTCAGAATAAAGGCTGGGATTCCCCTGAGTGGAAGTGCTTAGGGAAGTTCGCACGAGCATGTCTAAAGTGGAGTGGATTAGGAAAACACAAGTATGTGGGGTTTAAGCTTGTTTGCTGTGCACAACCCTGTCACACAGATAAACATTGTTCTGTCTTTTGTTTGAAGAGAGATAGGCAGTTTCACCCAATACAAAGTCAATGGGATTGGTTTCCCGGTGTGGGCGTGGCCTAAATGCGCTCTGTACGCGCACTTCCGCACTCTTGCTCATTTCTGGTCACCGACTCACTCTCACACAGTGAGGATATCATAAAACGCTCCTCATTCTGTAAGCTTTTACACATAAGGTTTCGAGATCATGAGCTTCATCAGTAATTGGTTTAAACCGTGGTTACAAATAGTCTATTCTTACTAACATCAGTCTATTCTGATATTTTAAATCACTGTATTGGATCAATAAATGTCTGTTTTCATAAAGAAGCTCAAAAGCTTTCTAGTGCCCAGCCCTCACAAACATCTTCATATGGTCTCGTTAAGCACAGTCTTATCATTGATAGAATATAAAATGGGTAAAGTATTTCAACATTTCAGTCAAATATGCAATATGTCAAAAAAAGTATAAAGGATAAATTTAATCACATTATACCCCTTTTTAATACACAATAACATAATTTAGTCAATAAGACAGTAAACTAGTGAATAAATGTAAATATCAGACATATATTTGATATATATATATATATAGATTTGGAAATATGAGTTGGTAGGATTTAACACAATGAGTTTCATGATTTACATTTGAGATTTTCTTTTTACAAACATTTTTCCAGCCAAATATGAGTCAACCAGCCGTATGCTAAAACAACACATATTCAATACTGTCGAATGGTAAAATCATTTACTTACTTGCTACACTGTATACTGTTGCCAGATAGAAAAGAACGATAGTTGAACAGGCTGAATCATGGCGGCAAAAAATAACCTCCTATAATGGACTCCATTCCTTCTTCTTGGTGATTCTTTCTGCGTATCATCTTCTTCTTCTTCTTCTTCTTTTCCGTTTTTTGGCAGATTGCAACCATGACTTTTAAAGGTGCATACCGCCACCTACTGTATCAGAGTATGTAGCATGAACTATTCGTTAGGACTACTTTACATCAAAAAAAAAAAAAGACTATATCCTCTTATATATTCCTATGTTTTTCAAATATTGTATAACTGCTTTCTGTGTATCCTTTACCCCATCTCCTGTTGTGCCTAATAAACCTTCGAGGTTCCACTTCCTTCCTGCCTTACTTATCTTTTGTTTTAGCCTCATCCTCTCATCCCTATATTTCTTACAATGTATTAATACATGTTCTACATCTTCCTTGGATCTACATTCCAAACATTTATCTGATATACTTTTGCCCATTAAAAACAATGTTTTATTTAACCCTGTATGGTCAAATCTCAGCCTGGTTAAAACGCTCTCCTCTCTTCTGTTACTTCTATTCACCCCCTGGGCATTAATAGATTTTTGCAAGCTGTAATATTTCCTTCCACTTTTATCCATATCCCACCTATCCTGCCATTTCTTCATTATTTCTTTTTTGATTATTGCCTTAGCTTCTCCTTTTCCAATGGGTATATTTATTGCGTATCATCTTCTTCTTCTTCTATGGATTTATTGGCGGGTTGCATACCAACTTTATGGTGCATACCGCCACCACCTGTACTGGAGTGTGAAGTGATTTCAGTCTAGAAGTATGTTAAAAGATGTCTATATTCTATTCCTAAGACCACTATGCTTTATAAATTTTAAAACTGACCTTACAATTTCCCTGGATCCTTGTTTTGTGTTCAAAATGTTATTGATTGTAAATTCTTTACATCCCATTTCCTTTAGTTCACTTATTAAATCCTTTCTTTCCTGTTCATACCTGGAACAAAATAACAACACATGTTCAACTGTTTCCTTTACTTGGCATATTTCGCATAAACCAGTACCATGTTTCCCTATAATATGAAGTGTTGAATTAAGTTTTGTATGACCCATCCTTAGTCTTGTTAAAATAACCTGATCGTCTCTCTTTAAATTTTTTGTCAATATACTTTGTCTTACAGTATTATGTAGATTATAAAAATGTCTTCCTGTTTTACATTCATTCCACTTTCTTTGCCATTTCTGGTTGCAGGCTTCTTTAATAATACTCTTTCCTTCCATCTTGCTTAATGCAACTGTAATAGTAGGAATGATCATTTTAAGTGACTCTTTAGCCATTCTATCAGCTCTTTCATTACCTGGAATATCAACATGTGCTGGTACCCAAACAAATTTTATTATTGTTCCAGTTTGCCTTAATCGATACAAAATATTCAGTATTTCTATATAGATATCATATCTAACTGTTTGATATGTTTGTAGACTTATAAGTGATGCCATTGAATCTGAACATATAACAACTTTACTTGGCATCACTTCTTCCACCCAACTAAGAGCCATCTGAATTGCCACCAGTTCTGCTATACACAGAAGTCCCATCTGTTAATCTTCCATATTTCCCTATTTTAAATTCAGGTACATAAAATGCTGATCCAGTACGACCTATCTCTGGGTTTCTTGATCCATCTGTGTATACAGGAAAAATAAACTGTTCTTAAATATTCAATTGTATAGCTCTTAATATCAAATTGTCCTTTTTTAACATTCTCATGAATTTGTAGATCAACTTCAGGTTGGCTAAAAAACCAGGGGGATATTGGAGAAATGGTGGTCGTTGATGAAAATAATATATTATTTAGCGACATTTCTGTACCCCATTCCTTTGCATTCCAAGCAAATCCTGTTCCTGTTAAATTTATAGTTTCCCAACTCCCCTCTATTATTGCATTTGTAAATTGATCCTGTTTATGCCCAAGTAAATTGATCCAGTAAGCAACAGATAATTTTTGACGTCTTATTTCTAATGGGGTCTCTCCTGTTTCCACTTGCATTGCTGAGATTGGTGTTGTTCTAATTGCTCCAGTGATGCATCTCATAGCTCGAGCCTGAATTAAGTCTAACCTTTTAAGCATACTAGTTGATGCTGATCCATAAATAATGCATCCGTAATCCAAAACGGATCGTAATAGAGCACAATATATTTTGATTAAAGATTGTTTATCAGTCCCCCATTCTTGGCCTACTATACATCTCATTAGATTTAGTACTTTGCTGCATTTCTATTCAATATGTTTGATATGAAATTTCCAAGTTAATTTTGAATCAAACCATAAACCTAAATATTTAAAATTTGATACCCTTTTTAGTGGCTGTTTATATAAATAAAGTTTAATATTTTCTGAAATCCTCTTTTTAGTAAAAAACTGACAGCACGTTTTGGAAATAGAGAATCTAAATCCCCATTCCATTGACCATTTCTCAACATTCTCAATTGCTTCTTGTATTTTTTTTCACTATATATTTAACATTTCTTCTTCTGCGTATCATAACGAACACTGTTGGCTTTGAGCCATGTTCGCTTTCAGAAACGCTCCTGATTGGTGCACTTTTGAGTGACTCACTGAACAGCCAATCGGTGAACACCGTTCTGGAGGCGTTCGGTTTCAATCTGTTACGTGTATCCTTACATCATTCGTTTTTTTGTGCGTGTGTGTGTGTGTTTTTAATAGCCTATTGAAATATTGAAACCAGGAAAATATAGTTTTTCATTATATTTGAAAACACACAGAAGAGACAGAAAAAACACACACACCAAGATTTCGGATGGATTTTTCTTTTTTACGTTCAGAGACAGGTAGCCTAATCAACTAGAATATTCTAACGCCCCTTTCCACTGATTGGTCAACCAAACTTCAGATCGTGCCGTCATCATCGGTTCTTCCTCAGAAAGAAATCATTTACAGACAGTAGTGCACAGTTTACAGTGTGTCAAGGCATTCCTTGACGAGAGATGATACTGCAGGCCAGTCAAAATTTGAAGTGGATCAAAAAAGTTCATCAAAGTTGTCCTAAGATTTTGTTCAAAATGCATGTATAACTTTGATGAAAGGTTTTGATCCACTTCAAATGTTGACTAGCCCAAGTTCAGATATTCAATTCACGTTTATTTGTACAGCGCTTTTCACAATACACATTATCAGAGGAAACTGTCTAAGTATTTCTGAAATGTACATATACAAAGTCACTGTTAGCTTCTATTTCTACTCAGACAGCAACTTAGTGTCGGCCCAGATCCGGCCCACATCTTGGCCGTGTGAAATCCAGGCGTGCCAAATGTGGGCCGACATTAAGTTGCTGTCGGAGTAGAAATAGAAGCTAACAGTGACTTTGTATATGTACATTTCAGAAATTTCTGTAATATTGAAATGTATTGGTTTTACGCTTCAAGATGAGGTTCACTGGCAGGACAGGGCCCAGGATTACACACTCACACACACACACACACTCTCCCCATGACAAATTATGTAAAATACAGAAAAAGTGGCTGAATTAAGCATTTTAGTGAATGGATTAAACCTATTTGAATAATCAGCATCTCAGTAATGTCTTCATCTGATGGTTTGCTTTTTAAGAAGAATAAGAATAGTGAATGTAAGAAAGTATTTATAATTCATGGGAAAAAGAGTCAAAGAGACTTGAATACTTAGTGAATAGAGCTAAGACTAAATTGCTGATCAGTTTATTCAGGTATTTTAATGTTACCTCATTGACATATGATAGCAAGGCCTGGGAAACTCATGGAAATTAATAAAAACTTAAGTCTATTCTAGAGAAAATGCAATTATATAGAACTGATAAGAATGTAAATGTGTACCTTGAAAATGCAATGTAGGTCGCTTTGGATAACAGCGTCTGCCAAATGCATAATGTAAAATGTAAACAAACGTATAGTTCTACAATATTAGCTTTAAAATATTAGTTAGCCTATAAACAACATCCAAAAGTGAAAATATTTTTTTTTCAAATGTGAGGTACAGCCTGTGTTTTACCTTTATACACTAAACCCTAATAAGTTTTAAAGTCACCAAACTCCATGATTAAGTAGCCTAGAACTTTTATTTTGTACTTTACACAACAAACATGTTCATGTGAATCAATGAAATCAAATTGCATGAGACAACATTTTACATGAACATGTTTGTTTGTGTAGTAGTTGTATGATAATAATTTTTACAGATATGAATTTAACAATTAAAAGCCTTTAATACAGGTATTGGGTAAATAAACAGAATAGCCACTCCATGTTTGCCACAAGATGGGTCATCACCGTTGATGGAAACTAACACATTCAATCTATAAACCGGGACTCAATAACACAAAACATTTTTTTCAATATAATGTGAAAGATATTTATTACACATTTATGCAAATATTTTCATACGGAATCTCATCTCAACCACAGACAGCATGAACAGTCCAATGACTGATTTATTAATAATGCACCCATAAAAACACTTGTAAAATCTCAATTCTGACTCTACAATCTGACAAGAAACTAAAAAATTTTTAAAAGGTGCCGTTCATTTTATGAATATTGTGGTGGAAAAAAAATCTGACATCATTTTAATAAGTGCTTTATTTAGAAGGACTTTATTATATAGCCTATAGATTCATTTTAGTTTTGCATTTTAATGGTTAATTTAACTGAATTATTTCATTTAATGAAAATTAAATTTGGGAAACAGATCTAAACAGTGAAAGGCATGAACATTTTGAAGAAAATAATAGGAAATCTTTTTGTAATCATCATTAAATGAGTGATCACAGAAACTATTTAATACAAAGTCAAGAAAATATGAATTTCATTTTGTCTGTGTCTCGACCCTTAAAGCTGCTGCACATCATCATCATCATCATCATCATCATCGCTCACACACACTCTTCCTCGTGTGTGAGTGAACATGGCCGCACTGAACTCTGGGCCGGTTCTGCTCGGGTCTCCTCTACAGAGAGAGGAACATCCAGAGACTGATGCATTTCTACAAAAGATGAAGAGCAACTTAAACACACTCTATTATTTCAGTGCAGACCTTCATTCAGAAACAAATGACAAGTGTGTTAATAAATGAATAATATGTTGTCTAAAGAATAATCATACTCTCAGAGGAACAAACACAAGTCCTCATCATCTTCCAGATAGCAGACAGACAGCAGGACACTGATGGACACACACTCGAGCCTAAAGAGTCTGGACAGATACAACAGATAAATCATTATTGGTCTCGTTATTCTGTATATAGCGCCATATTCAGGCTTATTATTTTTTCACTGATATATTTGCACACTCGTCTCACATCATGTCTGATACTGTCACTTTAAAGTTTAAAGGGTCATGAAACCCCAAAACACCGATTGAGATGCACCGATATGTTCAGGCTGCACATCACTGAAAACAATAAAAGCACTCATACATTTTATCAATGAGTGGAAATTGGTTATTATTTTTGCTTTTTTCCCCGAGCAATTTCGTTCTTCAGGTTTGAAAAAGCAAAGTAAAAAGCAAAAGCAACGTCACCAATAAATTGTCTCTGACGTCACGGACTGTGAGGAGAAGTGCCCCTTCGGAGTGTGTGATTGGCTAACAGGGTCTACGTCACGGACTAGGAGGGACGAAGAGAACCTTCGGAGTGTGTGTGATTGGCTACGTCACGGACTGGGAGGGACGAAGCGCCCCTTCGGAGTGTGTGATTGGCTAAGGCATCTGGTCCTGGAGATAATAGGCGTGTACGAACATGAGCAAAACGGCATTTTTCTCCGAGATGGCGTGAACAACCACGTGACTTAAAGTCACTTAGTAATAATGTATATTATTTAATGCATTAGCTAACAACGAGTAGGCCTAATATTAAGAGCATTTATTCATCTTTGTTACGGTCTATTTAATAAAAAAATACAATAGTTAATTTCTGATTTAGACTCAATTAGGCACCAAACAAAAGCAAATCTCCTTTCACTCTGATTATCATAAACACAACATGACAATAATAACACATTATGGTTTTTCCCCAGCAACTTTCTTGTAGCTGTTATTTAAACACGGGCTTTATGATTAATAATATATGGCCAAATAATATAAAACAATAGGGTTGTTTAACAGTTCACGTTTTAAAGTTGTAATATTTTAATTGTAAGTAAAAACAGTTCTGTTTTGCAAAAACAACATTAAACTTTGCTTTTTTATTTATGTTTTTATTTTTTACAATAATGTATTGAAAGTTTTAATAAATAAATAATAAGAATGTTGTGATTACTTACTTGTATTGGAGTTCGACATGCTCGAAAATGTGTCCTCTGAGTTTCTGTCTCAGACTAAAGTCAATCCAAACGCTTTTACTGCATGAACAGCATATGAACACACACAGGGAGGGGATTATATGGGTTATATTAGGCTACCATCCATTTTACCTCAGTCGTAAGACCCCTAGAGGGGACGAAAGGCACTGCAGAGCGAGAATTGGGAGGCTGCAGAGCTGAATACGGTCCCTGTTGTTCCCGATGCGTCCATTAGGGGGAAGCTGTACATTAGTTATGGTTATGAGCCTAGACCTGTATCAGAACAGACCTTATAGCAGCAGACCTAGAAGCGACACGAATTGAGGTATGTTAAATAATCTGTTAAAGTTATTGCTGTTGATAGCATTGTAATATATTTTAAAATATAAAAATAAGTTAACTCAAATTATAAGGGCCTGCAAGAAGGAGTATTATGAGAATAAAATCAATAATAATATAAATAATATTAAAGGAATATGAGATAAAATGAATGGTATTATAAGAAATAGTCCTAGACAGATCCTAAGTACTTTATTGACAAGGATAATGAAAATTACAATATGGAGGATGTGGCCAACAGTTTCAATCAGTTCTTTGTAAACGTGGCCGCAAAAATCCCTGATCCTGGGTCATCGGAAGATCATTGTAATAAATTAACAGAGAAATGAAAGCTCAATGACAGTGAGAAAAGTCATTGAGGAGATCTCAAAACCACTAACATATGTATGTAATTTATCATTTCAAACAGGTTCATTTCCAAACAAAATGAAAACAGTCAAAGTCTCTGTATAAAAACGGGAGCAAACAATACTTCACAAACTACAGACCTGTCTCCTTACTTCCACAATTCTCCAAAATTCTTGAAAAAGTCTTTAACAAAAGATTAGATACATTCTTGGATAAACATCAATTACTCACTGAAAGTCAGTATGGATTCAGATTAAATAGATCTACATCGATGGCAATAATAGAATCAATTGAGGAAATCACAAGTGCCACACTCTAAAAACTGCAGGGTTAAAAAATAACCCAAACTTAACCACACTGCTGGGTCACTATGGGACAGAACACGCGCTGGGTTGGTTTGACCCAAGTGCTGTTTTTTATCATTTAACCCATATTGCTGGGGTCATTCATTTGACTCAACCAGTAGGTGAAATTAACCCTCTTGCTGGGTTGTCTTACTCATGTGCTGGGTTATTTCCTGTCTCATTGCCTTATTAAAATTAGTAACACATATTTATTATATTATGAATGTAAAATAATTATTGTCTCTGTAATACAATAAACCAGAGAGGCCACCGCATAGGTGATATCAATAATTTTATTGTTTTTTTTTAACATTTTTAATACATTTCTTTAATACTTTTTTTGTATACAATTATACAATGTATACTCATTATAAGGTAATAAAAACATAACGGTTCATTAAGTAAGGTCTTTGTACACCACTGAAAATGTGATGTATATGATATTGCATTTCTGTTGACAGATCCTCCTAAATTTTACACAATGCACCTTTAAAAGTCATTAAGCAACTCATTTGAACTCTTATACAATAATGATTTATTAACCCTTTCACGCATAGTGGTCACTACAGTGGACAGCTATTTAAAAAGCATTTTCTTGAATTTGCAAGGATTTTGATGGCAAAGTTGCACATCAATCTCTTCAGTGGACCCTGGTGCATCATCCTATACATTGCAACCAAGTTGTAAGCCGTTGTGTTTCGAGTTTTCCCCCTCCAAACCGAGATGGCCAATGGTCAGTCAGACATGCCAAGTTGCTCCGGAATATCCACCCATTCCTTCTATCCTAGGAGACTCTTGTAGGTAAAAAAATATTGCAGCATCAAGCAATATCTAATGAGTCATATGACAGTAAAAATATTCCAAGTTTTGATTTTAGATTGGGAGAAAAATCAGATTTATCACCTGTCCACTATAGTGGACCTCATGCATCAATGGCTATATTTCAGCTACAATTCATACTTAAGCTGTGAATATTATTTTTGAAAATACTTAATCTGCAGTGACTTTTTTTGACTGTAAATAAATGTATTTGTATTATTAGAATGTTAATTTCATTGACATCGAAAAAAGTTATGTGATTACATAATTTATGTGACTTATGTATTACTTTACTCATTTCATCAAAAAAGTAATCTAATTACGTAATGCATTACTTCTTAGATCAAAAAGTAATCTAATTACGTAATGAATGTTGCTTGTAATGCATTTATTTACTCGTAACATCAAAAAGTAATCTGATTACGTAATGCATGTTACTTGTAATGCATTACTTTAGTTGTTAGATCAAAAAGTAATCTGATTACGTAATGCACATTACTTGTAATGCATTACTTTACTTGTCAGATCAAAAAGTAATCTGATTTCGTAATGTACGATATTGTAATGCTTTTCTTTACTCAAAACACCAAAAAGTAATCTGATTACGTAATGCACATTACTTGTAATTAATTACTTTACTTGTTAGATCAAAACGTAATCTGATTAGGTAATACGTTACTTGTTATACAATACTTTACTCGTAACATTAAAACAAATCTGATTATGTAATGCATGTTACTTGTAACACATTACTTTACTTGTCACATCAAAAAAGTAATCTGAATGCGTTATGCATGCCCCAACACTGCTAATTTCAGATGAGATTGAAAAATACGTATCGCTAGGTTTTCTCAGAAGAGGCCTATGCTAGAAATGCTTGAACATAATCAGAATTATCAGCTAATAAAGGTAAATTGACATACTCTGGTACACTGGAGGGAGCATCTGAATGGTTTCCACTGTTGTACCTTGACAGGCAGTAGAAATTTCTGATGGAATCACGTCCTCATGTTCAGAATATCAAAGATACACGAAGTGCAACTTGTATGAAATTCAATTGCCTTTGCAATATTTCGGATTTATATTTTTTGTATATATTTTATAGTTTTCACATGATTTGATATAATTGTATTGATCAGTTTGTTAAATACACATACTTTATCTGTTTGATTATTGTATTATATTTAATATAGTATCTTTTCAGTTTAAACCATAAATGCATGCTGTCCACTCAAGTGGACACCTGAAAATCTCTTTGGAAAATTTGTAAAAAAAAATATTAAAAATCATTTCTTGTTTTTCATGCCCTAAGAGCAATAAAAACACATAGGAAAAAAATCCTGACTGAGGTTATCATAATTCATGCATGAAAGGGTTAAGATGTGTTGATTTATTAAGAACCGCAACAAACATTTAAAATGCGACTAAATATCACGTGGGCCTGAAATAACTGTTTTCCTCAAATTTGACAGAGGACAACTCTTTTCCATTAATTGTATTTGTGTATTTAACATGAAAAACAAAATAAGGCTTTGAAACAAAGGTCAATATCAATGTCTCCCTCATCACATCCCTGATGCTCCATCTCTTTTTGGAAATATTCAACCACGTTGGTCCCCACCTGTTGATTACACACAATCACGTAGTGCTGCAATATAACTGACATGCAAGTTAAACTTTTTTTGTGGAAGAATAATTTTTTTTTTATTGCAAACATTACCAAATATGACCAAATGTGAAAAACAAACAAAATGTCTATTACACATTACCTCTGCCAGTCTAAAATAGTCTGAATATAAACACTTATTATAGGTGTACGGTTAGCGATTCAGGATAAAACAAAAACACGATTTGGAAAATGGATTCATGATGTAATCGCTATCTTGTAATCAATTATAATTGTAAACACAATTTCATATCAAGATAGCTGAAAAAAAGCTTTTTATTTTTATTAGGCTACATGTCATAGGCTATTTATTGTGTATGCTAAAACAACACATTGTTTTTGGAAGTTTTCCTCTGTCCTGCGCTTGGCTGTCTGATTAGTTAAAGATGTGCTGAACTGCATGGAGAACTGAGTGACAAAGAAAAAACAACAGCAGGGTGTGACAGCAGGAAGCACCTGTGTACACAGACCTTTCCTTTTCTCAATGCCTCACAGAGGAAGTTTCTCCTTTTATGGTATGTTAAGTTCATCATGAGAAAGTGAGCACTAATCTTGCATTCGCTTCAGTCTGTCTGTTTGAATGTACTGCTAGATTAAACAGTTCAACTTGATTTATTTTATATTGCTCATGTGACTCACTGTGGTAGTTGTAAGAATGTGCATTTGAGTATTTATAAGCATTATCAGTTTATTAAGTACAGGGCAGAGAAAACGTTTGTATTGACTTTGTTTGTAGGCTACCTAGCTAATTTCCTGCATTCTAAGTTATTGTACAAATGTTTGATTGTGGTCTTGTATTGTGGAATTATGTAGCTAATTGTATCCCATATCATTTTCTCCTAGAAACCACACACACACACACACACACACACACACACACACACACACACACAATAAAGAAAGACAGTGTGTAATTAAAGTGACTGGACTGTTCTTACCGACATATCCACTGGTCTCAAGCCAGCCACCTACACATCCCTCTGAAACCTCCTTTTCACATAGGCTATATTTAATATTGTCGAATGCTAAAATAATTTATAGGGGTGTAACAATATATCACAATACAAAAATCCAACAATATGTATCGTGGATAGTGACTATGTATTGTGAATAGTTCACCAAAAATAAAAAATACTGTGTGAGAAAAAAAAATTCAAGTTTTCAGAGTTTTAGTGCCAGTACTACATTAAACTACTAAATATAATGTATAATAATGCAATGGGGGAATATTTGTGGGTCCTGATAATGCCAAATATCTGACGTTACCAGTAAAAAGTGGCCTATATTATTTTTAATATATGTAGTCAGTGAAAGTTCAAGCATATTCATCTAAAACAATTCAGTATTTACAGCTCCAGGATCATGCTGCTGCTTCGGCAAAATAACTAAACTCATTTTCCCTTCTTTTATAAAGACTGCAAGTATATGCACATCTTAACAAATCATAATATGTAAATCTGATTGAAGATCCACTGTGGAAGCATTTTTTCATCTCTGACACATCAAACATGCAATATCAATGGTCAAATCTGTATAACTTCTTAAAACGATTAAAAATACAGATTAGCATCAATACCAGCATACAAGTTCAAATAAAAATTCAATCTGTATTACTTCAAGTCTGATTTGTTCCTCCCGCATATATATACTTTCATTTAATCAAATTCGTACTACATCAATAAATGCGGTCATATTAAACTGTACACTCAAATTAATGTGTATTATTTAACATTGATGATATATTACTTAAGCAGTGAAGTGAAGTTTAACCAGACAGAAAACACCAGTCAATGCGGTGGAAAAGTGTTAAAAAAGATATTTATTCTGGAAATATAGCAAAAGACATCGAGTCTCTCTTCATACAGCATCATCTGATCAACAGACCATACCTGTCAAGTTTAGGATTTGAAAATAAGGGAAATTTTCCATCGCCCACCGGGAGCAGTCCCACCACCCCAACCAAGCTCCAGTATCCCTTACATTTTAACACAGGTGATAGCCAAAATAAAATCACAAAAGGGTATATATGAAGAGCATTTATTTAATTGCATATTTTTTGTTCATTAACATTGCTTGTCTTTACATTTAATTTTCATTCCACACATTCTTTTCATTTTATATTGCTTTTCTTTTACAGGTTTTCTTTTCATTTCACATAACTTTTCTTTACTCTTTTAGTGAGTTATTACACAGATTTGTTGCAGACTTTGCATTCTTTAAAGGGTACCTATTATGTTCCTAATATTGTTCTGTGAGTCCCCAACAACAGTTATACGTGCATGCAATGACAAAAAAACACTTTTATTGTCTTATAATATGCATTTATTTTTACCTGATTTGCTCACCGATTCCCTAATGATTCGTTTGACGACTCATTTTTCAAACCCCGCCTTTGCGTGACGCTAATCTGCGCGTAACACACACACACACACACACACACACACACACACACACACACACACACACACACTACAAAACCCATAAAAGCAACAATTATTAACAGTACTTACAGGTTGTGATTCGGAGGACGAAGCCGATCCAAATAAACTTGGTATTGAACCTTCCTTCAGTATCAACCGACTCGTGAATCCACACTTGAAAGCATTTATGTTTGTAAAGTAATCGTCATTAAAATGACGCGAACACAGCTCAAGGTGGCTATACTTGTGTGGTATAGTTGTAAATATAAACTCTAGCCAGATTCTTCACATGCTTGTCCCTGGGCAGTGAAAAAAAATTCGCTTTTGATTCGCACTTCAGAACAGCTCGTCGACATGTTTTCACTGTTTTCTGGCGCGCGCAATGAGTGGGCGTGTCTTATTCAAATAACTTGTCGAGGTGACGTCATCTAGACAAAGGAAAAGCATCGTTCGTCTATCGATTCATATCAGCGACTCAGAGTCGACTCTTACTTTTGAGAGACAATAACTTTGTATACGGTGAACTTTCATATTTAAAACTTTGCAGGATGTTTTCGTTCACTTAGATCTATGTTACACACTGCATGAAAGGCAATTTTCAAAATTCCATGATAGGTGCCCTTTAAAACTGTTTTGGAAGGAGTGTATTTTTGGGCTGGGCCAGAGTGGGTTATTTTACATGAGAGTAGAGCAAACAGTTCTGTTGTCTAACGTCATCCTATTCTCTGTAACAATCTTCCGTACCATGCTAAAGTCGCAGTTACAAAACGCGTGACTGTCCCCATCCTGCTCCTCTTCAGAAAAGTAAATTCGCTGTCCCATTGATCGCAATATTTACATGAGGGTTTTTGTTTTTTTGGCCGGAGTGTACGTCTCTGTCATAGCGTCCATCATCAGTCTCTGTTTTTCCGTCTCCCCGCGTTGTCACTCATCATCTGACCTCACACACTAACCTCGCGACAACTGTCACCTACAGTACCTGTAGCATTGCGGTTATCGCGAGGCTAGTGACAGAGCTCAGATTGGGAATGTTTTTTGTTTGTTTTTTACTCCGCCCGGACCCGGGGTTTTATTATTTTTTAATAACGCAGGTTAGGGAGATTACGGGAAAATACTAATACGGGAGGACGGCGGGAAAGAAGGGTAAAATACGGGACTTTCCCGGCCAAAACGGGAAAAACTTTAGTATGCAGCATTCAAATACTGTTCACTTAAATAAACACTGCGGTAAAAAGTAAAAAAAAAAAAAAAAAAAAAAAAGAGAAAGAAATGTTAGATAAGATGAAAACCAAAGAAACACATTAGGCTACAGGTAACAGAACAAGCACTTACACTGCAACACTTAATGCACAGATAGATTTAAGCACATCTGGGTTTTTAGTCCCGTTCATTGATATGGTTATCATGTCAAGCCTGTAATTTAATTCCCCACTGCATTCACACACTCAACCAACATGTCTGTGATTGGCTACAACGCTGCAAAAACATGTTGCAAACAAACACATGTGAGTGTTTGAAAGCAGTCGAGGGAACCAGACTGATTCTTTAAAATGAAACCAGATTTGTGAAAATCATTTTTTTTTTTTTTTTTTTTTGCAGTTCACACTTGTTAAACATGATTTGATGTGAACAAAATTGGATTTGGACTGAGTGTTTCAAGATGGAAGAAGAGCTTCAGATTTTTCTCCACCACCGGTCATGGCGACGGCTACACAACCACCGTCCACAATGGTTTTTCCTGTAATTCCTGTATTTTGTTGAGACAAGAACACAACAGAAAACGGTCCTTAATGACGCACATGCACAGTGAAATATCATACTTTATGTATAAAGTAATGCGATGCAACAAAAGGCCAGAAAAGTTCCCAGAGAAGTGAAGAGCTTCATACCTGGAGACAGCAGGGGTTGTTTCTTCTTCTCTTCATCCGCTTCTGCGTTACTCTTCTGCAAGTCAACACAAAAACACAATGTAAACCAAATGAAAAGGTGCGGTTTACACAGTTGCTATGAAAACAATGTGCAGGAATATCTGCAGATCTCTAGAGGAACACTTCCATTCACTGCTATAATCATCTAAACTTGTTAAATCATCTAAATCAAAAACATGCATGATGAAAGTCAGGTCCCCTTTATACAATAGAAATGGTTTTAAAGCAGCATCACAATAATAAACAGGAGTAAGGGTCCACAGGACACATGGTCTAGAGATGTGTTGTTTTAAAAGTTTAACTTTATCTTGAGCCGTGTTTTTGCTATAGTTTTCAGAATTAATTATGCAAATACATCAACAACAAAAAAATGTTAGACCCTATACCTACTAAGATACTGAAAGAATCCTCTTCTTCATATTATTAATTCATCATTGTCATTAGGATACCGAAAACTTACATGCTGGCTATTATTAAGCCTGTTATAAAAAGAAAAATAGAGAGGCTTACAAAGCTCTAAGTTTCACATTCATGGGACCAATTTTAAGTCAAATTTCACGGTTTTCTGTACCAATTTTGGTACCATAGCAAAAGCTATTGTAACTTAAGTTTTACTATTATATTTAACTATTTACAAATAATGCATTAAAACGGTAGCCTTTAAATACTGTTCAGGAGTGCGTTTCCTGTACAACGCCGTAACTCGCTGCTTCACTACTAGATGGGCTAGTCAACTATGGAATGCCAAAGCTGACTTAATTAAAAATAAATAAATACATAAATAAATATACGAAGAAATGTAAAAATGCAAAAATACATAAATACATAAATATACAAAGAAATGTAAAAAAGTACAAATAAATGAGTATTTATACTTTTATTTCTTTATGTATAATTTATTTTTTCACACATTTATTTATTCTTTTATTAATACATTTATTAATTTATTTATTTCCACTTTTATTTATTTCCACATTCATTTATGTATATATGTTTTTATGTCTACATTTATTTATTTTCACATTTATTTATTTCTACATTTATTTATTTCTACATTTATTTATTTCTACATTTATTTGTCCGTATGCTAATGAGGGGGGCGTGTTTAACCTCAGACATCAGCAATCGAGCTCAGAGTGGCAGTGCTGAAGCTTTGAGGCCACAGTGCCACCTTGTGGTGTGTGACCAAACGAAACGCAAGAGGTGTGCGGACAATATCACATTTTAAGTCATGTATATCACCCTAACTGTATGTAGGGTAGGCTATATAGGGTTAACACACATAGCACACATGAACAGAAACTGCACTTCCACGGGTCTGATAGCAGACACTTGGACATGGAAGCGCATGAAAGTATCCACTATTAATAACAATGTAAACGCGGTGGATAGGGCTGATAAGAGCTTGCGTTTATTATGGAAAAGTGGAAAATTTTAAATATGAAAAATATGGAAAATTATCTGAAAAGTTTAGATGTTTTTATCTCGATGCGGCGTGGACGCGCTTGGAAAAAACGAGCACGTCGCTTCCATTATGAGCGTGCATACCGTGCGCTTACATTTGAAATAACGAACTTGAGCACCGAACGTTAACGTTACTCTGTCAACAGCCTGTTGTCTAAATTACCGAGCTAACAATACGTAAACTGAGCGAACATGAGAGCACCCGACTGGAGAGACGTCAATTATGCAGCGTAATGAAATAATCTCCCGATCAAACTCCGCTTCCCGAAAGTTATAAAGTTACAAAAATCTATTCAACAAAAATAGTGATGCAGTTAAGTGTTTTTTTCGCTCAGCCGAGCCCTCTCTGTTGCTGTGTGGAGCAGCCTGTGTCAGTCACCTCTTCCTGAACGTCACGCGCGTAACACGTCTTTGCATTGACCTGAAATCACTCGCGCCAGATGCTCTATCACAGTCTATGCGCTCTATTCGCTATATACAGCGAAGAAAATAAGTATTTGAACACCTGTCTATCAGCTAGAATTCTGACCCTCAAAGACCTGTTAGTCTGCCTTTAAAATGTCCACCTCCACTCCATTTATTATCCTAAATTAGATGTACCTGTTTGAGGTCGTTAGCTGCATAAAGACACCTGTTCACCCCATACAATCAGTAAGAATCCAACTACTAAGGGGGCTTTTCCACTGGGCTCGTTTGCTGCGGTCCCAGCGCGTTTGTTCCCGGCGCCCCCCGCAGCGTTGGTCTGGTTTCACACACAACTTGATTCTATTGAACCCTGGTGCGTTTGCGTGAATCTTACGTCATCGCAAACGTGCACGGCGCATGATAGAAAACAGAACACGTGTCAATATTGTGTTTTTTATTAATTCCCTGCTATTATGCGCAGTTGAGTGAACGATACAGGTTTACTGTGCGTGTGGCACATAAGGTGGACTTCTGCTGCTTGCAAACGGACTCTTTTTGAGGAGACACTGCAGGCTCACTCTCGCTCGTATCCAAGGTAAATCATCAACACTATCATCCCTTAAAAGCATTTTATTCAACCGAATACATCACAATTAGCCAAAACGCATGTGCAGGTTACTTTACTTCCTGAACAAGTGCGCGCCCGAGTACGTGTTGCTTTCACATTCACGCGAACCACAGCACGGTTCGGGAGCAACCGAACTCAGACCACCTCTTCCAGGTAGTCTCGGGTTCGGTACCCCAGTGCGCACCCGGGTCCCATTACAACGTTCACATTAGCGATTTTTCATGCGAACCATGCCCTGTTACGAACTAAACTGCCAGTGTGAAAGCCCCCTAACATGGCCAAGACTAAAGAGCGGTCCAAAGACACTAGAGACAAAATTGTACACCTCCACAAGGCTGGAAAGGGCTACGGGGAAATTGCCAAGCAGCTTGGTGGAAAAAGGTAGCCTGGTTCTACCAGACTCTCGTACATTTCATTTGTACAGAGAGTCTGGCACCACTGCATTGACAATCGTTAACTTCCTTGTAGGCGGTATTGAAGTCTAAAACTATTGGATCTGCCCAGAGTCACTCTGGATCTGCCACCAATCGCTAACGTTTGCTTGTGACGTATGTCGAACCCCGTGGGGAGGAGGGCCACAACATCATGGCCAAAACAAAACTATCCAAAGATTGTTCTTGCTCCGGCTTTAACTTCTTGATATTCTGCAGCGTTGCTACAACGGACCAAATGGCTTCGCTCGCATCTTTCTCCGCTGCGATTACTGAACTACAACTCAAAATAACGCACGACGTCATCGTTCTCAGCCACTCCCTCTGTTCGCAGATTGGCCCTACAAAAAATTTATCGGAGAAAACCAAAGTCTACAGCAGAATCCCAGACGTAGTACTGAAGGAAAATGAAATTGAGCGGAAGTGCGTAGGAGGGCGCAGCCGGGCTAGAAAAAAGGTCCACTGTTGTAGCAATCATTAGAAAATGGAAGAAGCTAAACATGAGTCAATCTCCCTCGGACTGGGGCTCCATGTGGATATCACGTGGGTCGATCTCACCTCGTGGGGTCTCAATGATCCTAAGAAAGGTGAGAAATCAGCCCAGAACTACACGGGAGGAGCTGGTCAATGACCTGAAAAGAGCTGGGACCACTATTTACAAGGTTACTGTTGGTAATACACTAAGACGTCATGGTTTGAAATCGTGCATGGCACGGAAGTTTCCCCTGCTTAACCCTCAGAGACCTAAGGGTATTTTTACAATAAATTTTCCGTCTGGTGTTATTAACTAAAAAAGCTTGTAAAACATCAACCCTTTTGTCTACAGACAATTGACACACCTCTTTTTTTTCAGGACAAATTGAACTTTCAGCATATTTGTGTTACATTGATGTCCCCTGAATGTAAAATAAGTTATAGGACCATAAAGACGCATGAAAAAATAAATCGGAAATTGAATCACTCAAATATTTATTGAAATCACACACAAATAAATAAAAGCTAAGCAAATTTCCTCTGGAAAACAGTTTGTTCGTGTCTTTGGAGTCCTGGAGCACAGGAATAAACATTATAACTTGTACAGAGCCAAAACTATTTACATTTTTCCAAAAGAAGTCCAGGCGTTTTCATGAAATTCACTGGTGCCAAGACTCAAAACAGTTCCTATCAGCAATCACAAAGAGGGCCACACCACAGGCTTTGCATTTCTATTTTATTTATTCTTTTATTTATTATATTCTTTTTATACTTTTATACTACATTTATACTACTATAATACTTTTTTACAGTAAATAAATAAATGGCACTTCAGCTGGGTCTGTCCTGGTAATCTAGTTCCTCATCTGTCAAAAAGCTCTGTTCTCCTGAAAATCCATCATTCAGCGCTCGATTTCGTCTATTTCTCTGTGATTCTCTGTGAAACCTGCGTCTCCATGGTCTCCATGCGTGCGTTCTCTCTCTCTCTCCTCTCTCTCTCTCCCCTCTCTCTCTCTCTCTCTCTGTCTCTCTCTGTCTCTCTCTGTCTCTCTCTGTCTCTCTCTGTCTCTCTCTGTCTCTCTCTCTCTCTCTCTCTCTCTCTCTCTCTCATATCCACAATGGCAGCTAGCATCGAGCTAGCGGGAAATATGACGGAATATTTATAGATTATGGACTTCAAGTGTATCAAAGTTGGATATAAACGTTTGGATTTATTGCTGAAAAACTCGGAAAGGATGCACAAGTTCCAGGCTGAATAGAAAACCTTCTGTAAAGGCTAGAAAGACACCAAAGACACCCCCGTGATGGCTAGCTCGTTAGCTTTCTGCTGGAAAAAAACGGTAAGCAAATCGATAAATCTGTCATTGAGTAATATCAAAATTTCTCGGATGTGATGTGTGACGTCGTCGACGATGCCGTCGGGCTCAGAGGGTAAAACCAGCACATGTCAAGGCCCATCTTAAGTTTGCCAATAACCATTTGGATGATCCAGAGGAGTCATGGGAGAAAGTCATGTGGTCAGATGAGACCAAAATAGAACTTTTTGGTCATAATTCCACTCGCCGTGTTTGGAGGAAGAAGAATGATGAGTACCATCCCAAGAACACCATCTCTACTGTGAAGCATGGGGGTGGTAGCATCATGCTTTGGGGTGTTTTTCTACACATGGGACAGGGCGACTGCACTGTATTAAGGAGAGGATGACCGGGGCCATGTATTGCGAGATTTTGGGGAACAACCTCCTTCCCTCAGTTAGAGCATTGAAGATGGGTCGAGGCTGGGTCTTCCAACATGACAATGACCCGAAGCACACAGCCAGGATAACCAAGCAGTGGCTCTGTAAGAAGCAGATCAAGGTTCTGGCGTGGCCTAGCCAGTCTCCAGACCTAAACCCAATAGAGAATCTTTGGAGGGAGCTCAAACTCCATGTTTCTCAGCGACAGCCCAGAAACCTGACTGATCTAGAGAAGATCTGTGTGGAGGAGTGGGCCAAAATCCCTCCTGCAGTGTGTGCAAACCTGGTGAAAAACTACAGGAAACGTTTGACCTCTAATTGCAAACAAAGGCTACTGTACCAAATATTAACATTGATTTTCTCATGTGTTCAAATACTTATTTGCAGCTGTATCATACAAATAAATAGTTAAAAAAAAATCATACATTGTGATTTCTGGATGTTTTTTTTAGATTATGTCTCTCACAGTGGACATACACCTACGATGACAATTTCAGACCCCTCCATGATTTCTAAGTAGGAGAACTTGCAAAATAGCAGGGTGTTCAAATACTTATTTTCCTCACTGTAGGTCTTACTGAAAGCATTTAATGCTCAAAATATTAATAGATATTCAAATATTAATAAACATACGAACTTCGAATATGAATTTTGGGCAAAAGTCAAAGCCCTAATGGAAGTAAGACTTGCCTTCCTCCTTCTACAGTAGCAGCAAAAAACCAAGATGAAGATGATGATGATGATGATGATGATGATGATGACGACTGCAGTTATTAAAGCATTAAGCCCTCTGAGATCAGAGGGGGGTGTTGGGCTGGAGGAGTGTGGAGGAGATGGACTGGAGGAAACTGGAGCTTCTGGAAGATACAACAAGAACAAGAAACAGTTAGAGGATTATAAACTTAAAATCAAACGACTCTTAACGATCACCTTAAAACATTACTGGCCAATCCTACATCAGCAAATGTTACTATCAGACAAACTATCAGACAAGCTTTTGCTCTTTACTAATCAAAGCCAAATGAGGAACAGATTCAAACACAGATTATCGAAGAAATAGTGCAATGGTGCAAGGCGAAATAAATCTTGAGGACTTCATGCTGTAGATCAAACAATGTGACAGAGTCTGTACATTAAGAACGTCTAAATAGTTTTAGTGGAGGATTTTGTGTGAAGCGTTTGCTTGTTTGGATTCAGTTTCTGCAGTTTTACATCAGGATAATTAGCAAACCTCATTTCTTAAAATACCAACATATGATAAAATGCTTTGCAGTGGATTTGATAGCTTTGTTCGATAAAATCCATCTTTGCTAGTCCTGATAATTATGTGGGCATATAATCGCATCAATTTAAAAAGTAGCATTAAAGAGTTTATTTGAACTAATCACCTCACTCCAGTCTAAACTAAATGATGTTATGGGTAATTTTTCTACACATTGTCATATAAATAACCTGAAAATATCTTACTAACCACTCTTGCTGAAGGTGAAAGGATTTCAGAGGCGTTCTAAATAAATTATTTGTTGGTAACACTTATAATAAGGTTTGATTTGTTGTATTATAGTAACATACTCACTGTTGACAACAAGTGTAGCGGTCACCTCATACACTACATTATCAGTGATGACTTGTGCTGTATAGAGGCCTGAGTCTCTGGAGATGTTCACTTTCTCAAGAGTAAAGGACACATTTCCTTCTTCAACTTGCAGATGAGATGTTTCGACGGGGTCACAGCCGGGAGCAGCGTCAGGGGAACAGTACTGTGCACGCAGACGTTTTCTCTTGCTCTTTTCAAAGATTATTTTCACTTCATCGACTCTCTCCAGTCCAGTTTTGAAGAGTAACGTAACATTGTGTCCCTCCGTTTCCTCCAACTTGGACCCAGCAACGCACACAGCGGCTGTTTGGGAGGGAGGGAAGGAAAGAAAGAAAGAAAGAAATGAATATTTATTACTTTAGAACTGGTTCCCAGGTTGTCTCATGTATTCCAACCGCCCCGTCAGTAAGGCAAAATTGGTTCAAAATCTGATTTAGTAAAATATTTTCAAATAAACTGAATGTATTAAAGGGGTCATGAATCACATGCAATATTTTGACAAATAAAAGGTTGTTTTACTATAGTATATAGTAAAACAACCTATATACTGCATGTTCGAGACCTCAAAATTCCTCCTCAATATAAAAATAGCATTTGTTAAAACCTAAAGCAACTTGTTTTGTTCTTACCGATAAAATGATTGCAAATCAGGTCGCCTGTCCCACTACTCTTCAGTCCACAATTTTTATGAAGCAATTACTAAGGCTTATTTAGAAAAAGTAGGCTAAAATAGATTCATTAAAAAAAAAAATCATAAGCAAACCAATGTAGATAAAATAACACAAAAAGACCCTGTGTGGTTAATCAAAACAAGGCAAATCAAAGAACATGACAAAGACACAGGGCTACAACCTGCTCCCTCTCTAGAAAAAGAAAAGAAAAAAAATTGAAAGGAAATGTCACCCGAACCTCCACAGTCTGGAAACACACACCATGAAATGGCAGGCAAATAATGCAATACAGAGTAAGCCCCTTACACACTGATACCACAACATCACATAATGCTGATCACACAAGTTAGGCGAGCACACACACACACACCAAAATGTCTATATGTTTGTTCGTCTCCAGTTGTTTTTAAATGTAGACGAACATAGCATTACTTTAGAAACTAAAGCGTGTCTGAAGAGCATACATCTGACATGCACAGTCTGCATTGGAATTTAAACTCTGAGATTAAAAGTGTTTCTTTAAAGTCTTTCACCAAATTATCATGAAAATGTGAAAAAGGTCAGTGGATCATATTTTATTACAACTGTAATGCACTGGCCAGATACAGTATGTGTAGGCTAATTTGTAGGGGTGTAACAATATATCGCAATACAAAACTTCAACAACATGTATCGTGTGTAGGTCACCCAAAATAAAAGTTACTGTGTGAGAATTCTTACATCACAAGTTTTAGTGTCAGTACTACATTAAACTACAGTAGTCAACATTGTTCAAAATCCATGTATAACTTTGATGAAAGTTATTGATCCACTTCAAATGTTGACTACTGTACTATATATTGTATAATAATGCAATGGGGGAATATTTGTGGGTCCTGGTAATGCCAAATGTCTGATGTTACCAGTAATAAGTGGCCTACATTATTTTAAATATATCTAGTCAGTAAAGAATATTCGTCTAAAATAATTCAGCATTTCAGCTTCAGAATCATGAATATTGTTATTCTGGTGTCTCTCTTGTCCTGTGCTTTGGGTTTTCAGCACCAAGTCCAAGCCGATTAATTTACACACACACACAATGTAAAACCAAATTTAGCATTTTAATCAACAGTACATTTTTTGTTAACCTTTTGCCATATGTCTTGGAGTGTATCGCAATAATATTGTATCGCGAGTTCAGTATCGTGATATGCATCGAACTGTGACATGAGGGTATCGTTACACCCCTACTAATTTGTGGTTTATTTATATTTTCTAGAAATACAGTTTATGGAAATGTTGGTTCTTGTTTTTAAATACATGTGTCATACCATTAAAAGGATACTTCAGGATTTAGCATTAAGCTTTGTATTAATAGAAAACCTGTAGTATTTTTGAATAACCATGCTTTCCTCCCTCATGTCTCCCCGAGACGAGAGATTATGTATTTTTTGTCTGTAAAAAAAAAAAATCTGCAGATGACGCAAAAATTGTCACTTTGTCATTGTGACGTGTTTTGCGTCAAATTGCCATTTTGTCTCAATTGTCACAACAAAGGTCTGTCCAAGAGGTGCCACTAGCATGAGTTTAACTCTCATATTCTGACATTAGTCAATCTTGCATCAGCTGATCCACGTCTCTACAGGGATACGACGCCTATCACAGCATCCATATATAAGCTCCTTCAGTATTATCAGCAGCGGTCGTGTTTCTCAGGAGCTGTTACCCTCATCCCTCCCCAGCTCCTCCTGTCTCAGTCAGGATTTGGCCTTCTGATTCCCATTTCAATCAAATTTCTCAAATTATGTGTTGATAAAACGATTGAATTGCATGGATGTGCAGAGAGTTCCTGCCCAGAACAGAACCATCCTGCCAATCCAAACTGTAAGCAAAGTGTCAATCATCATTGGCGATATGGTCCTGACAGGAACATTATGAAAAAAACTTTATGACTCTTTTATCGAATTTTAAATGATTATAAACCAAATTTGATAACACGATCCAACAATGTTATATAAAAGAGGTTACATATGATATGTTCACTTTTTTTAAAATGATTTTATTTAACTTTTATTGCCGTTTTCTCTACACTTTTTTTTACCGTGGCCGAATTGACTCCAAATAGAATCATTAATAAAAGGCATAGTAAATAATTTGAGAGTAAATTATAATAGCACAGATTGAACACTCGAGTGACACTTTGTAATTGCAATAGAATTGGGACTGAATACACTGCCAAAAATCATAGCCTACTTTCCAACATTAAAGGAGTAGTTCACTTTTAAAAAAACTTTTGCTGATAATTTACTCACCCCCATGTCATCCAAGATGTCCATGTCTTTCTTTCTTCAGTCGAAAAGAAATGAAGGTTTTTGATGAAAACATTCCAGGATTTTCTCCATATAATGGACTTCAATGGGAGCCAAACGGTTCAAGGTCCAAATGACAGTTTCAGTGCAGCTTCAAAGGGCTTTAAACGACACCAGACGATGAATAAGGGTCTTATCTAGCGAAACCATCGCTCATTTAAAAAATAAATAACAAAGTTTAAGTTTTTTAAGCACAAATGCTCGCCTTGCTCTGTTCTGTGATGAGCGTTCGTGACTGTCCTGTTCGAACTCGTTCATCAAAATTAACAAATCTTTTTTCGAGTCATGACTCGAAGGGTCCTAGATAAGACCCTAATTCATCGTCTGGAGTCGTTTAAAGCGCTTTGAAGCTGCACTGAAACTGTCTTTTGGACCTTGAACCGTTTGGCTCCCATTGACTGGTTTTTAATATTAAACTATGTCATTCCCTTAACTAAGACGAGTTGATACACACCTCTCTCGTCTCAGTGCGTGCACTAAATCGCTGTCTTGCCGCGAACCTTTGTTAAATCTTATCTCAGCCCTGTTCATTCAATACGGGCCAAGAAGAGAAGCGACCAAACACCTCCACGTTTTCCCTATTTAGCAACAAGTTGCCTACATAGCAAGTGCTTGGGAGCACTTCGACTCAGCACAGTAATATCATCTCTCGTGAAAAGTCCGCTCCCGTTGAAATGAGAGGGAGGAGGAGAGGGAGCGGGGGGAGCGGACTTTTCACGAGAGATGATATTACTGCGCCGAGTCGAAGTGCTCCCAAGCACTTGCTATGGTATTCTGCCAAACAATATAGTTATCCATTTTACACGCTTAGAAAAGTGCAACGTTTTATTTTGTGTCACTGTTCTTGGTCGAGTTACACTACTCTAGTAACTGTATTTAAATAGGGAAAACGTGGAGGTGTTTGGTCGCTTTTCTTCTTGGCACGTATTGAATGAACAGGGCTGAGATAAGATCTAACAAAGATTCGCGGCAAGACAGCGATTTAGTGCACGCACTGAGACGAGAGAGGTATGTTACGACCCTATGGTTTGTATTTTGTTATTTCTGTTGTTTTGTCAGTCTCTCAGTGTGTCTGTTTAGGAACGTCAGCTGATTGGTTCCTGCCAGATGATTGGGATGTCCATCTGATTGGTTCCTGCACGATGATTGCTGCTCGATCCTGATTGGTGCAGCTTGTTTTAAAAAGAGACATCACTTCCTTTACAGGAAGTCAGCAGATATTGTGTTTTGAGCAGAGAGAGAGTTTGTCATTTGAATGTTAAGAAATTGTGATTTGTGTGTTAAAGGATTAGTTCACTTTTTAAAAAACTTTTGCTGATAATTTACTCACCCCCATGTCATCCAAGATGTCCATGTCTTTCTTTCTTCAGTCGAAAAGAAATTAATGATACGTTTGTGATTCTTCTGTTCGAACTCATTCATTAAAATGAACAAATCTTTTCGAGTCATTTTATTCATTCAACGAACGAAATGACTCGAAAAAAGATTTGTTCATTTTAATGAACGAGTTCGAACAGGAGAATCACAAACGTACATCTCAGGACAGAACAAGGCGAGCATTTGTGCTAATAATACTTTAACTGTTTTATTTATTTTCGAAATGGCGCATCGTTTCGCTAGATAAGACCCTTATTCATCGTCTGGTATCGTCATTTGTCATTTGAAGTCATTTGAAGCTGCACTGAAAACTCATTTGGACCTTGAACCGTTTTGGCCACTATTGAAGTCCATTATATGGAGAAAAATCCTGGAATGTTTTCATCAAAATCATTAATTTCTTTTCGACTGAAGAAAGAAAGACATGGACATCTTGGATGACATGGGGGAGAGTAAATTATCAGCAAAAGTTTTTTAAAAAGTGAACTAATCCTTTAAGAGTTTTGAGACCGAGTAGCCTTTTTGTTTGTTTGTTTGAAAGAGAGAGTTTGTGATTTGAGACTGTTAAGAGTTTTTGAGACTGAGTACCGTTTGTTTGTTTTTTTGAGTACTGTTTGTTTCTGAATATCCTCATTGGTATATTGGACCCTTTGCCTGTTTACCGACACTGATTTGGACTGCCCTTTTCAGTTTGTTTGCCTGGTTGTACATATTGTAAATACTGATTAATTTTTGGGAAAGTAGGGAGCTTGACGCCATTATTTTCTTTATTGTAAACTGTTTAATCTCTGTTTTTGGTTAGGGAGATAGGTTTATTGATTGTATTTTCATTTTCTTTTCTTTTGGGTTAAGGTTTAGGTAAGAGGTTTAAATTTAAGTTTTTTTTTTTTTTTTTTTTGGCTTTGTCAGCTCCTGAATCATAAGTCCCAATTTAAGAAAATAAATATCTTTTTGTTCCAATTCCTCGCCTTTTGTTGACTCTTTCATGTTGCACCTTTCCCCCTAGACGGGGTGTAACATGAAATTGGGGGCTCGTCCCTTATTGGCTGTATATGTTCTATTAGCCAAATTTGTTTTGCTAGTGTTTGCCTGGGGATTTTCTTTTTGTGTGGGAGGAAATATAGAGATTGGCATGGCATCAAAATTTGAGCTTGATAAATTCACGATCGCTCCTACAGAGGAGAAATTTGAAAAATTTCGTAAAGACGATTTGTTGTTAATCGCGGATTTCTTTGATATAGTTGTACCGCGAAATGCGCTTAAGAGAGAGATTAAGGAGGTACTGCATATGGAGCTTGTAAAGCAAAAGATCTTGCCTGGTGTTGTAAGTGGTTACGGGTGTTGCATCTCCAGCACTGTCTGAGGATTTGGATACTGTCGAGGCGGAGTTCAAATTTGACGATAAGGCTCGCATGGATCCCATTAGTCCTCCTGCACCGAAAGATCAATTGTTGGCGATCCGGTTGAAAGAACTGGAAGTGGAATTAAGCCGACAACAATACCAAAGTCAGGTGTTACATGTCCGAGCTGTTGAGCTTGAGACAAAACGAGACATCCGGTTGAAAGAGCTGGAGCTTGAGCTAAAACTCGAGCAGGCCCGGCATCCACCTTCTGAGTTGCGGGGAAATACCCCTGTGCTAAGCCCAGCAGACAGCTCCTCTCCTCTCCCTACAGCATCGCATGCGTCGCCGGTAAGTCATGAATTCGATGTTAGTAGACAAATTTCACTAGTTCCTATATTTAGAGAAAGTGAAGTTGACACCTATTTCACTGTTTTCGAGCGTATCACAGCCACATGTATCAACTCGTCTTAGTTAAGGGAATAACATAGTTTAATATGAAAATCCAGTAGAGTATCCCTTTAAAGACTTCCGACTAAAATTAGAGGCTTGTGCTTTTCTGCAGAGATCCTCCACAGAGATAAGTGTCATTAGAATGAGTTTCATGGTTACAAACGGTGATGGTTTTGGGTGTCACTGCATAGGCTAAATGCATATGGTGGTTATAATTTATGTTGTTAATTTGTAAAAAGGACAAAGGTTTTCATTCATATATATTCGCTTCTTTTTTTCTTTTTGAACACTCAGTACCATTTGCATTTGTCCTTAAGAGAAAGATAGCAATCGGGAGAAGAGACCTGATGCACCCGCTCATAGAAGCTATCACCTCCATACAGGTGTTGGTAAAAAAAAAAAAAAAGACACAAAAATAAAGATAAAAATCGTTTTACATACACTCATTCATTTCCCAAAACACTTTCCCATATCCCTTTTTAACCTCATACTCTATTAATAAAACCAGTTTCCCTTAAGAAAGTTAACAATTTTTTAACCTGTGCTCTGTTTACTATAACAATCCTTTTAATGTTAATTCCTGCACTCCTAATTCACTCAAACTATTCCTCATTATCACTCTCTGGACTCCGTCACATGCGCTCTCGACTCTCCAACATTTGACAGGAAAATAACGCCTTATCTACTGGGTCCTACCGTTACATATAGCCTACATTTTATGCCGCGTTCCAGGCAACCTGTAACCCGTGTTTTTTTAAACTCGTAACTGGGAGTACATCGACCTAGTACGAATTCACGGGTGGGAAGTCACGGGTTTGACTGCCGTTCCAGTGCACTTTCACGGGTAAAAACACGGGTTACTTACAGGTTGCCTGGAACGCGCCATAAGAGGGTGGAGGGAACAAACAGAGAGACTGACATGGAGATTACTGAACCCAAACAGTTGAATGAAAAATACCATATAGGCTAGTAAAAGAACCAAAAGTACAAAAAGCAGGGCAAAACAATCATTAATAAAGATAAACACTTAATCGAGACAGGAATTACACGTGTGGAAAATACCGGTGAAAAGACGCCTCGGCTCGGCCAGTGAAGTGACGGGCAAAAGGGAGCGCGCACTCGCGCACAAGGCGCTCGCGCTCGGCACTGCACGCAGAGTTTTTAAACTCCCTACCACTCCCCTCGAGAGCGCAGCCTCCGCGAAGTGAGCGCGTGAGATATGAAAATACGATTCATCTTTTAGCCCTACTTCCTAACCTCATAAAAAGACTCAGGTGATTTTGACATAGCCTACCAAGCGCCAAATGTCAATGCCCATTCTAGATGGATTGTGAATGAAACAATGTTACCCGTTTTCTGAACAAGCGCGTTCCATCAAAGGTTTTGTTGAAGGAGAAAAAAAAAATCATATTGCTGGACTCGGGCGACACGACATGAACTAGAACATATAGCCACCAAGCCCGCGTGCCATACAAACAAATGCAAGGCAAGTCGACAGCACTAACGTTACTTTACTTGAAACTATAACGCACTAAATTGCACGTTATGGTGAAACGACAGCACTATTCCAAGTTTTACAGCAGTATACCCTATAATGTCCACCTACCTGTAGCGATAAATAGCCAGACTAAGGTGATGATCATCTTTTGTAAAAGAAAAAAAAAACTTTAAAACATGTCCCAAAATGATACCTAAGTGTTGGACGCAAACGGGTTGGAAAACATCCAATAAAAAAAATCGCGTTACTCAGGTCACTCCTCTTCTCACAGCACCTTTCCCGTATGATATCTTTTTACTCTGCCAAATGTGCCAATGCATACGTCACTAGCTACCAGTTTTCACAGTATTGCTCCCTCCCTCCACGGCCGACGTCATGACGCTTGTTTGTTTGTTAAACGACGTTTCTTTTGCCGTTTGACAAACGGATTCTGCCGACAAATTCATTTAATAGGCAAGTCTAAATTCCGATTCATAAATAATGCTCTCTTAATATTAGGCTACTTTAAAACGCCAAAGTATATTATTTGTTAAATATGCAGCAGTATGTTAGTTCAACTAGGCCTATATCTAAATAGATTCCTACTCTCGGATGCAAACATATTTTACTTACTTGTGACAGCGAGGGAGTATCGAAACAAGACCAGTTCATCGTGAGATTCGGCTGTTCCTGCAAAATGCCGCACTTATATCCAGAGAGTTGCGTTGTGGTGGTGGAGAGATGACGACTCATCGCGCTTCACCACGTCGTCAGTCAATGTCATAGACAGACACTGAAGGTCAATGGTCACGTGATCAGTAGCGGCATTCGATTCCGATTCCAGACTCCCATCGAATGATTCAATGGAATCGACTCCATTTACTTCAACTCAAACCAGGGTCGGCATAATACAGGGACATTCTACCAGAAACGTACATTATCTGTCCTTGAACTGCTACAGTGAATAAAAAAGTATTTCATCCCAAAAAAATCTAAAACTGACTGATGGTTGATTTATGTGAGTTGGTCTGTAAATGAATGTGTCATTCATTAGGTTCTCAGATATTTTTTTCTTTATTAAAAACACTTTTGAAAATTATAAATCCTGTACTTGTCCTTGTCCTCAGCCAAATTGGAGCTACAGCTTTCATAGTTTTGTTATGCTAAAAACTGTTATTTAGAAAATAACTCCCATCAATAACAAGTTTAACTTCTTATCATTCACATCAATTGATTAAAAACATGAAATTCTACAAATAAATTCTATTTTACAACTGTCCCCATGTTTTCGGTCAGTCCTGTCACGTTTACATAAAACCCTACATAAAATGTGTGCAATAAGCCTTTAAGGGTATGACTCGCAGGAAGTGACATCATTTGACAGAGGTGAAGCTGACATGATCAAGTGTAAGTTCTCTCATTGAATTGTATGATTTTAAACTTGTTTTTGTATGTTTTTTTTTTTTAGGAGGACGAGCTAAAGGGTCAGGCCCTGTCACGGGAAAACATCCCAGAAAATAATGATTTTTTTAAAATCCAAAACATGTCTAAAAAGGTTACTGAAATTCCTTGCTTGCATGTTAACAGTTTTTATGCTAGCATGCTAACAGGCTGAGTAATGACAGTTTAAAATGGCGGCCGTCAGGCCCCGTCACATCAGGTCCCGACAGTCCTGTGACACGGCTTTACAAATGAATGGCTTTGTACTTTTTTTTTATTACCTTTAATGCATATAATATGTATTTAATGCATGCCATAGTAAAATACCCTAGCAACCACCCAGAACACCCTAGCAACGCCCTAGCAACCATCCAGAATACCCTAGCAACCACATAGCAACCACCCAAAATACCCTAGCAACCACCTAGCAACACCATAGCAACCACCAAGAACACCCTAGCAATGCCCTAACAACCACCCGGAATACCCTAGCAACACCATAGCAACCACCCAGAACACCCTAGCAACGTCCTAGCAACCACCTGAACACATGAATAAGCCATATCTCAGCACCAGAACATCGTACAGACATGTTTGTTGGCTCGTATGCAATCATGTACCACACCCTAGCAACCGAGTGGTGAGTTTTGCCACTGCAAGCATCACTTCACATTTTCTTCAGGAAATGTACAAATAAAGAACACAAAACATAACTTACAGACACTTTATATTTAGTCTTATTCGATTATTAGTTTATTGTATTTGACAGATTTTACTTTCAAAAAAGCATTTGATAAAGGTTTTGTAAAAGGTGTTTTAAACATGTTTGGCCTTCTGACCAGCAGAGGTCGCCAGCGAGTGGCGTTTCGAGCACTTCGAAACAGTGAATCATTTTCTGAAGCAATTGGTTCAATTGATTTGAAAAGCTTTCCTTCTCCCGTCACAAATTTAAAATAAAAAAGTGGTTATAAAGAACCCTAAACTGTAACACAAAGAACTATTTCACTATATAAATTGTTATTCAGGACGATATGTTTTTAAATATAACTGTTACTACCTGTAAAGAAAGTTTAAAGAAACATCTTGTACACTGGGCACCTTAAAATGAATATAACAAGTGAGGTTTACACTCGAGGTAGAGATTACGCCAGCTCTAGTTTGGATCTGATTACGCCCCCTATCCGGATCGGTCTTCTTGGCGTTGAAGAGGGAAGTGTTTATAATTAATTAATGCATTTATGGACTGTTTGATTGTATGATGGGCAACGGGTGAGGGAGGGAAGTCGGGGATAGTGAAACCTAGGCTATGTGTTCACTGTGTGCTAGGCTGGTGTGCTGCTTTTAGTGTAAAACACATTTTGATACTGAGCAGTGTTGGGGTAACTTGAGTTATGTAATCAAATTACTTTTTTCAAGTAGGCCTACTTGTAAAGTAGCACATTACTTTTAAATTTACAATAAAATATCTGAGTTCCTTTTTGAAATTAGTAACTCAAGTTAGGCTACTTTGTTTTCCCATTTATTGACTGACAGCTCTCCTGTCCCCATGTTGACAAAAGCGTAAGGGCAGAGGTGTTGTGTGTGTGAACATGATGGTTGTTGTAGTTCTAGACTAAATGTGAGCATGCATTTACTCATCTAACTTGCACAAAAACAGATTCAGTATTCCTTAAAATAAATACAATCAGTTACATGCAAAATACTATAAAATACTATACCTCCAATAATTAAATGTAAAAAAAAAAAAAAATGATGCATTTAATCTCACTTTGTTGATCAATGTACTTCATGCTGACCTTCAATGATTATGTTAAACCATAAGCAAAATACTTTAGATTTTTTGTTTTTATTGGTGAAGTAATTGTTAAACTTTCTTCACCTGCATCCGATTCTTCTGTGATCCAAAATAAATCTGATCAAGAGGTATTCACCAGATGTCGTATAGGTCATACAAGATTGACTCTGCTTTTTTGCTTAAAGGTGAAGACCCAACTCTATGCATGTTTTGTAAGATTCCCCTTTCAGTTAAACATGTTTTATTGGACTGTCCTGGGTTTAATACAAGTAGAATGCTGTTTTATGAAGTTATTTCACTTTAGGACTTATTAGTAAGATTATGCCTGAAAAGGTTTTGGATTTTTTATAATATGTTAATAAAAAAATAATAATATGAGTTGTTGGGTTTGTTTGCTTAGTTTTATTGTATGTGATATTTGTATTTTGTGGTTACCGGAGTGTTATACATGCATCTGGTGAGCAGCACATGCTACCAGTGTTAGTTCTGAGATATGCTACATCTCTGTTTATAAATGCTCTACACGAGAATGAACACTACAGGTTAGGGCCAGGCCAAGATCAGGGGCCTCATGCAAGGTAAAATTCTGGGGGGGCACAATCTGAGACGTTGCAATTGTTTTCTGACGGGTGATATGAATCATGTCAGGAGGGGTCAGGAGGTTTCTCCCCCTGAAAATATTAAGATTCTGGCTGCTAAAAATACCATTTCAATGCAGTTTGGGAGGGACAGAAATACCTTAACGGAGCTAGTTGTAACAATAAAATTATAGGAAAAATCTGACTGAGAGATCACGCGCCCCCTCACTTTGAATGGGGATGGAATGGACGGTGAACGGACTGCCTTTATATAGTGCGGCCACCAAAGCACTTTTTACAGCCTCAAATTCACCCATTCAGATAAACAATAATGGCTATTTTAGTAATCGTTATTTTCTTTAAGAATATGATTGTTTCTTGCAAATGGTGAAAGGTTATTGTGATTATTGTCTACTCATTGTTATCTTTGTTATTTACAGACCACATCCAGCTCCGTAGCCAGCCTATTGAAAGGGGGGGTTCTTTTTTTCAAAAAGTGGACCTTTTTTGCAGTTTTTTTCCCTATTTAATTATGAGGTTCAAATACTTCCTTTTGGTGACCTTTTATGCACCAATTTGTGCTGGATTAGTTTATCTGCTGGTTAACGAGCACGCTTTTTGATGCACCTAAAATATTTTATTATTATAATTACGCTACGTTTATATGGCTGTTATATTGTAGCCTAGACTATTGAGTGGATAAAATATATAAATCCTTTTAATATATATATATATATATATATATATATATATATATATATATATATATATATATATATATATATATATATAACTCCTCCCCCAGGTGAGAAGGATATTACCCCTCTAGGGGGGTCCGGTGGCATGCTCCCCCGTGAGAAAATTTTAAATATTCCATATTTTAAAGCATCAATCTGATGCATTTTGAGATGCATATTTTGCCATCTATCTATACAATAGTTTATTGAGCCTTTTCTTTTAACAGTTAAATTTCAGTTTTAAATTTCAGCTACTGTGCGCGTGAAGAATGATAATGCTTCTCCAGTGTTGTGATTAACAGACACCCGGTAAGGAAAGGAACAGCAATACAGTCCGGCAATATAGTCATTTTATGCGAAACCATAGAGCTTTATCTACTGATCAAGTATAATAATATTAACATTGAATCATCTTGGAGAGAGTTTCATCATGACTGTCGTACCCGAACGCGACGCGCTGTTTGATGCTGAGTGGAGAATGACAGACAGCCGCAGCGGAGGGAAAAGTTTACGTGAACTTGAATTTAATGACTTAAAAATTAATTTGATTGTTTTTGATCAGATTTATTGTCCTAAACTACAACGAGTAAGATCATTTCCCTTAATGGAATCGATTCCAACCTTTGCATTTTGAGCCTTTGGAATCTACTCTCAGATTGTTTTTGGAATCGATCCCCCGCCCTATCATTCAGAGGCGATGCTTCTTCACCGTTGCTTTGAAAAGCGTATTACGAACTCTCTCTGAACCGCGTGCGGCACACACACACGTCCAGCTACAATAATCATATTAATTTGAAACAGCAACCCAGAATATTTGTCACAAGCATTGATTAAAACAATGATGACAATAATCACATGGGGGGAAAAAACGACTTAAATTCTGGACCTTTGTCAGTGAGGAGGGGGGGGGGGTTCGTTCGAACCACCCGAACCCCCCCTGCCTACGGGCTTGACATCTATATAAATGTCCACTATATGAGACTTTTGAGCAATAAATGCCCTGAGATCTGACTGTGCTATCATTTCTGAATAATTTCATTCAATTCTGGAAACTGAATCCTGGCTCAGATGTCCTCCTGACCATAGGAAAAATCCCTTTTTCACACACACTATAGTTTTAAAAGTGCCTACCTGAAATAAGCATCAATATGACAGCGACAAAGGTTTTCATCTTTTCCACAAGAAATATCCAAGGAAAGTGTCCTCGAAGTTGAATGCCCGCTTGCTTTTATATGTTTCTGACTCTCAAGCAACCCAATAGACTGTACAAAAGATGCAACCCAGACCACGTTCCCTATCTCTCGACTGAACCACTCCCACCGTTCTTCTGACGCAATACAACCGAGTACAACACCGGCACTCTGACCACGTGATTTAGACTGTTACTATGATAGAAATGTTTTTTTTTTATGTGCTTTTTTACTCAGAATGACATTTTTATACAGTTATTTGTTTTATTGGGAAAATACCATACATAAAAAGAAGTGGGCTTAAGGTAAACCAAATTTTTCTCATTTTATAAATGACTTAACATTATATGTATATATTTTGGAACAAACTAAAAACAATAAAGCAGTGAAAACATGTCATGCTTTGAAATCCTATCTATGACTAGTGACTATCTATGTGAGCAGGAAGTGTGTGTATGTGTGTGTGTGTGTGTGTGTGTGTGGCTGCAGGAAGTTGTGGGTTACTCAAGTTCAAGCCCAGTGTTACACTAGAAGATGTTATATTTGGAACAACAAAGACATCCTTTACAAAAATAAATCCCTTTTTTTGGACTACTGGTTTGAAAACAATATTATATTATTCAGCTTTTGAATAATGAAGGAAATGTATTAACATATAGAGATTGTTTGAATAAATTTAAAATACCAGTTACACTAAAAGATTTTGCAGTTGTAATGGATGCGATTCTCAGTAAAGTATTGATCCTTCTTAGAAATGCATCGCAGGAGGAAGATCTAAATTTGACAGATATCATGGGTAAAATATTTCTGGGTAATACAAATACTTGACAAAATAAAGTCTCAAATATTAGGAATATACTTAATAATGTTGTTTACCCTCCAGCTCGTTTCTTCTGGTCATCTGTGTTTGGAGATGTAAATTGGTGTAATGCTTGGCGAACAGTAGATCAATTCTACATTAATAAAGTAAAAGTCATTAATAAAATAATGCATATATATCCATCCATGTAAAACATGTGCTGGAACGTTTTAAGTTTGATATTGATTACTCTTGTCATTTCTGTAAAGGAAACAAATTTTCATTTATTTTTCCATTTTATACACAAAAATATTTTTGATTGATGTGGAGCGTTTAATTAAGGAAGAATATTTATATTAATGGGGAAGTTTCACGTTCATAAAATGAAATGGTCTGACTCCAAACCTAACTTTTCTTGCTTTAAAAATTACTTTAAGCTTTATTGTTCTGTTTTGTGTAATGTACAAGTAAAAAGGCAATTAGAGGTTATTGCATATAAGATGTATAGCACCTTTTTCTGTTGTTTGTAATACTTTTTTTCTTGTCCTCTGGCACTGTTCCTTTTTTATTTTACTTTGGATTTGTTTTACTTTGAATGATTATATCTCATTGTATTGTTCTGGTTCATGGCATTGCAGTGGTCAGTCACTTTTGTTCCCTACAGCAATGAACCCAACTGAACTTTCACACGCAATTCCCCACAAATTCCAGTGTTGTTGTTGGATAGTTTGCTTCGTACATTCAGATTAACAGCCTTTAAGATGGGAAATCTTAACATTCACCTGAACTGTTGAACATGGCCATAATTACGATTTAAAATGAGTTAATGAGTAAATCTAAATTTTCATGAAATAAATACAAGTTTGATTTTTGTTTTATTATTTGACAGGGAATTCATTAATCAAGACTGTAAACGATACCATAAATATATACAATAAAGGCTCATTTTCATCTGTCCCTGAGTTCTTAAGCAATCTAGACTTAAAAACAAACAAATTGATCATAAAATAAAAATACTAAATAATTATAAGAAAAGATGATAAAGGTAACTAACAAATCAAGTTCTAATGCTCGCATAATTGATTGAAAATCTACAGCTTCAAGTTAACAGTGAAAAGTGTGAAGTTATCACATCAGAAACACATTGGGATAAATACATTTGATTTCTTAAAATAATAAATACATAAAGCTCTCTTCATACGGTCTCATTTCTTCCACAGACAGCATGAACACAGTATATAATGTGTTCTATTATTGCACACATAACTAAAGCACTTGTGAAAATCTCTACAGCCTGGCTGTTTTTAATGCAACAATCTGGAAATAAACAGAATTGTGTTTAAAAAGGCACCATGTTGATATTATGAATATGTGTGAGAGAGAAAAACTGCATCTGACAATTTGGCAAGTTTATGCTTCAAAGACTACATTCATAATCTCAGTTAAAGCAGCTCAAACATTCATTTTATTCTGAGACTATCTTAAAGGGGTCATATGCACTTTTGCAAGGTGATTGTACTGAAATGTGTGTTGGCAGAGCCTGTGCACAACCATCATATAATGATAAAAATCCATCCAGAGTTTTTGTTTACGCCCCAAAGAACAGAGGGGCGGAGTCAGCGAAGCTCATTATCATTTAAAGGCACATGCACTGAAACGGCGTGCTGGAAACAGAGGTGTTTTTGAGCAGGTAAAATGAGTGTTTTCTTACAATACTAATGAGAATTTTTAATAAAAGTATATTACAAAGTTTTCATTTAGACCCTAAAGATTCATATTAACTTATGGCATTATATGACCCCTTTAAGCGGAACTGGGTATTGCTGTCCAAAAATCAAAACATTTGAGACTTTTTTTCTCCTCAGACTCTCGACGCTCACACGGGTTGTTTGTCAGATTGAAACACCAACAGGAACCACATGAAAGTAGTTTGAACCAGATTTTTGTTTTGTAGTTCACATTTACCAAATATGATCAGATATGCACAAAAATCTGATTTGGACTGACAAGGCTAAAGTGCTTGTAATGTTATTTCATGTTTTAAGACACTCAGGTATTCGTGAGAAGAGATTCAGTGTTTTCTCCACAATCGTTCATGGTGACGGACACACTGTCACTGCAACTGGTTCCCGATTCTTTCTCTCTGTTAAAACACGGGATCTGAGAAGAAAACAACAGAAAACTGAGCTTAGTGAAAAACACAATTACAAGACGACATGTAAACCAAAAATCAAATAAAATGTTGTCAAAGTCAAAGCTTAATTTATACATTTCAAGTTAATACATTTAAACCACATGCTTTGACATTACAGGGCTCCAGACTAACTTTTTTCACTACGAGCACATGCAGTGGCCCCCAACTGAAAACTTTAGGGGCACAACCAGAAAATTTAGGAGCACACACCGTAAATCAACATACTAACCAAATATTCACATTTCTACTAATTTCCAGTGTATTACTAATAAATACTTTGATAATAGATGCAGAAATTACAATGACTTTGCGCTCTGATTTAATGTTACAGGCTCTTTCTTCTAAAACTGGCAGTGGCGTTGCTTTTTGATTTATTAACATGTCACCGCATACTCTATGCCTGAGTTTCAAAAAGCTCACGGTTCAGTTTGTATCACAGTTTTAGGTTCACGGTTTCGGTATGTGTTACGTTCAGGGGAAAAAAAAGACTACTGTAAAAAAAAAAAAAAAAAAAACCACAAGCAAAAGCACAAATAAATACAATAGAGCAATAAAATAAACGTTGACACACTTGAATGGACAAATTCACACAAAAAGTATAAGACTTGAAAGAACTCAATATTTGCGCACTGTCTGAGTATAGCCTACACATACACACGCGTGCGCACAAATCTTCTAGATGAGAGTTCTAGTTCTCTTTCGCGTCTTGCTCTTGAATGTTTACATTGGCAAAGCTTAAACGTACAGTATGTAACTTTTGGCCACCAGGGGTCACTCAATCAAAATAACAGCAAAAGACGTAATTTGATGACGTCGGGAAAGAGCGTGAGCTCATGGGAGTTGTTGTCGTTGTCGATTAACCAGCCATCTAGCATCTCCAGCAGATAACATGTTCACTGACGAGGTAATGTGTTGTTATTTATATTATATCTCCATTCTTGTTACGTTTAGTTACGGCTATTCACTTTATGTAATGCCATTGTAATGAACACGCGCGCTCTGTCGCTCCCCACATTCCTCACTCATTCTAACTTAGTGTTTTTAAAATCACGTCTCTTCGAACGGAGAGATATATGAATTATCAGGGCTATTAAATCAATATTCCATCTAGCTAGTATTAATAGATGTTAAAAAACACGGTCACCTTTCGTGAATAATTGTGATTGTTTATACTATGATATTGAAAAAGATGGTGAACTGCATATGAAGCTACTTTCTGCAGCTATATCTACAACAAATGTGAATTTACATTATATTATACATGAGAGCTAGTCCGTCTGCGTTTTACACATGCCATCATCGTTTCACAACATATAAGTTACGGATAGATATAGTTAGCTGAATGGGTGCTTACTTGTTTATTAGAATGCAAACGAGATCGGCATCTCTCTGTAGTTCCAGCTTGTCACGAAGCTCTCCTTGACTCCAATGTTAACCCGAATCATGTCTCTTCTCCTGTCCCAAAACCTTCTCGGGTCATTTCTTTTGGCGTGTTTCCACTGCATGGTACGGCTCGGTACGGCTCAGTACGGTTCGGTTCGGCGCGGCACGGTTCGGCTCGCTTGCTTTCCACTGCGTGGTACGACTCGGCACGGTTCGGCTCGCTTTAGCTCGGTTCGCTTTTCCACTGCAGTTTCACCCGAGCGTTTCCGCTTCACGGATCTGCCTCCAGCAGCAGAACGTGCAGGCAAAGCATAATCATGGTCCATTATTGATATCCAACTATTGATTCTTTATCGTCTTCTTTTATTTTAGTGACGGGCGTCCGGTGTTCACATTTGTGTTTGGCGGTTTTTCGCCGGGATCCGCAGGAAGTTAGAAAAACTAGAGGGGTTAAAGGTTATATGACGTCATAGACGGGCGACGAAACGGAAATAAAGAAACGGCCCGTGTCTTCAAATTAAAATATAAATTTCTCTTGATTTGAAAATTGGTGGAAACTTTCGGGATAATGTTAGTACACAACTAAAAGAAATATATAACAGATACAGTTATTTTTGCTATTTTGAAAGCCGAAAAGTTCCATATTGTGCCTTTAAATATTAATTTATATCTCACATTATACTATATAATGGCTTCAGAACACTTATAATAAGAGTGCACAAAAACTTTATGGTGCTTTAGAATGTTTTTGTGCCTTTTGTGGGGCTTAACAATATCACAGAAAAGTAAACACACAATATCGGACAATATTTGGATCGGCCTCATCTGATCGATACCCGATCTGGCATAAATAGCAGTATTGGAGCCGATACCGATGCTGAGTATCGGATCGGTGCATCCCTACTTCTCAAGTAACGTAGTGGAAGAGTTTTGTGCAGCATTTAGTGCAAATATTTTTATCAGGTGATACTACAAATAAAAAAAAAGGCAAAAAAAAAAAAAAAAAACGGGTTTCCAAAATAATCCGGCGGGCCAGAAAATATTGTTGGCGGGGCAGTTTTGACCTGTTGCCGACCCCTGACGTAGAGATTTGTGAGAAAATGGGACACGTGTCGAATCACGTCGCTGTCTGCAGCGGCTGGTCTTATAGTGTCTACAGGTTTCGAATTATAATTTAATCATTGTGGGGGTCTCTTTAAAAAAAGAGAATATCGTTTTAAAAAGTGGGTGGGACGGGGGTTGGTAATGCAATGCTAAATCCGATATATGTATCTTCAATAACATTACGATGTCCAACTATCGATTTAAAGGGCACCTATTCTGCAAAATTCACTTTTACATGGTGTTTGAACATAAATGTGTGTTGGCGTTGTGTGAGCAAAACCACCCTAGAATGATAAAAATCCACCCAGTGGTTTTTTTACAATCTCAATAAATCATAAGCACTGTCTCAGAACGAGCTGATCTGAGATTCGGCGCTTTGTGACGTAGAATTGCGCAAGCCCCACCGACGTGGTTTGATTGACACTGGTTTTGGCATAGACCCCGCCTTCTGTGATCTGTACATCCTCCATTGTTTCACCGACAGCCGGTAATGTCTCCTAAGAAACATAAGTGTTCTGTTGTGGGATGTAATAATGTACATAGTAGTTTTCACTTACTTCCGACATCAGAGCCACTGAAAACGCAGTGGATGGATTTTATTTACGAAGGAAAGGCGCCACTTAAACTTCCAAAATACGTTTATGTTTGCGCGAATCATTTTCTGACTGTTTTCTGAACGAGGGTAAATTCAAAGCAGGTCTTGCTTCAAAGTTAATCCTCAAGTGTGGATTGTTGCCCACTGTTCGCGATCCAACGTCACCTCCAGAAGAAGTAAGTGTATTTTATGATTTTTGAGCAAATAGTCATTTCAGTTGATGTCAGCCAATTCAACAACAAATGCGTCTAAAGTTGTTGTCGTCGTCGTATGATGTCTGTGTAACTGTTATATAATTTAAACTTTGTTTGTATAGTGTCTAACCACACGTTTATAAATATATATTTTAAAGATATTGTATTAAAAACTGTGCATGTTCTGTAGCCATCTTCTCACATAAGCACCTGTACAAAAGTAGGGCTGTCACTTTTGAGAAAAATCACATTCGAACGGATATCGAATATCAAGCAATATATTCGAATATATTCGAATATCTACGAGTAAAATGTAAAATGAAGTTAACGAACAACCTCGATCCATCAGGAAACGCCACATGGTCGCTGAATTTAACTGTGCTTCATGAAGAGTTTTTCTTTTGCGTGAAGAAGCCGTTCGCCGGAGATGTGTTAAAGATAGCGGAGTATTCATGATTCATGATACACACATTCACCAGTATAATAATCCTCCTGGCGCCGGGTCTGGGTGAGTAATTTACTCTCTTACCTTTGTTCTTTGACACTTTAAGACCAGCCGTTGTTGACAGAGACGTGATCTGACCACACAGAGATGGATCTGACGCGTCCCATTTTCTCGCAAATCTCTACGTTCATTTAAGACTTTATTTAAATAATTTAAGACTGCTCTTACGATGACACTCGACAAAACGGACATTTGACATAATGTGTGTGTTATGGTTTGTTCAAGCCCGAAAGAGAACTCGATACTTACGTGTCTTTTCTGTGTGTGTGTGTGTGTCTGTGTGTGTAAAAGGCAAGAATTATAGCGCGGTTTCTTTCGTCTTGTCTTTATTTTCCATTTTCAAAACAAGCTGGCTATAATTCGCTAGATTTGGTCATGGGCCTACGCTACAATACGTTTAGAGCGGCCACTACTGGATGAGATGGCAAACAATAAATAAAAAGCAAACGATAGACTGTAAAAAATGCGCAAAACATGGCACTTTAAAAACCGGATAGTTTATTTATAGTTACCGCATTTTCCGCACTATAAGGCGCACCGGATTATAAGGCGCACCTTCAATAAATGACCTATTTTAGAAAAAAATTCATATATAGGGCGCACCGGATTATAAGGCGCATAAGATACTGCAGTCAAACGTTTGCATCCACTAACGTTAGATGTGCTAAAGCGAATGTCAACAAAACAGTCAGATAAAGTCTAACTTTATTAAGCATTCTGACAACTCCGTTCACTCCCATGGTAACGCGGTTCAAACGTTAAAGGAGAACTCCGGTCAATTTTAACATTGAGCTAAATTTTTTGTAAATTTGGAGTGCTGTCAGTACAGATAACAACGACAAAAACCGGTGTTTCCTACACCGTGTTATCCTCTTTTTAAAATTTGCACCCTGTTGACTTAAACGGAGCAAGTTTTAAAACAGCTTTTAGCTCTTAACAACCTTAATGTGCCATTACAAGTGCACAGCCATGTGAGTGAACACGGTGAATCTGACTGCAGTAAATGTGAAAGATATGAATAAAAATTATGTTTAGTCAGCTCACATACCCGTATTTTCTTCCTGTTTTCGGTCGAAGTCCACAGTAGTCGATTGTCGAGTGCGCGCGCGATCATTGGTAACTAAGCAACAGATAGTTCATCCGAATCAGATGTAACCTTCTTTTACTGTCTATGGATGTATGTAATAGGGCTGCAACGACGCGTCGACGTAATCAAATACGTCGACACGCATGAAATGCGTCGACGCGTCACATTATTTATGTTTAAATAAATATTTTATAATATTAAATATGGGAATACTTTAAACTACGGCTGAACAGAAAGGTGCTTTGTTCATTATGCAAAGCTGAAATGGCATACCATGGCAGCACAACTGCTATGAACGAGCATCTTAAAAGGAAACATCCTGTGAGACGGTCTCTGCGAACTCAAAACGACGAGCCAGCTGGGAATTAGTAGGCTATTTATTACAGTGAGGTTTTTTTAGAGGAGTTGTTGCGGTCATACCTGCTGTGTTTCGGTCAAAAACGCATCGACGTCTATTTAGGGATGACGCTGTCGGCTACAGCTTGTGTGCTAGGTATACTGCGCGCAAAACATACATGTGTGAGAGACACACGCAAGGTCTCTCGATCACTCCCTCTTGCGTGCGTGCGCTCGCTATGTTGTGCATAGATTCCGGGAGATTTGAACTAATTTGCGGGCATCAGGGAGACGCTGGGATGTCTGCATGTAGACTAAATACCTGCACTCCCGCGGGACCCAACGCAACGAGTGCGGCGCAGGAATATAGATCTGATGACCGAGTGCGGGCGCGGGCAGTAATGCACTCGTGTGTGTGCTGGTTTCAGAAGAATAAAACGATTCGCGGGACTCCCGCAAAATATAAATCTATAAATTGAACAACTTAAAATGAATAAATAGTCATTCATCTGTTGCACAAAAGCAACAAGAACAGCTAAAACAAAATAGAAACGATTTACAGGCCAGAGTCTCTATAACATGTGCAGCATTGAACAATGTAGCCAATCACAGACATGTGTGTTGATTTCTTGAACGCAATGGCCAATCAGATGCATTTAAGATAGAATCCCCTCACCGCTCAAAACTGACTTTTTGTTCAGTGCTGAATTCTGCATACTGGCAAATCATCTGATTATAGCAAACAGTGTATATATTATGAAAGATTCATTGTGCAGTCAGTTTCATTAATAATAACAGAGATTTGTGAGATCACGACGAACTGGCCCACATGGCCGCCGGATTTACCGATAGCATTCTGATATGCAGAATTTTTGTTAGATTATCTGCCTTTTTTTTCTTTTTTTTTATCTGTTACTTGAACTGAGTGAAGTTATTCAAATTAGTAACAATTTTTTTGGCACTGTTTAGGTTGGGCAGTATTTATGTTAGACTTTGCTCCCTTAAACTACTTAATGCCTTCATATTAATGTATTTTTTGCACAGTGTTCGGCAGTCTGCCACTTTATTTTTTATAGTGGGAAATTTTAAAGTATTTTTCAGAAAATGAATTAATAAAAGTTTGAAATACTAATGGTAGAAGTTGTACTTACATATTGGAAAGTTTGCCAATGGATAAATCAGCTAATCCAAAAAATAATCATTAGATTAATCGGGGAAAATAATCGTTAGATTAGTCGACTAATCGAAGAAATAATCGATAGATTAATCGACAACACAAATAATCGTTAGATGCAGCCCTAGTATGTAACACACGGAGGACGCGCGCGCGAATTCGACAATCAACTACGGTGGACTTCGACGGAAAACAGGAAGTAAATACGGGTATGTGAGCTGGCTGAATAAAGAAGAGATTATTCTCCTGCCTTCGTGAAAGCTCGGATCTCAGTTTGAGACTGATATATCAGCCTAGGTATCCACGATCCATTGGCAGATAGTGGCGTAAGTCGCCCGGCGCTGTCTCCCCGTCTTGGTGAACGTGTGGTCACCATCCATATATAAGGCGCTCCGGATTATAAGGCGCACTGTCATTTTTTGAGAAAATTAAAGGCTTTTAAGTGCGCCTTATAGTGCGGAAAATACGGTAGATTTTGGATATTTCACGTCATGTTCGAATGCATATTCCAATATCGAATAAAAAGTGACAGCCCTATACACAAGTAATGTAAACATGACGCAACAGGTCCCTCCATAAATGTAATTTCGTTTGTACGTAGCAAACGTTATCACAGTATTTGTGTTTGTAGTTTCAAAAAAATGCGCCAACGTTATCACAGTTTGTGTGTGTCTGTATGTGTGTTGCTCATCCATAATGGCAAAGGGGACGTGATTACAACTCTATAAGTACATAAATGTATCAAATAACCATTCCGAGACGTCCTGGTCCATTCTCATTTGTGTTTATTCTGCCGGAGTCTCTTAATCATCTGAGTCTGATTCAAACATGTACGGCTGAATGCCATAAAAACAGCGGGTCTCTTGGTGTTTCTCAATGTCAAGGAAGGATCCTCGGAAGCCGTTATTTCGAGGATGCTACGTCATCGACATCCGTCAAAGGACTGTTCCAATGTCGAGGATCCTCAGAATTTCAACCAAGGACTGAGTCCTTCGTTCGGAAAATATCCCATACACGGGTAAGGATGCATATGTGTAGCCTTCGTGCTCTCAAATCACCCACAATCCTATGCGCAGCTTTGCTATCTTGTTAAAAAAATAAAATATGTCGGACGTTAGCGGAGTCGGAGTGATAACGGGGCAATGATTTCAAATGTATAAATACAAAAGTATAAATACAGTTTTTGCCATTTATTTGATGTTTGTTAAACTATTAAACATATCGGCTCAACTGATATGCAGAGGGGGGATTTAAAGCTGTTCCCTTTTACTGGTGATTCACCTTGTAATTTTTACTTCATATAGCATGTTTTGTTGATCACCTATTTTACCATTGCATGTGTTTTAACAGCTAGATGTTGCTATGGACACAGTTCTTTTCACTTAGGCAATATAATCGTTTTTAAATTAATAAACTCCTTTTTAAATCAATATTTTGTGTCAAATTATTGATTTATTTGGTCGGTAGCCATGTTATAAACGTGAAAATGTATAGTAAGGCGGTTGTTACAGCGAATACAAAACCCTTCAGGCTGATTCAAGACCCCTCCGCTTCACGTTAGAGTTCGCCAGGTTGAATTCGCTATAACAACCGTCTCACGATTTATTTATTTATTTCTATGAGGGCTGACGAGACAAAATAAGGACTGTCAAGTGTGTTTAAACAGCGCTGAAAGCGGTCCTTTTCACTGATGCAATGACGCAATGACGTGCACTTGCTAGCCTGTTCCATTTACGTGTTCTCCGAATGCTAAAGAGGAGCCTCGCCTAGCCTCTGAAGGAAATGACTTGGAAGGACCCGTCCTGCCAAGGAAGTATCCTTGACATTGAGAAACACCTTCTCACTCTCAGCTTCTGCTTTTACCGACTGCCATAGGTATCAAGTTACGCCCTCATCCAAACGCAGGGCGGGGATATGCAGCTCATTTACATTTAAGGTACATACACACCAAAACAGCTCTTTTTGAAACAGGCCCCAAAAATGACATTTTCAAATGCTTATAATAAATGAACTGTGGGGTATTTTGTGCTGAAACTTCACAAATACATTCTGGGGACACCCGAGACCAATATTACATCTTGTAAAAAGGGGCATAATAGGTGCCCTTTAATATCAACATCTTATCTTAGATCATTAAACCACAGTGCTGCTCCAATCAATCACTTAAAGCATAAATGTAAGTAATACTTGCCATCCCGTATTTCCAGAAGCAAACGCACAAGACGATGACGATGATGATGATGATGATGATGATGATGATGGCGACTGGAACTAAAGCGTAAAGCCCTCGGAGGTCAGAGGAGCTGGCAGGTTTGGGGCTGGAGGAGGAGTGAGGAGGAGATGTAGTGGATGAAACTGGAGCTTCTGGAAGATACAAGAGGAACAAGAATTAATTAGAGAAATATACACTCAAATCCAATAACCTTTACCCATGTACCATCTTAAAGGGATACTCCACTTTCCCAAACAAACATTAATTCTGAGGCACTCAAAAGGAATATACATTTAAAAAGCCTTTATTTAGACTTGGCTATCCATTAAAAAAAACATATGCCAACATGTTTCAGCCTCTTTGGCCTTCTTCAGGGCAAATTCAAAATGGCAGTACGTAGACTGCATGCTATATATCCGCATGTGGTCACATGACCTAGAAGCACAGGTGCTCATCTGCACATATCACTCACCTGACAGAGGACAATTACAACAGGTTATTTTAGATAAGACAAGTCACATCCTCACATCAGGACAGTTTAAAAACATCAATATAAATGGATACATATAGCAAGAGGTCACTTTATATGACTAATTACAGAAAAATGTTACATTGTAAAAAATATTTAAGTTCATTTCATGCTTTAATAAATATATGCAGTCTCAGATGTTGAATACTTTTACAATTTCTATATTTTACTGCTTTTCACATCAAGATACAATTTTAAATATTCATATAGTTAGCAAAACATGTGCATATAGTCAGTTACAAGAAAGGAGAAAAATCCAATTCCAAGTTTAGACCAGGGTATTGATTAGCTTTTAAAGTATAAATCCAAAAAGATTCTCTTTGCAAAAGTTTTTTGAGTCTATCTCCCCCTCTTGGTGATATTTTAACATGTTCTATCCCAAAGATTTTTAGAGTATCGCTACTTCCGTGATTCGCCTCTTTATAATGTAGAGCCTTAGGATACTGGTGGTTGCTTGTTCTTATCGCATGTTTGTGCTCTGCTAATCTTTCTTTAAGTTTTCGCTTAGTTCTTCCAATATAAAAACAGCCACAAGGACATTCAAGTCTATAGACAACGAATGAGGTATTGCAATTTTGAGTGTATACTGTATTCGCGATTTGATGTCACATCTGTAAAAATATTGGTCTTGACCATATTGCTACAGTGATTACAGTTTCCACACTTATAGTTACCTCCTCTTTTTGTGCCTAGCCAGGTTTTATTCTGTACAGGAGGCATATAGCTTTTCACAAGACTATCTTTTAGAGTAGGAGCTCGTTTAAAGGTGATAGTAGGTACCTCCGGCAGTACATCTCTCAAAACGGTATCACTTTTTCACTTTGTCACTTTGATCACTTTGTCCCAATTCTTCTTGATTATTAGCTTGACTACTGTATTGTGTAACAAAATAAACTTGGTTTGGCTCTTGTTGTCGCCTCTGTTTTTGAACCAACAGCTGTTCTCTACTAATTTCTTTAACTCTATTATAGGCTATATCTTATGTTTATAACCTCTTTTCTTAAACCTTTGAACCATGTCTTGAGCATTTTTATAAAAAAAATTTGGAAATAGGCTAATTTTACAACTCCCCCAGAGTTAAACAGTTGGGTTTTCAAATCCATTCAGCCGATTTTCTGATATTTAGAAGAATATCAGTAAGCAGACAGTTTCTGGTCTTATTGATAAAACCCAACTGTTTAACTCTGGGGGAGTTGTAAAATTAGCCTATTTACAAAAAAAGTGGAGTATCCCTTTAAAACATTGTTCATCCCACTTTAGCAACTGTAAACATCTGCCAAATTATCAGACAAGTTTTTGCTCTTTCTCTGAGGTGTTTGCACAGCTTTAAACAAATTATTTAAGATAATGTAAGCAAGTCCCCCCCCCCCCTAATTTTAAAAACTTCATGAGCACAATCATGACCATTTATATAATATTTTTTTTAATCCTGATTCTGGAACATTACAGGTAAACGGACATAGTAATATACTCACTGTTGACAACAAGTGTAGCATTTCCCTCAGACACTTTTGCTCCAGTGTAAGCTTCTGCTTTATAGAGTCCTGATCTGGAGATGCTGATATTCTGAATTATTAAATATAAATGATCTTTTTCTAATATCAGTGAGACTCCAGGTGGGGGAGGATCATCATAGACCCAAGGCTTCTGCGCAATAACTACAGAATATTCCTTCTTGTCTTCTTTAAAAATGATCTTCACTTCATCTGCTTTCTCCACTTCATCGATGTCGAAGGTTATTGTCACATTCTGTCCATCGATCGCCTCGATCTTCGACCCAGCAACAGCCAGAACTGCAAATCAGAACCACTGTATTAGAATAATGAGGAATAAACTGACAGCACTTTTTTTCATCAAACAATTAAATCAACAGTCTACATACCCGATAAAAGTACCAAATTCACAGTGAAAATATTCATATTCAGGAAAACCACGATAAGCTTAAACAAATGTGTAAAAATATTCAATCTGCTCAAGCTAAATAGATGCTAAATGCTAACCCGCGATCGCTAATAGATTTTCTTCTCTTTACGAGATTAGCGAAATGTGTTACTGCCCTACAGTGTCATTTGTAGAATTCCACTGAATAAGATAAATCCTTATTAAAGTTCAGTTTTATGTTATGAAGAAACAGCGGCTCTCGCAAAGGCAGCAAGCGGCAGCAAGCAATCCTCCTTGTTTAGGATCCGTCAGGATGTGTTGAGGGTGCAAGCGCATGCGCACGCCTGTGCACACTTCTTCCGGTAGTGGAAACGAAGCTTTTCAAAGCTTCGAAAAAAATGAACCAATTGATTCACAAAATGATTCTCTGTATCGAAACACCGCACCGGACTCCCCCCGCCCAACAGACAGTTGCCTCGAGGACTTAAAGTTGCTTTCAATACAATAAAATAAAAAATAAATAAAAAACACACAAACATTAAGTATTTTAAGAGATTTAGCCGCATACTACTTGTTGCTATCTTGAGCTGACGAAGTGAAACTCACTGAATAAAGCTTGCTGTGCTGCTTTTCTGAAATGACAGACTCTGAACAAAGTCGTAGCCGATCTTATAAGCCCAAATTTCGACCATACACGTTCCTTAATTAATCTGTACCAACATATTCATAATTAGATTTTTAAAGGTCATACTTTTATTAACGAAATATCTACGTTTATGTAAAATAGATTATTGGGTGGTAAAATAATTTACTTACTTGCGACATTGAAGGTTTCCGAAGAGAAAACGATTACAACACATCTTAGTGTATAGCTGTCTTTTGGTGGTTCTTGATTATCGGGAATTTGTGAGTAGCAGAATTACGGGAAATTCCAGTCAAGAGCAGCCGGAAACATCTAGCGAAATTCGAGAACGTTTCTTGGTACTACCCAAATCAGCAAACATCGCTTCATGTGCAACCAATCGCAGTGCTTGTTACACAAAGTGCATTGAGTGACGGACCATAGGGAGAGTTGCGTCATCGCAGTCTACTCCAATGAGAATCGATTGTTGTTGACAAAGTGAAAAGACCGACCGTTGAGTGAGAGAGAGAGAGAGAGAGCAAATGGCGGTCTGTGGAGCCTCTCCTCCATCAATATACTCACAGCGAAGTTCTTTTTCGTTCTTCGCTTAGGGTATACACATTTTGTTGTAGTTACAGCAATGTTATTTTACAAATATTTTACGATGCTTGTGAATAACCACAGCGTCGTTAACATATTTCAGGATAACCTTTTTTTGGTAAAAAAAAAACGTTGCAGTTGTTTTGAAGTATTTTTATGTTCTTAAACTTAATCATGTTCGCTATGGTTTCACAAAGACAGGAAAACTGCAGGTGACGTGATTGTCTTAAATCAATTGCAAACAAGTAAAATACATCAAAAAACACTTTATACATCCCATGCACATTCGTACTATATGAATAAATACATTAAAATCTAAAACAAAACATAGACAGACGAGAGCAAGAGCCATTTATACATTTCGAACAAACTGCATGTCAAGCATTTTGTCTGTTCTTTGTCCAAGTCCATGTTGTTCTTGTAGCCTCCACTGTGGTTTGCAGTCCTTCATGAGGATCCAGTTGCTCGGAGAAAGCAGTAATATACTATTAACACCGAACACAGGATAACATAGTTGCTCAAGTCAGCAGGAGCCATTTCAATATAATTTATGATTGGGTGCTGTACCATACTTGGGTATGTTTACTTTTTCACAAAGACCAACACTGGGAAGTTTAATGTTTATAAAAGGTTTATTTAAAAAACATTTTTTTAAAAAGAGGCTTGGTCAAAGCGTCAGTGCAGGAGTTTTCAGGATCCACTGAATCCTTTTGTGTGTGTTTCTTGTGTTGAAGGCAAGATAAAGGAGACAAAAACTGAAAAATTATATACAGTAGGCCTAGTATATAATACAATGTTGGTATTTAGTATGACTCCCCATTTAAATTTTAGTCTAGTATCGATTTTAATTGCTTGACTTGCAGTTTTTTAATCTCACTTGTGAATTTCCCTTTAAGTCAATCCAAAAATCAGCTAAAATGAAACAAATACAGGTAACGTTAATCAACAGAAATCACAATGTCTGCCTAAACTCCAACCATACAGCTTACTCTAAATTTTTAACATATGCTCTTACAAAGAGGAATTTTAATCATTATTAAAATAAAGAAATAAGAAATAAAAAGGACATTTCCATATCAAAAGCCTCAATGTTATATTTAACCCTTTTAGAAGCCTCTTCTCTATTTGCATAACGAAGGATAAAACTGCCATAAATAAAACGGGTTTAACCAATAATAGGCTGTTCGTGGTTTGTTACGTGTGTTATAGCTAACGTTACTTTATCCAATAACATCTAAAGCCAAATTTATTATCTGATAGCATCCCCAAAATATAATTTAGAGAGAGAAAATAAACTAAGCATGCTTTAATACAATTCGATTCAGATGTAGCCTATGATTACACAAATGTGTTCTTTAAACGTCTTATCTTACCTTTTAAAAGTGCGTCACAAAAGCCCTGGGCTGCGTTCCCTAAAACAATCGTAAAGTCTATTTGATCGTAGAACAATCGCCACTAATGGTCTCTACGGTTAATTAGCTCTCGATGCTTTTGGGAAACGCAGCCCTTTTCTGTTGCAACTCTAAACAAGTCGAAATATTTTCCGTTAAATTGGTAAAAAGGCTGATCTCTCCGGCTGGCAAACATCTTCGTAGGCTACTATCAGCTTGTTCTGAGGTGAGAAGCCTAGTATGTCACGAGATGACTTGAACGCACCCATATGTGTGTGATCGGAGGCTCCACCTTCTCTGAAGGGGAAATTTCCTCTGGTTCATTCTTCTGTTCAGTGTCGAGTAGTGAAGGGAGAAACTAAGCTTCGAATCAATTGAACCAATTGCTTCGCAAAGTCATTGCTTTGATTCATTTTCGCCACACGCTGGGGCCCCCTGCTGACCAGAAGAGTCTAATGCAACAAACACTCAGACCAAACATGCATAAAAACACCTTTTACAAACATATAGCAAATGTTTTATTGAAAGTAAAATCCACCAAATGCAATTAACTAATAATCTAATAAAATGGAATATCAGTGTCTATATAATGTGTTCTGGTTTGATTAACAGGGTCGGGAACAGACACAATCGCAAATCTGTGTCAACATAGGCCCACAAAGCTTGTGAAGTTGTTAACGCATTTTCACCTCGTGGGTTTTTGTGAGAGAGAGATTTTGAGATAGGGGATTTTTGCATATTTTGACATTTTTTAGTGTGATTTGGTTAGTTTAGTATTTAGACTAGATTTAAGTTTAGGCTATTTACTGACTAGATAGATAGATAGATAGATAGATAGATAGATAGATAGATAGATAGATAGATAGATAGATAGATAGATAGATAGATAGATAGATAGATAGATAGATAGATAGATAGATAGATAGATAGATAGTCCCTTGTGAGAGGATTTTTTTTCATAGGCTGGAAAAATTACATGTATGTAAAAAAGAAAAAAGTAGTCTTTGACAGCAAAGCAATTCATATTTTTTCATAAAAATCTGTAACAAATGTGGTACATTGTGGCTTGATTTCTTTTATTAATATTAATTTTTCCATGACCAAAATAACCGTATGATACAATGAGTTAAACAAGTAAAAAAATAAAAGCTCTTGTAGTTGTTGTCAAGACAGATGTTAAAAGCTCAACAACACAAGAATGAAAAAAAACGTGAAGACGGTGTCGGATTTCAGTTCCTCAACTGTTTCAGTTTCAAGAAGCCTCGATCTGCCCACCACTATATAAAACATCTTAAGCTTTAACTTCCATCCATCATCGCTCACACACACTCTTCCTCCTCGTGTGTGAGTGAACATGGCCGCACTGAACTCTGGGCCGGTTCTGCTCGGGTCTCCTCTACAGAGAGAGGAACATCCAGAGACTGATACATTTCTACAAAAGATGAAGATCAACTTATACACACTCTATTATTTCAGTGCAGATCTTCATTCAGAAACAAATGACACTAAACTCGTGTTTTGACCGCGAGTGTGTTAATAAATAATTAATAAAGAATAATCATACCCTCAGAGGAACAAACACAAGTCCTCATCATCTTCCAGATAGCAGACAGACAGCAGGACACTGATGGACACACACTCGAGCCTGAAGAGATGGACAGGAACAGATACACGCCACATTTTAAAGTTACATTTTGATTTTATATGGAAAATTAAGAGTCATTATATTCATAAAAGTGATATGGTTAAATATTATGAAGAAGGTGGTCTAAAAATGATTGACTGATATTTTTATATTATTTATGCAGTGTAATTGGGATGCAACAAAGAATACCTGCAAAACTGATAATGTCATGAAACATTTGGTTTGTTAATTAAGGAAAAATGTATTTGTGGCTTCTGATGTAATTTTACAATTCCTCCACAATTAATGTTTTTTTTTAAAGAGGAATTTCTAATGGAGACATTGAGATGAAAAGTCCTTTTGTCTTTAACTCACTGTTTGGTATGTTGTGCTGCGCTAAAAATAGCAAAGACTCATTTGTTTTAGAATATATCGCCCTCTGTAGGGGTGAGACTACAAGAAGTAAATAGAAGTTTTTATTTTTTATTTTTTTATTTTTATTAATGCCAAGGTATCAAAAATATAGGCAGCTTACAAAGATGTAAATTACATACAATGGAATAATGCAAAACAGCACATATACACATGTACGTATACTCATAAAACAAAAACAAATAAAAAATAAATAAAAATAAAAAAACAATAGAAAGCTTTAATGAAATAAATTAAAAAGTTGAAACAAGTTTAATGTCTTAAGAGCTTTAAGATTCTTAGATGACGAAATGCTTTGGATGTACTGTTGGACCTCTCTTCTAAAAACAATGAATAAGGGATTATTATGCTGAGTGAATTAGAAGTAAATAGAAGTTTTGATACAACCATAGACTGATTACAGCATGACACGTGACTATATTAGAAAGACGTTTTTTTTTTTTTTGGCAATAAGTTGGTGGAAAACAATAAAGCCATTAAATCACGAACTAACACACACATTATTATTATTTTTTGCTATTGCTTGCATTAATCCTTGTTAATGTTTGTTAATAAACATACAAATGTTAATTTCTGAATTAGTCAGCTATAGATTTTGAAATGACCATGAACTAAGATTAATAAATGCTGCAGAATTCATCATGGTTAGTTAGTCTATTGATTTTAATGTATCAAATGAAAGCTTTGTAAAACTTTAACAACAATTCTAAGATATTTGTATCAGCTCTGGAAAATAGTTATATTTGTAATAATTAAAAAGTAGCCTAGAATAAAATGTTTGGGGGTTTGTTTTTTGTGTGAGTAACATTGTTGAAAACAATGTTAAAACTCTATTAATCTCATTAGGATATTACTGAGCATTGATTATTATATCTATACATGTATTGAAATTAAAATAAATGACTTACCTCTATTGGAGTTCTGCATTGTGATTTAAATGGAGAAGAACACTAAACTCTTTCAAGACAGATTCACTTATTTTCACTTCAGGTGATTTTGGGTGGACTCCTCCCTCTCTCTCTCTCTCTCTCTCTCTCTCTCTCTCTCTCTCTCTCTCTCTCTCTTGACAGGTTTAAACAAACGGCAGAACAGTTTCTGTCATTTAGTGTGTGTCTTGAAACATCCCTCTGTGGAAAAAACAGCTCAGTGAAAGTTGAAAAACAGCTCAACACTCCTTTTTCAGTAAGGGACATTATTTGCCCCCTTAAATCGTTATTTCCAGTGCATTCTCTCCCTCTCTCTTCTCTCTCTCTCTCTCTCTCTCTCTCTCTCTCTCTCTCTCTCTTCTCTCTCTCTCTCTCTCTCTCTCTCCCCTCTCCTCTCTCTCTCTCTTCTCTCTCTCTCTCCCTCTCTCTCTCTCTCCTCTCTCTCTCTCTCTCTCTCTCTCTCTCTCTCCCTCTCCTCTCTCCTCTCTCTCTCTCTCTCTCTCTCTCTCTCTCTCTCTCTCTCTCTCTTCTCTCTCTCTCTCTCCTCTCTCCCTCTCTCTCTCTCCTCTCTCTCTCCCTCTCTCTCTCTCTCTCTCTCCTCCTCTCTCTCTCTCCTCTCTCTCTCTCTCTCTCTCTCTCTCTCTCTCTCTCTCCTCTCTCCCTCTCTCTCTCTCTCTCTCTCTCTCTCCTCTCTCTCTCTCCTCTCTCTCTCTCTCTCTCTCTCTCTCTCTCTCTCTCTCTCTCTCCCTCCCTCCCTCTCTCTCCCTCTCTCTCTCTCTCTCTCTCCTCTCTCTCTCTCTCTCTCTCTCTCTCTCTCTCTCTCTCTCTCTCTCTCTGTGACAGGAAAGCTGTCAGTTTCTATCTATGGCATGACGTGACCTGTCTCGCAGCCAATCAAGTTCCCCGTAGCCTAGAAATCTAGTCGCAAAATCTTCTTGATGTGGGTGTGGAATGCCAGGCTAGGGAACACGCGTTTTCCTGTCGCTCTGCTTTGTCGCCATATACGCGGCTACGCGCCTTATTTTCTGTTAACGTTCTGTCTATGATTGCGTGGTTTGAGGTTACCAAGAGTAGGCTAATGTGGACAGGTAAAAATGTTACGTGACTTAAACAAAACAACACATAGGAAACTCGATGTATACACACATCAAGTAAGTTCATGCCCTTGTATGTTTTGTTTGTTAGTCAGTGTAATTGAGAGAGGGCGTTTGACGCTGAAGAGTTTTGTCTTTACTTTTGTTTATTAGTTAAATCAGAGGTTTGATTTACAGTTTTGTTCTTTTTATTCATTTGGCTTCACTAATTACGTCCATTTCTTTTCTTGGGTTAAATATTTGTCTGGTATCTTTTGATCTGTCAATATTTTTTTTTATTTTTCTTTGTTTATATTCACTATATTATAACCATTCAGAGAATCATCCTGTTGCATTCTACGTGTCGTCACTTTTTCTTGAGTCTCTCCATCTTTGTCTGACTGGTTTAAACAAACGGCAGAACAGTTTCTGTCATTTAGTGTGTGTCTTGAAACATCCCTCTGTGAAAAAAGCAGCTCAGTGGTTCTCAAACTTTTTAGACTAGAGTGTTGTAAACTACCCTTTTACAGTCTATGGTTGTACTTGTACAGTGGTGTAGTCTACGTGATACGCAGGTATACGCCGTATACCCACTAGGAAATGTCAAAGATCTCCGTATACCCACTTTAAAACGCGTGAGGATTCGTAACAACATTGTTTTGTGAAAGAATTTTCATTCATAAATTCACCCCGCCGTGACGTCTGTGTTTGCGCAGCGACACGGATCGAATCGCGGAAGCCAGCAACAAATGTAACAAATAACCTAGGCTACTGTAAAGCGGAACGTCACGCTATTTAGCCATTTTTGAATGAATAAATCAAAAGTAGGCTAATGATAGAATCAAATCTCGATATTTACTAAGTGTCTATGAATATTAAAGCTCAAAAAGACTGCTATTGAAATAAACTCTGAATGTTCTGCGTGTTTCTGTGAATGAGCGCTCAATGTGTGCTCTAGCCTACTACACACTGAACACTACACACTGAACACTACACACTGACGCGCGCGTGACACTCGTGGTGTTTTCAGCGTCTATGAGGAGAACATGCACACATTTGAACTTCATTGCAGAGCTTTTATGAGAGTCACTTCACAAGAATTTTACCATTTCATTTGATAAAACTACCGTCGTTCATTCGTATCATATACACACTCACAAACTTTAAAGTCTTCATGACAACCTTTCAAAATCAAAGTTTTGTATAACTTAAAATATAAAATATAACAGAAATATTTCACTATTGCACAGTAGAGTATACTTCAAGTAGGCCTAATAATAATAATAATAATAGTTTATTAAAACACAGAAGCTCAAATGTCTTTAATTTACAACCCACCAAAATAAAAGTTTGTAGATAAATTAAGTAACTAGAGGGAATTATGAAAGGAATTGCATAGTAAGATGTACTTTTTAAAATAATAATAATCAAATCTATTAAAACACAATTTTAAAGGAATATCACACAAGTTTTTAAAAAGTACATTTTTATTTGTGCTTACAATGTTTAAGTATTGTAATTGTCAGCTGATAAAACCTGTGCTTCAGGTATCACAGTATACATATCACAGTATACTCACTACAAAAAACTAGACTACACCACTGTACTTGTACCCCGTGAGGCTTTTAACCCTTTCACACGTAAGTTTAAAATATTCTAACTGACCCCCCAGCGTGAGTTTTTCAAGGCGACCGTTATTTAGAACTTGTCACTTTAATGTTTCCATGGTGACGCGTCATTGCTTGTCACGTGACACAGCGCAACCACAACACAGTGCTGAATGAATGATGATCTGCTTTTATGTAATTTTTCCTTTCTTATTAAAAATATTCACAAATGTATTAGTTATATCATGAAACACTGATATTCCGATTGTCAAATATGTGCAAGTGCATATGTTTTGTTGTTTAAACACCTTTATAACGATCGCGTTAGTGGAGCTGTATGCGCGATGGGCGGCGCCATTTTAGTTTGTTTCACAGTTCAGAGAATCGGATGATGGATTAACAACACGTCAATTCCTCCACTTCTCACGAAATACATGAAAGTAAGTGGCCGGTGAACTGTGAGAAGAATAGGGGCAAATGTTAAGCTGCTTACACAATGTGAATCTGATATGAATAAAACGTGTTGTCTTATTATAATGGAAAATATTATTATTGCTGCTTCCATAGACATCAGTGTGTATTTTACAAACTCAAAATCATTGTTTTGCTAGTATTTATTTATGTGTATTTAAATGTCTCAAACCTAAAATAAATATTATGTGGTTGAAAACACTCAATAGTCGTGATATATGACAGCACTGGGTGCGTCTGGGTCTGGCTCAGCGCCAGCAAACGCGCGAAAGCACGTTTGAATTTAGCAGTTGATCACGTGATGCACTGAACGTTCTAATCACACCGGTGTGATCGTACGCTCCAGGGACCAGCCAAGACTGATCACACCGGTGTGATCGTACGTGCGAAAGGGTTAACATCCTCCTATACCCCCTCTCTGCAGTCACTCCTTTTTCAGTAAGGGACATTATTTGCCCCCTTAAATCGTTATTTCCAGTGCATTTTTTACCTTTATAAAATAAATAATGCTGTAAGTTAAAAAATGTTCAATAGAGAAATAGGCAATGATTGTAAAAACGAAGTGATGCTTTTAAATAAAAAAATGTCTCGTAAAATCAAATTGCATGAGTCAACATTTCACACGAGCATGTTTGATTGTGTAGTTGTATGATAATCATCTTTACAGATATGAATTTAACAACAATTTGAGCCTTTTATACAGGTAGGCCTTCTAGGCAAGTAAATAGAATAGACTTTTCACATGAACATGTTTGTGTAGTAAATAAAGTAAATTTTAAGTTGTACTTAATCTTGGAGTTTGGCGACTTTAAAACTTATTAGGTTTAGTGAATAAAGGTAAAACACAGGCTGTTCCTTCACATCTGAAAAAAATAATTTTCACTTTTGGTTGTTTAGAAGTAAAATTTTGAAGCTGTTATTTAGAACTATAAAATTGCTTTTTGTTTAGAAATTATGATTTTTTTAAAGTTTTTATTAACTTCATTTCAAATGTACTTAAGCTAAAAAACTTAACATAATACAAAATGAAGAACTAAGTTGCTAGTACATTTGTACAGTAATATGTCTTGGCTTCACTTTCAGGATGAGGTTTAGTGGCAGAACAGGACCTAGGATCGATCGATCACTCTCTCTCACACACACACACACACACTATTAAGTTTTAACTTAATCAAATAGTTCATATTAAGTAGTAAATATCAAAGTGAACAAATAGAAATTGGCCCAAGCTACAGCTTTCTAACACACACAGCTAATATTAGCTTTCTAATAGCTAAATTGTCCCATCATTAGAAATCAACTCCTCTAACTTTCATAAAGCTGAGATTAATGCTTTGATTACAATCTGAGTTATAATAAAAATGTCCTGGTTCTTGCCAGCTTTATAACGGCAGTGAATGGCTGTTTCTGTTCTGAAGACCATTAAAGCTGACTACAATCATTACACACAGACTTTTTTATTTTAGATATTTAAAATAGGATCAAATAAGCAAATCCCAAATAATACAACAAATACAATAGAAAAAATAAACCAATTAAATAAAGTTTTTACAGGTACAATAACAGGTTTGTTAAACATGTAGTAAGAAATATGACCCACTACCAAAATTGAATAAAATGTAAAAAAAAAAATTGTATGAAAATATCAAATATAAAAAAGTGATTGTCAAAAACAGTGTTTTTTTTATATATATTAACCTTAATGAAATGTATGGCAACCGTTTATGCTGTCCCTTTAAAGATAAATCCACGGATAGTTACACATCTGTTTTTCGCTCGTGTAGGACACACACTGTTTACATTTAATGCTCCACAGTACACAACGTGCATTTTGGAATAATTGTGTGTGTAGCTGTGAAAGAGAACTGAATTTGCGATCACACACATGTGAGAGAGACATCAGTGCACATACTTCATCTGTGCGCTTTAACACGAGCACCACATTGAAATAATAACTGCATTTGATAGTTTGACAGTTCATTGGCATCTAAAACTACATTCACACTCAATCCAAAACATTATCTGTGATTAGAATCTGATCTTAATGATTGTCTTTTTTATTTTCTGGAATACCTGCATTACTGTCTATGTCTATAAAACAACACCAGCACCATTGAGGGGTTTTAAACAGATGTCGTCTTACCATCGTGCTGGACAAAGAGATTTGTGCCCGGTTTCACAGACAGGGCTTAGATTAAGCCAGGATTAGCCCTTAGTTCAATAAGGAATGATTTGAGTAGCGTTTATAAACGTGCCTTACTAAAAAAAACATTACTGGTGTGCATCTTGAGACAAAACAATGACACTGACGTGTTTTTAGAAATGTCAGTGTGAGTTTCTTTCAGATAAAGCAGCTCAAACATGTATTTTAGTCAGACTAGCTTAAGCCTGGTGTGTGAACCCAGGGTTTTTTTTAAAGGTGCAGTACGTAAAAAAAAATTTTGTAGTTCACATTTACCAAATCTGATCAGATATGCACAAAATCTGATTTGGACCAACATTTTGAACAAGGCTAAAGTGATTGTAATGTTATTTCGTGTTTTAAGACACTCTGGTATCCATGAGAAGAGATTCAGTGTTGTCTCCTCCACAACCGTTCATGGTGACGGACACACAATCACTGGAACTGGTTCCCAATTCTTTCTCTCTTTTAAATCACGGGATCTCTAAAGAAAACAACAGAAAACTGGGTTTAGTGAAAAACACAATTACAAGACGACATGTAAACCAAACATCAAATCAAATGTTGTCAAAGTCAAGGCTTAATTCATACATTTAAACCACATATTTTGACATTATTTGAAATATTCGAAAACAAGCAAATGATTTACAAAATTAACATTCACTTATTTATAATTATTTAAACTGGTTTATAAATCATTCTTGCTGATCCACTGGCTTCACACATGAATATTCTTTATTTTCAATTAAGGATTAACATTTCACTCACGCTAAATACGTCAACAAACAGTGAATTAACCCTTTATGACCTGCCATATAACAATTCCACCAGAGTATATCTTTATATTTTTACATGCTGTGCTGTCATTCTTTTGAGCATTTTCATATGCCATACATCAAAATAATCCTTACTCTCCCAATTTGAAGGCTAGGTTTGTAATAAATCAATAGTAACTAGATAAGTATCTCAAAAGTGCAATAAACAAAAAGTTTTCTCTACATATTTTATTCAATACAAAAAAATGGATAAATGTCAACCTCAAACTTGTCAATGTAAAAAACGTGCATAAAACAATTTAAAACTATACAGAATTGATTTGAACTGTTTACATAAATTAGTTTTTAAGATACACTCATTTTTACACATTCAAAAAAAGGGGAGAAAAATGCCATGTAAAATATCCAATTACACTTGTGGTCAAACAGATAACATTTTGCTTTTGAATATTGATTGAGCATTAAATTGGTTAAAATATAAAATAAATAGATGAGCAGACAGAGAGTTCATCGTCATCGGACGCAATTAGTATTTCCAAAACCTCCGCGTCCGTGTACTTGCGTTTACTTGCATCCGTCGGTACAAACGCATGGTCAAATGACGCAGCGTGTGACGTCACAACATGTGACACACCCGGGGGTCATAGTGCACAGAACGTGATACGTCAATGAGCCATCGGAAGACGTAACTATCAATCGCAGATCTACAAAACATGTGTGCAAAGACGTGCAATGCATTTGTGTGTTTTTTTGTAAACGCATATTACACAGTTTGTACAGACTGATTAGAGGGTGAAAACAACGCAACATGGGCATGTTGGAGGCTTGATCTGAACATGTTACATCTCTGGTTTTGTATGCAAAAAGAATGATTGAGCTAGCCATTTGGTTTCAGTTTCTATAGGCTTTTAAACAGACATACGCAGGCACTCCCGTCGGTCTTAGAGGGTTAATAGGGACCAGTAAAAGCCTGTTTTTGGTGACAATAGCAACGTTTACAGGAACACCTTTTGTTTCAATAAGAATTAATTTATTCCAACAGTTTAATCCAAACGTAGTGTTTACATGGATGCTTAATGAAGTGATTAGAACTGATTTTTGACATGCACCAGGGTATCTGCACATTTTTAACAGCGAATTTAATGACTTTTAAGACCTTTTTAAGTCCTCTAAAAGGCAAATTTAAGACTTTACCACGACAAAAAAAAAAAACGTTCAACACGACAGTGTTAATTTTGGCAGCCATTTTTGTTTTAGTCTTAGTCTTCAGATGAAAATGCTTATTATTTGTCTTGTTGGTCACATTTAAGTAATTTTGTCTTTCATAGTTTTAGTTGACAAAGTCAAACTTCAGTTACCGACATTAATTTTGGTAGCTATTTTATATGTAGTCTTTAGACAAAAAATGACATTATAATTTTTTGCTTTAGGCCAATTCAACTAAGCTTATGAGACATTTGAATCCAGGTAACAGGCTGTATTGACAATGCACTATTTAGCAGTAGCACTTGTGCAATTCTACATATCCCTGTTCCTCAGTTCTGTGGTTCTCCAATCTTTTAGAGTGCCGTAACCCCTCTTGCACTTAGATTACAGTCACACCTTTCCATTAAGGGACAATATCTGCCCCTTTTACTCGATTTTTTCCAGTTCATTTTTTACCTTTATAAATACTTTTAGAAAATAAATAATGCTTTAAATAAAACAATATTCAATAAATATGCAATGATGGTAAAAACGAGGTGATACTTTTAAACATCAAATTAAAATCGCCAGTAGGTGGCGGTAAGTCACTGTCTTTATGAGCGAGTCATCCGTCATCGAGTCATTCATTCATCAGTAACAACTGCGTCCCAATGTGCATACTATGCTCTAAATAGTATTGACAATTACTAATGTCACATACTATTTAGGATGGATAGTATGCACATTGGGACACAGCTAACAGTTACAGTCAATGGTAACAAAGCAAGTGGCTGCATTTATGAACGGGTCATTGAATCTCACGATTCGTTCAAAGCCACAGATTTGTTCTCGATCCACCGCTGTGTGCTGCAGTTCTGCCGTGGCTTTCGTTGCAAAATAGCAACAATATGATCAACATTAAAAAACAATGCTAGATATCAGCCTGTATTGATCGCAGATTTAGTCGCACAAACAGCGCAAGCGGCTCGTGACAGAATAAAGACCAACTGAATGACACTAATTAATTTAAGTAGAAAATATCAAATGAAGATCACTGAACTCCAGCTTACTTGTCTGTGTTTTCAGATCACCCGCGCTTCTTCAGCAGTGTAGAGAGCGCGCGTGCGAGCATGGTTGCCAGATACTATTGACAAGACCGGCTAGAAAACGTATTATTTTAACAGAAAAGCTCTGACTGGGGATTTAATTATTTAAATCTGGCAACCGTAAGCATGAACGCTTGTAAACACAGTCTGTAATGTGTTGTCTCCTTTATTCGACAAAAAAAAGTGGTTTTAGTCAAGTTTGATTTTTTTAAACACACTTTAGTCTCGTCTTTTTTTGCCAACGATATTGACAAGAAATTTAAGGTCCGTTCGTGAAATTTAAGACCTCCTTATAGGGAATTTCAGATTTTAAGACATTTTCAGGCCTTAAAAAGCGAAAATTGTATTTAAGACTTTTTAAGACTTTTTAAGGACCCGCGGGGACCCTGCATGCACACACTGCACAAATATAGTTTCCCGCTGTCGGCACATGTTATAACTATTTTCCTAATATTGGCTTCTTTTCCTTGTTTTAAAGAGCAGAGTTAATCTGTCTTTATTTCAGGTCCTGATTAGGAGACGAGCACATGAACCGTTGTGTTGTTATGTTCATCACGCTGTTAAAGTGTCTATTCTCGCTCATTAAGGCCTGTTCACACCGGGACGAATTTCGCGTGCGATATTCGCCGACGTTTAACGCCTCGTGACTAAACAATGGGCGTCTATGTGAGTGTGCACACCGACGCGTAAAAACGCCACGCATAAAAGCGTCATTTTTTTTTTTAACGTCTCGGGTTCGTTTTTTTTGTTTGACGCGCCGCGTCAAAAACTATCCGATTGGCACTTTTGCTCACGTGTCTGGAGCTTCTGAAGTTACAATAACACACAACCTGGGGGCGCTCAAACACAAAACGGTCTTGCCGAGCACACATACGTGACGACGAAGAAGATATACAGCATCTACTACACTCTGCAGGGAAGAAATAAGACGAGGAAGATGCAAGGCCAGATGAATGTAGAGCTGCTGGTCTTTATAAAGAGACACCAACGAGAATAAAGAACTATATGACAAACTTGCTCTCTTCTTCTGAGTGACAAGCGAGTGTCAGAAGCACTTTGTGTACCGGGTATTTCTGTTTTACATTAAGCGCCATCTAATGTCAGGGAATGAATTTGCATGTTCACTCGGCTCATCGTCAGCGAAAATCGCTTGGGTGTGAACACAAAAAACGCGTTGAAAAACGCTGACGAATAACGCGAGCCGATATTCGTCCCGGTGTGTAGGAGGCTTTAAGCATCTGTTGGATTATATTACTGACCGCTGCAGAATTCTGGTCAAGGATGGGGAGTTTAGCTGTTTATAGATGTGCACAAGAGTAACCATATACACATAATAGTACTTGAAGTAGGTTTTGAAATAAATAATATAACAGAAATAAATACTCACCGTCTAAGCATATTCAACAATTTAAGAGATTGCAAACCCGAATATAAACATCTCTGTAAAGTGCACTGATACATTAAAAACAAATCGAGAAATATATCAGTATGAGTCTGCAATAACAAACTGCATAGTGCAATGAAATTGACAAAAACACCGAAATAAGGATTATAGAAATTGGACTCATTAATACAGGCAGTAATAATTAACTACCAGTGAAGGATATTATCCCACGGAAAAATGCACTTCAATAACTAGTAAACAACTAGTAACTAGTGGTTTAAAATCATTAATTTAAGGGCAAAACTAAAATGTGCACAGCCGCACGTGGAACATGGAACATGGAGGGGCTCAAACTCTTTGACCCCGTTTAAATTGAAGAGGTGGACAGTAACGAAGTACATTTACTTGAGTACTGCACATAAGAACACTTTTTGAGTATCTGTACTTTACTTGAGTATTATTTTTATATGGAAACTCTTTACTTTAATTTCACTAAATTTGAAAGACAAATATCGTACTCTTTACTCCACTAAATTTCTGCCACGGTCCTTGAGTAGAAAGTAGTAACGTCAGTCAGGGGATGATTTTTTCTCCAAAAACGTGATTGTTTTTTTGCAGGTGACAGACGCGTGTCACGTGTTGTGAAGTTCAGCGATTTCCCATAATTTTATTTGAACACTGATCAACCGGTGGCAAAATAGACAAAGACAGATCCTCTGTGCAGTGCATATCCATTGCAAATAGCTCTTTCTGTTTTGCTGTTTGTTAAAGCAGTTGTTATTGCTGTTGCGCAGAGCTATGGTTGTGTACGGTTGTGTATCTGGGTTTTAAAGCAGGTTGGGTTTTTATAGACCACTTGATTCTAATGTGCATGAATGGATACACAGATCTGCACTTCTATTGTTGGGGTGGTAAGAGTGTTAAATTAAAAAGTGAAGATGATATGGCTGTCTTTTTATGTCAATTCAGTTGTTTAATTTCTATAGGTTTATAACATTCTGAAATCTCTTAATTCCACAGATATTAACTGGTAGGTTTATTCACTGGGTTGCTTCAGACGCATAAGATACTGTAAGTAAGGGTGCTCCGATTGATCGGTCGCCGATCATAATCGGCTAGGTATGTAACGATTCACTCGCAACCGGTTGAAAATCGATACAAATGTGTGACGATTCAAATCGGTTGCAATGTTAAAAGAATCGCGATACACATTTTAAACAACAGGGGCGTTTACTGTAGCCTATTGTGAAGTTGTGAACCTCGCTTGCGCGAAACTAGCGAGTGTTTTCACTTCATTCATGGAACTTGAGCTTGTGTGAGCCAAGCTCAACTTCCATAGGAATGAACTGAAAACGCTCGGTTTGCTCCGCTCGCGCCGCGCCAGTGTGCGCCATAATAGACTGTTGTGCACGCGCCGTCAAACACACGGCGACGGCAAGCGTAGATGTTGACGTTGACTCATTCAAATCGGAGGTGTGGCGGCATTTTGACTTTCCGTAGACTAATAATAATCACCACCGTGAGAAGCACAAGTCACCTCCATTTTCATGTAAAAGGCATTAATAAGACAAGTGCGAGAGCCACGGAGATCACAAGGTGTATCAGTGTTTCCGTGGCAACCAGGTGTTGTATTTATTTTACTATCTCTTTCTCTAAATGTGTACATGGATATATATATATTTTATATGTATAATTTGTTGATGGTTATGGCATATTTTTCTAAATGTGTTTTTTTTTTTTTTACTCTTGCTAGTGTAATGATACAAATTATAACAAAATTAAAACCCCTCTAAATGTGGTACTAATTTTACATAGTCTTTTACTGAGTGTGTGAAGGTACCAGTGTCCACCCTCTTGACCAGACAGACACAAAGACTGAGTTGAAACAACCTTGAAGGGATTTTTTTTAATTTCAGTGTAGTTTTTTTATTTGACAAATATATTTTAAAATTAAAAAGAAATGTGCAGCATTTTGTCTGAGAAATAATAAAAGGGACACTTTTTCATTTATAATTTCTTAAATTAATCACTTGTTAAAAAAAATCGTGAGAAAATCGTATCGTGAAACCAGTATCGTGAATCGTATCGCATCGTGAGTTGAGTGAATCGTTACATCCCTATAATCGGCCGATAATTGCTTTGGGATGTGTGATCGGCGGTCTCTATAAAGGCCGATCTAGAAAAGCCGATCAGATGACGCAAAACTCGCGAGACAATTTTTTTACGCCCTGTTAAAAATGGCTTCACCGGTCTGACAATTCTACAAGGTGTGTGAAAAAGACGATTCATTAGCAATCTGCAATGCGTGTACCATGCCGAGGCCGCTTGTCAAACTGTGCAGCCTCTCTGCTCAACATGTAAATATATCCATCGATCCTCAATTTACGTTTGAGTTCTTCAATGGTCTCGTGGTAGATGTTTTGCCAAGCGTGTCAGAGGTTACAGGTTCTAATCCGCACGCGTAAATTTTTTCTCTCATCAAAACTGAATATGTTCATCAGTGGTTACAGTAACTTATATAAAGCAGGGACACGTTTCTGTTTTATTTCGTGATTTCACCGGAATAAATAGAGTCCGCAACGGCGGTAGCGTCCGAGTGAAGACTGCGCGAGCCACAGTCACTGTGAGATCGCCACGGCAACGAGCGCGCAGCTTGTGTTCAAAAACACATTTTAGCGCTAGATTTCTTATTTAACAGCGAACTAAATGAATGCTCTGCTAGTTAACTGGAGATGTTTTATTTATTTATATTAGGTACATGGTGGGACAGACTTCACTGGATCTAAACAAATCAATCTAACCATATAGATGTGACCAGTAGGCCTAGTGGTGGCTTTCTAAATCGGTTTAAAATAATTTTGCAAGAGTTCTTGCTAAAAAATAAAATAATAATTAACGTTACCAAGAAATTGAGAGAAATGAATCTAATAATTATCTAATAATAATCTACCTCTCTCTTCCTCTCTAAATGCCCATAAAATCTGACTAAGCATCCCAGAAAAAGCAAAGTTACAGATGTATACAGATATGGAAGTTGTTAGTTATTTGTATTTTTTGTTGCTGTGCACTTTACCTGTGGTCCTTTAAAGGCACACTATGCAACAATTATACCTTAATATAACAGCTTCAAAGTCATTTCGGTGGTAAACAAACTCATAGTAGGGCGAATCATCCTGGTAGGAAAGCTCGGGGGGACGCCGCTGGATAAACCAGCAATGCAAGTTTGAGAGGAGCGCCCCTGACAAATCTCGCGAGAAACACGACATGCTTTACGGCAACGACGTCACACACATCAACAACAACATCATAGGAAGCACGAAGACAGTTGCGCGCAATTCAGACGTGATACCATGCGTGATACTCGACGATGGAAAAAGCAAAGAAAACGCGGTCGGAAGAGACTAGGAAAAGGAATAGAGAATCTGACCGTGTGAGGAACCGGATAAGAGTCACTCGGTCGGGCTTTCACTCGTTGGCGCGAGCTAAAAAGCATGCAGCACTGCGTGCAAAAGCGCCGAGTCAAGCGAGTCGAGCCCCGTGTCAGGCGAGTCGAGCCCCGTGTCAGGCGAGTCGAGCCCCGTCTCAAGCGAGTCGAGCCCCGTGTCAGGCGAGTCGAGCCCCGTCTCAAGCGAGTCGAGCCCCGTGTCAGGCGAGTCGAGCCCCGTGTCAGGCGAGTCGAGCCCCGTGTCAGGCGAGTCGAGCCCCGTGTCAAGCGAGTCGAGCCCCGTGTCAGGCGAGTCGAGCCCCGTGTCAAGCGAGTCGAGCCCCGTGTCAGGCGAGTCGAGCCCCGTGTCAGGCGAGTCGAGCCCCGTGTCAAGCGAGTCGAGCCCCGTGTCAAGCGAGTCGAGCCCCGTGTCAAGCGAGTCGAGCCCCGTGTCAGGCGAGTCGAGCCCCGTGTCAGGCGAGTCGAGCCCCGTGTCAGGCGAGTCGAGCCCCGTGTCAGGCGAGTCGAGCCCCGTGTCAAGCGAGTCGAGCCCCGTGTCAGGCGAGTCGAGCCCCGTGTCAGGCGAGTCGAGCCCCGTGTCAGGCGAGTCGAGCCCCGTGTCAGGCGAGTCGAGCCCCGTGTCAGGCGAGTCGAGCCCCGTGTCAGGCGAGTCGAGCCCCGTGTCAGGCGAGTCGAGCCCCGTGTCAGGCGAGTCGAGCCCCGTGTCAGGCGAGTCGAGCCCCGTGTCAGGCGAGTCGAGGCCCCGTGTCAAGCGAGTCGAGCCCCGTGTCAGGCGAGTCGAGCCCCGTGTCAAGCGAGTCGAGCCCCGTGTCAGGCGAGTCGAGCCCCGTGTCAGGCGAGTCGAGCCCCGTGTCAAGCGAGTCGAGCCCCGTGTCAAGCGAGTCCAGCCCCGTGTCAGGCGAGTCGAGCCCCGTGTCAGGCGAGTCGAGCCCCGTGTCAGGCGAGTCGAGCCCCGTGTCAAGCGAGTCGAGCCCCGTGTCAGGCGAGTCGAGCCCCGTGTCAGGCGAGTCGAGCCCCGTGTCAAGCGAGTCGAGCCCCGTGTCAGGCGAGTCGAGCCCCGTGTCAGGCGAGTCGAGCCCCGTGTCAAGCGAGTCGAGCCCCGTGTCAGGCGAGTCGAGCCCCGTGTCAGCGAGTCGAGCCCCGTGTCAGGCGAGTCGAGCCCCGTGTCAGGCGAGTCGAGCCCCGTGTCAGGCGAGTCGAGCCCCGTGTCAGGCGAGTCCAGCCCCGTGTCAAGCGAGTCGAGCCCCGTGTCAGGCGAGTCGAGCCCCGTGTCAGGCGAGTCGAGCCCCGTGTCAGGCGAGTCGAGCCCCGTGTCAGGCGAGTCGAGCCCCGTGTCAGGCGAGTCGAGCCCCGTGTCAGGCGAGTCGAGCCCCGTGTCAGGCGAGTCGAGCCCCGTGTCAGGCGAGTCGAGCCCCGTGTCAGGCGAGTCGAGCCCCGTGTCAGCGAGTCGAGCCCCGTGTCAGGCGAGTCGAGCCCCGTGTCAAGCGAGTCGAGCCCCGTGTCAGGCGAGTCGAGCCCCGTGTCAGCGAGTCGAGCCCCGTGTCAGGCGAGTCGAGCCCCGTGTCAAGCGAGTCGAGCCCCGTGTCAAGCGAGTGATGCAGTGATGCTGACCTGGCGATCTTGTTGATGAACTAGTAAGTAAATCTCTTTTTTGTAAACTTGTTTGCGTTCTATGTTGTATTATGTTGCGCTTGCTTGTAGTATGTCATTTTTTACGATGCTGTTCATTCATCCATGTTTGCGATTATCATGAAGACAGTTGTCAATATCTCACATAATTATCAGGACATATATAAGCCTAGAGGTTGTAAATAGTGTAAACGAGCACAATTTGCAAAGTAGTATGATAAATTGCAATAATCGTGTCTAATGACATCATAACGGCCAATGTTATGAAATAATGCGACGTACTTTATTGATGTCATCTGGCATTTTGTAATGTTTACATTACAAGCAAAAAACACAAATGAAATTATACAGTAGGCCTAGACTATATGCTATTTACTTGTGATTTAGCAGCAATCGTGTAAAACGTTATAAGACAGCAAACACAGTAGAGTACTTTATTATTATAAAGTAGTCTAACACTTGACACATATAGTTATTATTATCCTATTACCATCATCAGTAGTTCAGTAAACTATGCAGTAACCTAATATTTGTATGAAATCGTGAAACATTACCTGGTCAATATCTTCGGAGTGTATCTGTGTGTCTGTTTCATGCCCTTGACGCTTCTAAAGCATGTTCTATATCCACTGGTATATTGCTATTTACGACAGTGCAAGTATTCCACATCGACTCTAGGGGTCGCTGTTTGACAAAAACACAAATGCTGCATAGTGTGCCTTTAAGTGTATTAGAAAAACTGATGGCTGACTCACTCAAAACATTATTTTGGCTATAGCCTTTTTTGTTGTAGTTTTTAGTTTAAAGCTAAATTTAAAGACTCAGATGTTCTGTCTTTTATTTATATTATTTTATATTCTACAGGAAAGTTGTATTTGTCAAGCCCTAAGCTGCTCCCAATAACCAAGCACAGGCTGCTAAGTTAATATGCTGGACATGTTGCTTGCAAATAAGGTAATGTGACCTGTAATCGGTGATCGGTATCGGGTGATACAGCTTCCAGTATCGGGGATCGTGATCGGCCCCAAAAATCCTGATCGGAGCACCCCTAACTGTAAGTATTACATACAACAATAATAAAACAATGCATTGACATTTACTTTTGATACTGAAGTACTCTTTAAAAATAAAAAAACTACTTCTGTACTTTTACAAATTTTAATTGTAACGGAGTAATATCTGACCAGTAATATCTGTACTTTCATTCAAGTAATGAAGTTGTGTGTTTTGTCCACCTCTGTTGTTATTAAGATCTTCATGTGACCCGATCACAGTTTGCTTAGTCTTCTAGCTACAGAAATATTTTAGACCCAAGCATAGCATAGGTTTAACATGTACTGTGTCTGTCTATAGGAATAAAGACCTCTGAAGATCCTATGAGTGTCCATGAATCACACTGTTGAAACTGTAAGATTCCTGGTTGAGTGATTTTGTGACCATAAGCTCACTACATCAGCGTGTTACCGTTTGTTTGTGAATGTGCAATAAAGTACACATGGCACAACTATGATGACAAATATGAGACCAAATACCATGTGTGTAATACCAAATAAGAATAAATCATGTGATGGGAATACACAATTGTGTGTACTGGTATTTTAAGAAAGGATATAAAAGTTAAAAAGCGTTCAGATAAAGTGTTGTGGGAATTTCTGTTTGCGTACCTACCCCGAAGTGATCAAATAAAATAATATTCTGTATCAAAATTTACAGGCAAAGACAAGTAGTTTGTTTAGGCATGGTTTGTAGTAGGCTTGCTACGGTAGTCGGTGTTACCGGTGTTCAGTCGCAACAACGGTTTCATTACTTGAAACCAATTACTCAGTATCCGTTTTTTTTCTGTCACCCGTTGACTAGCGTTGTATGATCACGCTCTTATTAATGTGAATGCTTTTAAGCGCGACAAGTAGGGGTGTGACGGTTATTATATAACCGTGAGACCGACGGTTATAGTTGAACACGTCATTAGAACTCTATAACCGCCAAAACCGTGTTATTAAAATATTTTTTACAAACATTTTTTATCAGAGAATGTTTAAATACTAATATCAGCTTACGAGGGAAACGGAGGCGGAGTTAGTAGTGCTTCGGAGGCTGCACTGCTGGAGATGATTCGGGAGATCGATCAAAGCGCGCGCCTTGTTAAAACCTTGTTTATACTGGACGCGTCCGCACGAGCGGCAAAAATGATGCGTTGGGTGCGCAAGACCGCCAAGACCACATTCGCTTGGCTGAGTGCACGCGCGGCGCCGCACCTGAGGATGAACTACTTCAAGCCGACTCTGCCCGAGCATGTGCGTCTCACCCATAGGTCTCACCGCACTGGCACCCAGTTTGCGCGTCTAAATTGCAAAGGGTTTTTTTTCTGTGTGTGTGTGTGATTCATTTAATGGAAAGCACATTCACTTCTTAGCAAGTAGCTAATCAAGTAGTGTCTGTGGTAAGATGTCCTATAACAGACGAACGTCGCAACGCGCGACGGGGGTTGGTAATACAATGCTAAATCAGATATATGTATCTACAATAACATTACGATGTCCATGTACGATGATTTAAATAGTAGCCTATGAGGTTTAATTTGTCAGTGGCGAGAATTTTCGTGTGAATAAATACATAAATCCACGGTGTTTATTTATCGTGTACTTATTAAATGGTCCAGTGGTAACATTAGACCTTCCATCAAGCCTGTCAAAGGTTCTGGGTTTTAATCCAAGGTTTTTTTTTTCCATCAAAACCGATTATGCTCATCAGTGGTTGTATATCAAGCAAGGACACGTTTGTGTGCATTATATTTTGTGATTTCACCAGAATGAATAGTCTCTGCAACGGATTGAAGCACGCGTCCAAGTGAAGCCACAGCCATCAGTGTTTATCACAGCTTCAGTTTAAAGTCTGTTTAGAGAGAACGGCGTCGTCTTAGCGGCCCCTAATTTAATAACAAATGATAATTTCGACGGAAGTGAATCAATCAAAACTAACTTTAGCTGGAAATAACATTATTCAAGAACCGCTATAAAACCAAAACCATCTCTGTAACCTTAAATTATATGTTTATCTCTGTAAAGCTGCTTTAAAACAATCTACATTGTTAAAAGCGCTATATAAATGAAGATGACTTGACTAAAACTCTAAAATGCTGAAAAGAATCGAGGCATTTATTTAAAAAGCTGCATGTAACTTTTACCATCAATAATTTTACAAAAGCACTGTGGTCAAATGTGTAAATAAGGAATACGATGCATATCGATCGTCTGCTGGGTATTTTGGCTCAAAACCAGACTGATCTCATGAAATGGCGCATGTATGACGAGCCAATTCGTATTTCCATTTTTGGCGTGCTATCTAGGGTTGTGCCGATAGACGATATCATCGTCCATCGTGATGGCTGACAGACATCACGATGTTAAACCAGCATCGCGATCTCCTAAGATATCCTGTTGCGGATTACATTCCTCTCCATTGGGCGCAAGTTCGTTCTCAGAGTAATGACACGTTGCGCTCTCTCAATTGACCCTTCGCAGGGAGTTTGATTGACAGGCGATCTGCATAATCAGCTCCGTGATGTATATTTCACTGCATGAGAAAATGGTGGGGCGTGAGAGAGGCGTGGCTTGTCAGACATAGCAACAGTAACTAAAGGGGCGGGTCTTTGCAAGCGGTCAATTGCCTGCATTCCCGTTTGTGTCCTGAAACGCTGTTTTTTTTGGAGTCGACAGCTTATAAAAACTTAGTTCTGTGTTTTTTAGCTTGTTTGCTGTACACCCTGTCACACATCAGCTTTAAGATATTGTTTTGTTTTTTGTTGCAAGTCAGAAATGACAAGGAGGAAGATTTACGCAATACAAAGTCAATGGAGACGGCTGGTTTGTTTTCCCCGTTCGGTGGAAGAGGTTTTCAGATTATGATGCGTGTCACTCTGTCTCTATATGTTTCTTCAATCCAAACCATAGGCATCACTTTATAATAACTTTAATATCAACCTCTTATCTTAGATCATTAAACCACAGTCCTGCTCCCATCCATCACTTAAAGCATAAATGTAAGTAATACTTGCCATCTTGTGTTTCCAGAAGCAAAAGCACAAGACGATGATGATGATGATGATGATGATGGCGACTGGAACTAAAGCGTAAAGCCCTCGGAGGTCAGAGGAGCTGGCAGGTGTTGGGCTGGAGGAGGAGTGTGGAGGAGATGTAGTGGAAGAAACTGGAGCTTCTGGAAGATACAACAGGAACCGAATTAATTAGAGAAATATACACTCAAATCAAATGACCTTTATCTTTACCAGACAGTTTCTGGTCTCATTGACTCCCATAGTAGGAAAAAATATATACTATGGAAGTCAATGAGACCAGAAACTGTCTGGTTACTGATATTCTTCTAAATATCAGAAAATCGACTGAATTGATTAGAAAACGGTAAAACACAACTGTTTAACTCTGGGGGAGTTGTAAAATTAGCCTATTTCCAAAAAAAGTGGAGTATCCCTTTAAAACATTGTTCATCCCACTTTAGCAACTGTAAACATCTGCCAAATTATCAGACAAGTTTTTGCTCTTTCTCTGAGGTGTTTGCACAGCTTTAAACTAATTTTTTAAGATATAATGTAAGCAAGCCACCCCCCCTCCTAATTTTAAAAACTTCATGAGCACAATCATGACCATTTATATAATATTTTTTTTAAATCCTGATTCTGGTTCATTACAGGTAAACGGACATAGTAATATACTCACTGTTGACAACAAGTGTAGCATTTCCCTCAGACACTTTTGCTCCAGTGTAAGCTTCTGCTTTATAGAGTCCTGATCTGGAGATGCTGATATTCTGAATTATTAAATATAAACGATCTTTTCCTAATATCACTGAGACTCCAGGTGGGGGAGGATCATTATAGACCCAAGGCTTCCGCGCAATAACTACAGAATATTCCTTCTTGTCTTCTTTAAAAATAATCTTCACTTCATCTGCTTTCTCCACTTCATCGATGTCGAATGTTATTGTCACATTCTGTCCATCGATCGCCTCGATCTTCGACCCAGCAACAGCCAGAACTGCAAATCAGAATCACTGTATTAGAATAATGAGGAATAAACTGACAGCACTTTTTTCCATCAACCCGTTAAATCAACAGTCTACAGTACATACCCGACAAAATGACCAAATTCACCGTTAAAATAGTATTCATCTTCAGATAAAGATAAAAATGTGTAAAAAGACTCGCTAGCTAGATGCTAACCGATGATCGCGTTTGCCTATTTACGAGATTTGCAGCAGAGTGTGAAACTGCCCTACACATGTCATTTGGAGAATTCCCCTGAATAAGATAAATCCTTATTTTAAGTTCAGTTTTATGTTATGAAGAAATCGCATTCAGTGAATGGAGACGGAGAGCGGAGTCCTGACTCTTCGAAGAATAATAAGCAACACGCAATATCTGAGGGAACTTCTTCCGGGGAGCTTTCTTCTTCTTTTGTTGTTGTTTTTTTTTTTTTTTGGCAGGTTGCGAACCAACTTTAAAGGTGCATACCGCCACCTACTGTGATGGAGTGCGAAAAGAATGAACTAAAAACTCCTATATCCTATTATATAACCCCCTATTCTTAATAAATCTCATGATTGCATTTATTTGTTTTCCTGAATTTGGACCATCATCTAATAAGTTGGTTAAAGTGAATTCCTGGCACCCTACTTCTTGCAATTTTTCCTTAAGAATCCTCCTTCCTTTATTGTGTTGGTGATTGGAAAGGACTGTATAATTTGACTGGTCTTTAAAGGGTTGTGACCACCAGGGGGCATCGATTGAATGCAGAATGCAGACAAGAGCTGCGTCCCAATGTGCATACTATGCCCTAAATAGTATTGACAATAACTACTAATGTCACATACTATTTAGGATGGATAGTATGCACATTGGGACGCAGCTAAGATGTTCCGTTTAGGTGTTTTATTAAAACAAAGGTTTAAATGTGTGTGGTTCTGAAAAACAGAGATACAGGCATAAATCAATAAATGGTAGACTCTCTATATAAATGTCAAATAGTTATTACATGCATAGCATGTATATAATAAAACAAACACAATCAAGATATTAAATTATAGTTTTATGTATGACTTAAATGCAGTGTTATAATAAATGCTTATCACTAAGCAAATGCAAACTTAGAAATGCAATGATACACTAACTTATATCCCTGTTCAAAGATTAATTTGCCGCACATTAACTGCAACAATATAGGCCTACAACAGGCTAAATTCAGCTGAACATAATAATTATGAACTGCAGAGTTATTCCTTAAAATAAACAATGTTACACATTGTGCAAGAACAACCGACATTATTTCGATTGAGACACGCAAGGCTTGCAGAGCAACAGCGTTCTTAACAATTAAACACACACAGGCAGTGAGAAGCTCCGCCATACGAAAACAAGCACTAACGTACCACATTATTGTGAGGAAAACGAACAACGAACATCAGTATACTTACTGGTAGTTGCACGCACACAATTCTAGGAACTATTAATAAGTACAGCAACACTATATTATATTATCTCAGTATAGACTACACAGTCTTTCAACACCCGCGCTCTTTTTCAAAGTTTCCCGAACCTGAATGAACGCAGTGCCGCTCCTGATCGGCTGATTCCCAAGCAGTCAGTTTTATCTGCCTGAAGAAGTCATTCTTCGTCACATTTATTATAAGCCTTACAACCAGGCTTAAAGTATGATTTAGATTTGAATGTCCTGTTCTTGTCTACTTAAGTTGTGAATTATATTGCCTCTCTTTATGGTTTTTTGGACCTTGTAATAATGCCGACCTGTATGACACGAGTCTCAAACTGTCTGCCATTTCTTATTGCACGTTTCTAAAATAAAATGTGTTCCTTCTGCCCTACTAAGGGACATGTTCATATTTGGTTCTTTTAATTTTAAAGATTCTTTGGTTATTTTGTCTGCTTCTTCATTACCTTGAATTCCCACGTGTGCTGGAACATAAATCACATAAATCGAACTATTATTCCCACCTGCCGTAAACTATATAGCCTAACCTATGGAAGCTTGTTTCCGCCACTAAATAAATAAATAAATAATAATTGCGACTTTTTATCTCACAAATTTACATCTCGCAATTCTGACTTTATATCTCGCAATTCTGAGAAATAAAGTCCCAATTGCGTGTTATAAAGTCAGAATTGCGTGATATAAAGTCAAAATTGCGTGATATAAAGTCAAAATTGTGAGATATAAACTCGCAATTGCGAGTTATAAAGTCCAATTCTATGGGGGGGAAAAGACGGATTTTTTCCCTCTCAGAATAGTTTATATCTCACAATTCTAAATTTATAACACGCAATTCTGACTTTATATCTCGCAATTCTTACTGTAGGGTATAACGCGCAATTGTGAGTTTATATCTTACGATTCTGACTTTATAATACGCAGTTGCGACTTTATATCTCGCAATTCTGACTTTATTTCTCAGAATGTAAACTCGCAATTGTGAGAAAAAAAGGCAGAATTGTGAGATAAAAAGTCGCAATTACCTTTTTTATTTTTCATTATGTGGCGGAAACAAGCTTCCATACTAACCTGATCAGGATTTCTGTTAAAATGTCATTTCTCTTTGTTTCCAATGATTGTAAACGCTCAAGAACTGCCATTTAGTCAGACTCTAGAGCCATTAGAATAGCTGTCTCCGGTGAGCTTTTCAAAGCTTCGAATCAGTTAAACCAATTGATTCGCAAAATGATTCACTGTTTCGAAGAGTTCGAAACACCACAAGTTGATGACTCTCCCCGCCCACTGCACTGGAGACGGTAGGATCGTTCCCTCCCCCACCAAAATGCGCTCTGTCTCAGAGAAATGACTATGCGCACACAAGACCGAAAGAGAATATGAAATGTGCCATTTGAGACAGGGCAAAAGGCGTATCCGATCTTACAAGCCCAAATTTCAACCATAAGCGTTCCTTAATATATTAGTCTACGCCACCGTGTACATTCACACTTAGATTTTTACAGGTCATATTTTTATTAAATAAACATCTGCGTTTCTTATGTAAAACAGATTATTGGGTGGTAAAATCATTTACTTACTTTCGACATTGAAGGTTTCCGAAGAGAAAACTATTCCAACACATTTTAGTTTATAGCTGCTTTCGACAAGGTTTGTCTGCTTGGTTCTAAACTGACTTTGTTAAACGTTCACCGACAGTAGGCTACATCATCAGTATCACAACCCCCCAACCAATCAGCGCAAATTCTCCCTGTCCAGCCAATCGTAGTGCTGTTACACAAAGTACATTGAGTCACGGACCTAAAGAAGGTGGTGGTTTTATGGTATCAAGAGTTGCGTCATCTCGGTTTACTCCAATGAGAACGGACCGTTGTTGACTACATGAAAAGACAGTGAGTGGAGTGTTGCCAGTAAATGGCGGCTCGCCAAAAGGAGCTGGAGCCAGTCTCGTCGTCTCTCATGGCGCCGATATACTCACAGCAATGATCTTTTTCGTTCTTCGCTTAGGGGTATAACCATGGTTCGAATTACGTGGGAGCCAGTGGGAGCTGAGCTCCCATAGAGAGAGTATGAGCTCCCATGAAAGCAGTAAAATCCAACACCTGTGGGGGCTCTAAAAATCATCAGCACCATTACTTTAAATTACAAATAAAGCACATTTTCCTTCAATAATCGAGGCATATTTGTTAACCCTTTCGCACGTACGTTCACAGCGGTGTGATTAGAACAGTCAGTGCATCACGTGATCAACTGCTAAATTCAAAAGTGCTTTCGCGCGTTGGCTCTTGGCTGGCGCTGAGCCAGAGACAGACGCGCTCAATATATCACAACTATTCAGTGTTTTCAACCACATAATGTTTATTTTAGGTTTCAGACATTTAAATACACATAAGTAGCTACTAGCAAAAAAATTATTTGGGGGGACCCTAGGTAGGCCCCACCAATATTTTAGTGAACTCATGTGTCCATTCTCAAACCGAGAGTGCTGCGCGGGTCGGGCGAGCCAAATAATAAAAAAATTAGCCTACATTCAAATTAATCGAGGATGGATGACAGATAAATCATTATAATGTGTTGCTTTTAATAAAGACACGGAACTCTCATGGTAAAACGCAATGAGCGTCACTCTTTTACTTTCGTTTTCAACAACGTAATTCTCTTTAGAGAAAATCAATCAAGGGCATTTACTACAGTTGTAATTTTTCTATGTGAATTATTTAATTTGATTGGTAACAGCCTACTGTCTTATTATTCTGATTTAATGTATTGATCAGATTAAGGAATATTTTAAAAGAAAGATGGAGCATAGGCTACATAAAATTAAAGGGAAAAATTTTAAAGGTAAAAAAATATTATATAAAATATTATTATAATATAAAATATTCTGATAAGAGTGTTTGCCAACAGTGATGTAATGAAACAATAACAATTTAAGTTTGAAGGGAGTAAAGTCTCTGTTTAGGATATTAAGGAAATGTAATTTTGGCCAAAGAAGAACTTTTATTTTAAATAAATGTTAATTTTAAATCAGCCTACTTCAGTGTGATATTTTACCATATTATCATGCTTAACATTGAGAATTTGAAAAATTGTAGGCTTATGATGATCAGATGCAGATCTAAATCAAAGAATATCATAGGTCTATGTTTGGGTGGTTGGATTATTTTTAACAGTGGATTCGGGTGACTCAAAGTGCACCAGATTAATGAATTTATTTTTAAAATGTACAAAATTTTCTTCCAGGGGGGGCATGCCCCCAGACACCCCTAGAGGTAACGAACTCCACCCAAATATTCTCTACTCCTGTATTAATAAACGTTGAACTCAAAATAATGAACTGCAGTATTTACCTATTTATTTATCACATACACCACGCCTGCTCATGGGATAGTTTTTTTTTTTCTTTTTTTAAAGAGACCCCCACAAAGATGAAATCATAATTCGAACCCTGGGTATAACAAATACGTATTTTTTGTAGTTGCAGCAAAAGATACAAAATTGTTCTTATTTGACGATGTGTGGTCAACCAGCTTTGCATACCTTGTTAACATATTTCAGGCTAACATTACTTTTTTTTTTGTATTTGTTCATGTCATAGCCTACACTATGGTTTCACAAAGACAGGAGAACTCCAGGTGACAGGTTATTGTCTTAATCAATTGCAAACAAGTGATATTTAATTAATCTTATGTATAGACACAGATTTATGACAATGAATTTATACATTTCAAACAAACTTCGTGTCAAGCGTTTTTGTCTGTTCTTTCCACCATGTTGTTCTTGTGGTCTCCACTATGGTTTGCAGAGCTGCATGAGGAATGAGGAGAACATTATTTTGGCAGTCAGCAGGAGCAATCTAAAGACCAACACTGGGAAGTTTTAATGTTCATAAAATGTTTATTAAAAAAAAAAAAGTTTATGAAAAATCCAGAGCTGAGGTCACAGCGTCAGTGCAGTCTTCAGGATCCAGTGAATCCACTTTGTGCATCTATTGTTGAAAGCAAGATAAAGGAGACAAAAACTGGAAAATTATATAGACCTATTAGTATATAATACAATTTTGGTATTAAGTATGATGACCCGCACCCATTTAATTTTAGTCTAGTATGTTTTTTTTAACTGCTTGCCTTTTTAAAATTGTTTTTTAGCAGTATTTCTTATTTTTAAAAAACTCAATTATGAACTACCCTTTTACATCAATCTAAAAACATACAGAAACATATTACAACAGAATCACAATGCCTAAACTCCACCCATACGGGTTCAAATTTGCAGCAATATGTTCTACATAGATTAATACATTTTATTCTTTGTTTCACATTTATTTATAAGGAATAAAAAAGATATTCTCATATCACACGCCAAATGTTAAATTTAGAAGCTTTTATTTACACAACGATGGATCAAACTGGATTAAAAGAACGGCTTTTTACAACGAGTAGGCTGTTCGTGGTTTGTTATGTGTTAGACTGTCTTTGGATAAAGTAGGTTAACTATCTAAAGCATAATATATTATCTGATAACATCACCAAAATCTACTAAATTTAGAGAGAGATAAAATAAACTAAGCATGCTTTAATACACAATACACAAGTTAATTCGATTCAGATGTAGTCCACTGATTATAAAACGTGTTGTTTAAACGTCGTATCTTACCTTTTAAAAGTGCGTCACAAACGGCCTGGGCTGCGTTCCCTAAAACAATCGTAAAGTCTATTTGATCGTAGAACAATCGCCACTTATTGTCTCTACGGTTAACTTAGCTCTCGATGCTTTTGGGAAACGCAGCCCTTTTCTGTTGCAACTCTAAACAATTCGAAATATTTTCCGGTAAAGTGGTAGAAAGGCTGATCGCTCCAGCAGGTAAACATTTTCGTACTATGATTGTTTGTTCTGAGGTGAGAAGCCTAGGCATGTATGTCACATATGTGTGATCGGAGGCTCCACCTTCTCTTGTGTGTGATCGGAGGCTCCACCTTCTCTGAAGTGGAAATTTCCTCTGGCTCATTGTTCTGTTCAGTGGATATAATATATCCCGCTGCAGACCCGCAGCACCACCAGTTTCAGAATCCCAGCGCCAGAACCGGAAGTGAGGGAGGGGCGGAATTATTGACTTATGATTATTGACGATGAAACACGCATGGCGGATAGAATTTATTAAATACACACACAGTGGCGTGCACAGACCTCCTCAGGGGCAGGGGCGGAGGGACCAAAAAGGGCATTATTTTTTATTTTATTTTTATTTAACAGTACCTGCATTTTTATTCTCTCTTTTCAGCCAACCTGTGAGAGGGATGCTTCCTTTGGCTGCATCAGAGAATTCCTTGATTTATTTTATTTTTTTAATTCTTTCCTTGGCATTCTAAGAAAATGTGTTGATACAATTATTAGAATGCATAACACAAATGAAAATAGGGAAATTCTGATAATATTACTAAATATTATTTATTTTACCAAACAAAACAGTGAGAATCAAAACGGTAATTATGGAAAATTAATTTTTAGTTTTGTTGATGTAAATTTAATGTACTATGTATGAAAGACAGACAGTGTTAGCTATCATGAATCAGTAACACTTTACAATAAGGTTAAATTAGTTAACATTAGCTAATAATGAACTGCACTTCTACAGCATTTATTAATGTTAATATTAATTTCAGCCTTTACTAAAACATTCAAATCAAAAGTTGTATTTGTTATCATTAGTTAATGCACTGACTGTGACATAACATGAATAAACAATTAAGTTATATTATTAACTAAGATTTATTATTTCACCCACACATGAATTCAAGACAAATGGCACAGATCAAATGACTTCTCCGCCAAATTCTTTTTTAGGCTATATAATATTTGTTTGTATTATTACTGTTAGTGGCAAGGGTGTTTAAGTGTATTGTTATTTATTATAATATTAATAATTATTATTATTATTATTTACAATTATCAGAAAAGGGCAAAATACATTTTGAGACAAAAGGGGCAGGGGCTTGACAACGCCACTGTACACACACACTATGTAATTTTTTCTCTCATTTGTCTTTAGGCTTGAATGGGCTCTTTGGGGACAGATGACCCAGATGAGACAATTGCCAAAGTTGGAAACTTGGTTCTGAGAAGGAAAGATTTTTGAGAAGGAAATTATTTTACATAAAGAAAAATGCATGCTGCACATGTTCTTGTGAAATAGCCTAAGTAGGCCTATATTTTATATTGGTGCTGCGGGCAATGGCTGCGGGTCTGCAGCTGGATAGCCTACTATTGGAGAAGTGTCGAGGCGAGTAGTGGAGGGAGAAACTAAGCTTCGAATCAATTCAACCAATTGATTCGTAAAATGAGTCCGTTTCGATTCACTTTCGCCATTCGCTGGCGCCCCCTGCTGTTCAGAACAGTGTAATGCAACAAACACTCAGGCCAAAGATGCATAAAACACATTTTACAAACATATAACAAATGTTTTATTGAATGTAAAATCGATCAAATGCAATTATATAATGATCTAATAATATGGAATATCAAGTGTCTATATGTGTTCTGGTTTGATTAACATGGTCGGGAACAGACACAATCGCACATGTCTCACTCCCACAAAGTTTTAAAGTAAAGTTAACGCATTTTCACCTCGTGGGTTTTTGAGAGATTTGAGATTGAGACATTTTGAGATAGCGGCTATTTGAGATAGTTTAGTATTTAGACCAAATTTAGGTTTTATAGGCTATTTACTGACAGGCTAGAATGACAGACAGACAGACAGACATTTGAACAGCAAAGCACTTAAGATTTTTAAATAAAATATGTAGCTAACAAATGTGGGACATTGTGGATTGATTTATTTTATTAATATAAAATTTTCCATGACCAAAATAACCTTATGCTACAAGTAAAAAATAAAAATAAAAACTCATGTTTTTGTCAAGACAGACGTTAAAAACTCAACAACACAAGAATAAAAAAAAACGTGGAGACGGTGTCAGATATATATGGCTACTGCACATTTGCCTCAACTGTTTCAGTTTCAAGAAGCCTCGTGTCCACCACTATAAAACATCTTAAGCTTTAACTTCCATCCATCATCTTCATCTTCGCTCACAAACACTCCTCCTCGTGTGTGAGTGAACATGGCCGCACTGAACTCTGGGCCGGTTCTGCTCGGGTCTCCTCTACAGAGAGAGGAACATCCAGAGACTGATGCATTTCTACAAAAGATGAACATCAACTTAAACACACTCTATTATTTCAGTGCAGATCTTCATTCAGAAACAAATGACACTAAACTCGTGTTTTGACCGCGAGTGTGTTAATAAATGAATAATAAAGAATAATCATACCCTCAGAGGAACAAACAGAAGTCCTCATCATCTTCCAGATAGCAGACAGACAGCAGGACACTGATGGACACACACTCGAGGCTGAAGAGTCTGGACAGGGACAGATACGCCACATTTTAAGTTAAGTTTTGATTTTTATATGGAAAATAATATGGAGTCATTATATTCATAAAAATGATATGGTTAAAGATTAAGAAGAAGGTGGTCTAAAAATGATTGACTGATATTTTTATATTATTTCTGCAGTGTAAATTGGATGCAACAAAGCAAAACTGATTCTGAAAAAATTCAAATGGAGACATTGATATGGATGAAAAGTCATTTCTTTTGTCTTTAACTCACTGTTTGGTATGTTGTGCTGCGCTAAAATAGCAATGACTCATTTGTTTTACACTGTACCTCTGTAGGGGTGAGACTGTATTACAACAACTCTTTGTAACTCAACAGTCACGTGACCATGTAATTTGTAACTTGTTAAGAAGATGTTTTTTTTTGTTTGTTTTTTGGCAAGAAGTTGGCGATGGCAAACTCAGAGAAGTCAAATTATCACGGTAGAATAAAATAAGAACCGTTATAATCATTTTACAATAAAGCTATTAAATCACGAACTAACACATAAATATATAGGCTATATTTTGCAATTGCATGCATTAATTTTGCATTAGATTTTGAAATGACCATTAACTAAGATTAATAAATGCTGCAGAATTCATCATGGTTAGTTAGTCTATTGATTTTAATCAAATGAAAGCTTATTGTAAAATGTTAACAACAAGATATTTGTATCATCTCTGGACTAGTGTTTATCTGTAATAATTAAAAAGTTTAGGGTTTTGGTTTTCGTGTGAGTAACATTGTTGAGGTTCATCCATTCAAAACTCTATTAATCTCATTACTGAGCATTGATTATTATATCTAGACCTATACATTTATTGAAATTAAAAAAATTTGTGAAAAGTTTTCCTAAATAAATTAAATAAATGACTTACCTGTATTGGAGTTCTGCATTGTGATTCAAATGGAGGAGAACACTAAACTCTTTCACAACAGATTCACTTATCTGAGTTATGGAGGCTGGCGTGAAGTAGGAAAGTCATGACACACGACCCAAAGACATCCGGTAAAAACCAATCTGAACACAGAAACGCTGCGGTTCAAGAAATGCACACACAGGAAAAAGAGCTTAAAGTAATTTTTTTCACTATTCACTTTTTATAGTGCATGTGAGTCATTTGCAATTTGTGAGTTGGCCAATACTCAAAACAAAAGTGTCTAACTCTGTGATGACGGCCGGTGCTGTCATTTTGACTGAATCTGGCGAGGATTAGACGTAGGCTAGCTGTGATGTAATGACGTTAGCTGCGCAAATGTCCAGGAATATCTCGATTTTAATTGGTCCATGTCTGATGCATAACGTAGAGTATTACTGGCATACCACATTTACGTCCAAAGGCACAGCAAATTTGTGCTTTTTGCCGTACATGTTGAAGAATACATTATCGAAGTGGTGATCGAAAAACGGGGTTTTCGCTTGTCGTCTGCAATGAATGCATGGACAGTAAAAGCACTGCTTATTCTACCATTTGTTTTTTATTTGATTATGCGTATAGGCCTAACTGCTACATTTGTCATCATACCGTCTAAACAATTGGAATAACACGCATATTGCATATAAATCACAAGAATAAACAGTAAAAATACAAATACAAGTTTGTTATTTAATAAACATTTTTATTTGGGGATTTTGGCAGGGTAGACAGTGCCTAGTTTGCCTACCCAGACCCAGGGGCGTAGCAAGCTTTTCAAAAGTGCAGGGGATGGATGTGACATTTAAATTTTGGCATTAAAGGGATCGTACACCCAAAAATGAAAATTCTATCATCGTTTACTTACCCTCAAGTTGTTCCAAACCTCTATGTGTTTATTTGTTCTGCTACTATGGAAGTCAATGGGGATTGAGATCTGTTTTCTTCCAAATATCTTCCTTTGTTTTCAGCAGAACAAATAAACACATAGAGGTTTGGTACAACTTGAGGGTGAGTAAACGATGATAGAATTTTCATTTTTGGGTGAACTATCCCTTTAACAGCTATTAATGACTAAAAGCTTAAAAGGAACTTTGTTTTATGCTGTTTTTGTTTCATTTTGTTTCGTGATTTTATGCCACTTGATTTTGTAAAACTATGTTGTGTGGACCCTCTGGCCCTTTATGGGGAGTCGGGGGCATGCTCCCCCGCAATTTTTTTTTGTTGTACATTTTAAGGTTAAATGCTCAATCTGATGCACTTTGAGAGCTCAAAATTAAGAGCTTCAACCGGGTTCGACCCATGACCTGTGCACATTGAACAAAGAAAAAGCATTGACTTGTACCTAAAGAGGGCTCGCTCAAACATCTTTTTAGTTATGAGAGTCTCAGTCTACATCAGTCTGCACACTTTTCTTTAAATCACGCAGCACAAACAGAATAAATTACTTAAAGTCTTGTGCTGTTTAGTCTAAAAAACGAAATAATACCGAAAACACTCGACATGTCAACAAAACATAAACATAACATCTCCCCAGACACATATCAAGCTTATTTAAAAACCTCAAAAGCATGAACACTCATTCAAACTACTTGGAAAAGTTCCCGCCTCCTCAGCACGAGCTGACAGATAAATGTTAGATAAATCTAACCAGAGCCATGGAGAGAGATTCTCTACACTGATAAAAATGATTTTGTGGTGAAGTAAATACTACAGAAAAAAACAATGTAATTTACATGAAAAAGTTAGTTCAGGCAAGAATTAAAAAAAAAAAAGTAAATTCTAGTACTCAATTCAATCGTGTAGAAATGAAAGCGTAAATATCAACATTATAAAATTAAGTAAATTTACTCAATATTTCTGATACTGGTGTTCCCATCATGCACTGGGCCTTGAATAATTAATGAGGTTGATTTTTCACTGTTTTCCAGCTGTATTTACACTATTTAATCAATGCTTTTGTTGTTAGGTTTAGTAACTTGCCATTTTGTGACATTTGGTGTTCATTTTCTACTTAAAATTACACATTCAAACACAAAACGATCCATAAAATGTTACCGTCATTGTGTATTGTCTACCAAGTATTGAGGTCTCTGCACTGTAAGAAAAGATACACCATATCTACTCAATAAAAATGAGGCAACAGATTACAAGCAATATTATTAACTAAATTTAACAAGGTTTGGTATTGAGTAAATATAAATTAAATTAGACCCTTAATAGTTATCCAATTAATATGAGTATATTCCAATAGAAAACACAAAAGAATTAATTAAAACCTAAACGAAATTATTGACTTGGTTTGAATCAGAAACTCCCTAATTGTGTAAATAGTACTAATAAAAATTAATTTAATTCTCCATATCAATGATACATAATTGACCCTTCGCAAAGACCCGCCCTCCTTAGTTACTGTCGCTATGTTCCGACAAGCTATGCCGCTCTCACGCTCTCACCATGTTCTCACGCAGTGAAAAATACATCGCGGAGCAGAGAGGAGACTGAACACGCGGACAGACAGGACAGACCAGGTTACTTTTCGGTTACTTTTGATATTAAACATATTAAACAAAGTCTCAGCTTTCAAATGTGGTCATTTTTTGAAAGAAATTTAAACAATAAATACCGTTTTGGGGCTCTTTAATGTGCCATGACAGATCGCTGTAGAGCATCCGTCAAAGCTGCTCGTGATCCGATCATCTCTTCCTTCTAGTTCATTTATAGCATCAAATAAACATGAACGAACATAAGAAGTAATGTTGTTTTAACCGCGGAAAGGCGTCAGTAGGCCTATATTCATTTTACCAAGTTCAAATCCTCCCAACTCTACTGGCTGCTTTTTCGGACAAAATGGCGGATGGCGAAGTATGATTGGTTAGAACACCTGTCAATCAAGCTCCACGCGAAGGGTCAATTGACTAATAATCATCTATTTTAATCCGCACAATGAGTTAAATTTAATCAATGCAATTAGTTAAATCTAATCCGCACAATGAGTTAAATTTAATCAATGCAATTAGTTAAATCTAAATATTCCTTTCTTAGGAATAATACAGCTCAGAAAGTACAGAACTAAACAAATACTCTTAATTCTTAAAGAATTTTATTAATTCACTTTTGTGCTTTAGACACATTGTAGCACAACTTTGTACTGCAACCAGTCTTATTTCAAGAGACAGAAGTTGGATCTTGCATTTCAAACATGCTGAAACAAAAATAAATGCCATTTTACAGAATGGAGATGTATCCAACCTGTTTCCATGCATTTTCACCTTACTTTGACACTTAATTGGGTCAATAATGATCTTAAAGATCCCACATAAGTTAATCTACCAAAAAAAAAAGCAGAAAAGTGTAATTTGTATGGAGTACAAAACATTTTGAACATTCAACTAACCACTGACATTCATGGGATAAGAGTCCAAATCTATCTTACAAACAGCACTTTCAGATGTACGGTGACGCATTGCTGCCACATATATATTATTTTTTTCCTCAATTATGTCGTAATAACGAGATCTTATGTCGTTAAAACGACATCTTTTCTCGTAATAACGAGATCTTATGTCGTTTTAACGACATCTTTTCTCGTAATAACGAGATCTTATGTCGTTTTAACGACATCTTTTCTCATAATAACGAGATCTTATGTCGTTAAAACGACATCTTTTTCTCGTAATAACAAGATGTTATGTCGTTAAAACGACATATTTTCTTGGCCTTATAAGGACATGCACAATATGCCTTTATCCACATAAAATGTAGCCTATCAAAGTCAAAACACATCTAACAGAATATAACCTAAGTTGTTTAATTTTTACAACATTGTGTTCTTATTTTGTTTAACGAAATGTCAATCTTCGTCTTTATAACAGAAGATACAATACAATACAATACAATACAAACATCTTCAAGATAGAGCAATCTTCACATGTATAACGAATTGTCACCTTATAAACAGTCCGTTGTGTGGTGGAATAAGCAATGATATAGAAATATATGGTAAACAGCCTATCTTAATTTAAACTTTATTTTATTATTTTATTAGTTCATTAACTAATTATGCTAACTCAACTAATATAATGTAAGAGCTGGATATAATTACTGATTAAATAATGTAAAATATTAAATCAATAGATTAGATTCAATTAAGCCATAAACTAAAGATTTTTCTTGACTGTTAATTTAAGCAATTATGACTAATCACACGTTTATATTCAATGTGCATATATGGCTATATATTCCGCGCTCAAGCGCATGCATAAAACTTGCCGCAAAGCACCGGCAGAAGTCGGTTAATGATAATAAATGTGTTTGAAAAAAATAAAGAAGCATTTTAATTGTTTATTAATAAACTAGTCTTTTCTAAATCAGCATAGGCTGCCTGCTGCAATCATATCTCCATCCATACATCTCCGCTGTAATGTTGCTTAGATGCGCCTTTCATACGGACATGATTACATAATCAGATGGTAGGCTATGTATTTGCTTTCGATTGGGTTTTTTTCGTTGATGGACATTTTTTATAAGCTTTGTATAGAAGGCTTTATTTCTCATGTCTGTGAGGCTTGTCTATACACTGTTTTTCAGTTTATTTTTGAGACGCGCTTTTGAAAGCGCGCCCTGTTCGTTTTCTTTTATTTTACAAAAGCACAACTTTTTCTTGTTGTTGTGAATTTACACAAATAAAAGTAGTTGGGACTGATGTATAATTCTTTTCTGTATGACCAGAAATGATGGAGTATTTTCAGTTGTTTCCAGTCCACTGTTGATAGGAAAATGAGAGTGATGGCACCGGCGCCTCATGCAGTATCCAAACACTTGGATACGCGCTTAATAATAGCGAACATTTATCTAGGTTAACGTTAGAGCGAGCAAATTAAAAAATCAATCGGTTAACAAATCAAATTCTGTTGCATTTTCTTGCGCCAGTTTGAAAAGGGCGCCTGAAACACTTAGCATACAGATAAACAAATACATTCGTTTAGGCTTTAAAATAAATATTGTTTGTGGGCTAATTAATGCCATAATAATTTATTTATTTAATTTATTGGCAACTTATATTTTTCATTTTTGTTTTGCATTGAATACCATTTAAATTTGTATTTGATGTGTACTGCAATGCCATCCTCCCATAGAAAGACACGTTAAGAGCCATCTTTATTTTATTTATAATAAAGGGTTTATATAATATGAAGAAAACGCCTAACGTGTAATTAAATGCGCTGCGTTCATATTCTGGGCTCATCTGCTGTTCTGTCGGATAGTAGGCTATGGTTTATTAATAAGGCGTGTAGGCCTACAGCATTTGATCTTTAACACTGAAGTAAGCTATAGCCTATTAAGCCACATTAAGCTTTTTCTTTATTATAAGGGTTGTCTATGGGAGGAAAACGCTTAGCCTAATGTGCAATTAAACGCAATGTTTGTATTCTGGGCTCATCTGCGAATATGTAGGCACATGCTTTATTAATAAGGTGTGTACAGAATTTGATCTTTTAACATAAACATCCATTGCGGGCTGCTATTGCTTCAGCTTTTTGAACGTAGAAGTATGATACAGACATGATTGGTTATACATTTCATGTGGATAAAGGCATATTGTCCATGACATGTCCTTATAAGGCCAAGAAAATATGTCGTTTTAACGACATAAGATCTCGTTATTACGAGAAAAATATGTCGTTTTAACGACATAACATCTCGTTATTACGACATAAGATCTCGTTATTACGAGAAAAATATGTCGTTTTAACAACATAAGATCTCGTTATTACGAGAAAATATGTCGTTTTAATGACATAACATCTCGTTATAACGACATAAGATCTCGTTATTACGACATAGTTGAGTGGAAAAAATAATATGTATGTGGCAGCAATGCGTCACCGTACAGATGTGCAATTTACAAGCTTTGTAAAACATTGGGCAGCACAACATGTACACCACAACTACAGTCTCATTTTCGAGGTTTGCTCATCCATTTTAAACTAGAGCTTTGAAAAGGTCAAAATGCTGATTCCAACTATTAAAAAACAAAAAAAGATAAATAAAGATCTTAAAGAATGTGCCAAAACATAAATCATAAAGTGCAATTTGTACAGATTAAAATACTTTGAACATACAACAATTTAAATGCTATGACATTGGACAAATCAGTGCTAACTAACAAACATATAGCACTTTCAAATATACAATTTAGTAGTAGATGGCATTGTGTAGCACACAAGTCTGCACTGCAATAGTCTAATTTCAACTATGAAGTTTGGTTTTGAGGGACTGGACTTTGTTTGACAGCTAAGTATCATCCAATTCCAAGAAAACTTTTTGGAACACCTCAAAGGTATACTTCAGCTGTCTGGGATAATTGAGATTAAGTGCGTAGGTCAAGCCAAGGAGGACGGAGCAAGCCTTTGCAATATCTCCAAGTCCTGTGATGACTTCCACTCCATCTATGAAAATTCCAATGTTCTTTGTAGAAGCTCCAGGCTTTGGTGTGAGAGTAATGGCCATTATGACCTCCTCAAGTTCCTCCATGTTCTCATTGTCCTGCAGTGCAACATGAAATTGTTAGTGTCTTAGTATAAAACTTTCAGAAATATATTGCAAAAGCATATTTATTTTCTCGCAGACCTTGGTCTCAAATTGTTCTTTGTTTTGTTTCCTTCTCTAGTTTGATGTTTTTGTAGTCTACAAATGTTCTTCCATCGTAATGAGGGATTTATGCTATTCTACTATCATATCCCTCTCTAGTATGTACAGTATCTTCATCCCTCTAGTTGAGTTCAGAGATTTATAGTGCAGTCATTTTATGAAAAAAGGTTGAACAAATTTCAACAGAACCAAACTCATGTGATTTTGTATCCTCAATTAGCCTGGGTTTCCCCATACTGCCTTACCGCAGCGCGATTCAATTCACGGCACGCTGAAAGGCAGTCTGGATACCATGGCCAGATTTTTCGCCTCATTTAGGGAACCAATCACAGAACGGGATCACAGAACGGGGAGGGAACAGCAAGACGATGACGACACATGTTGGCTATGAGCATTTGATAGACATTCTTAGCACCCAATAAACAGCGCCGGGCATTCGTAAACCACGCCTCAAATACGAGAAATGTACATGTGGTTCCCAGACCCAAGTCTCAACGAGAATTGGGTCTGGCGTTAGCCAGGCTAATCCTCAATATGTTCTGAGTAAGGAAAAAAAAAGCCCCAAAGACCCAAAAATATCCCATTCATTCGCATATTCATTCTTTTTCTCACGTGAAAAGGGTAAACATTTTAACCTTTAGATATCTTCATGAAAATCACTGAGTTGATGAACATTAATACAGGAAGTACTACTTTAGAAACCAGCCTTTATTACTTATTATTGCAGAGATGGGGTTTGGGCATTGAGTGCATTCATTGTATACGTAATTTGATTTTTTAATCCAGACACTTTTTATTTCACCTACCTTTTTTCTTCTGCATTCTCCTTACCCATGTCTCCTGTTCTTCCCAACCCCAAACCCCCCATCTCTTCAATAATAATTAATAAAGGCTGGTTTCTAAAGTACTTCTTCCTGCATTAATGTTCATGGGTAGCCTAAATGGGTTCCATTCAGAGCTTCAAATTAAATGCTTTACTGTTATATGTCAACAAAATTCTACAAGACATTTTCACCTGCTATACCCAATGTTTAGATCTTTTTGGGTATTTATGAAAATTGGCACATATATAATCTGATTATGCACCATTTGTCCATGTTAACAAACAATTTCAAAAAACTTGAAATACATTTTTTGTTTGTCTTGATGTAAGTAATCAACTCAGTGATTTTCATGATGATATCTAAAGGTTAAAATTTTTACCCTTTCCACGTGAGAAAAAGAATGAATATGTGAATGAATGGGATTTATTTGGGTCTTTTTCTAAACTTTCCCCTAATGGGATTCTTCGGGGCTTTTTTTTTCGGGGCTTGCCAGTCATGGCGAATCCTTCCCTGATTCGTCAGCCACCCATCAAATGATCCTTCCCTGGAAGAAAACATACAAAAACAGCCTGGACTACGTAACGTTAGCGACTACAACATGGATAACGATTTAAAAGTGTTACTGACTTTGATGTCTTTGTTAGCAGCTGTTGTGCATGTACATTTTTAATTTTACAATGCTATAACTTGCCTACATGCGCCAGCACGCGAATACCCAGTGTTGGTGAATAGTCACGTGATCCGCGTTTTCAGTCGTTTTAGTGTGGACGGAGATCAATTCTAATACGCAGCTAAAACGCTGGTGTGGACTGAGATCGTATTCGTTTTAATTCGTCACAGATCTAGATCAAGCACCTACTTAAGGAATTAAAGAAATATGGTCCTTGAATTTAGGTAATGCAAATTAAGTTCACCTACGTTGAATTCTTTGATGAGATGTCCCCCTTGTTCTCCAAGGTATTCTATTAGACAACGAAGAACAATCTCTCTGGTCCTCTCAATCGAAGAGTGCGCGGAGTCCTAGGGAGGAATGCAACAAGACAATCACAATCACTGTAAACACATGACAATATCAATTCTCATCGTACTTTACATGCTTGCTTTACTTAATGTATAAAGCTTCGTCAGACCACAAGGCAGAGATTCATAATGGCTTTAAAGTAGAAAATGTACTGTTTATGATTTCGTGATTATCCATTAGCCCCTTCCACACATGCACTGCAAAGGCTGACATTATAAAGATATCACCTGAAGGACATGAATGTGTGAGCACAAATGTTCACATCTGACAATAAAGGGGTCATGACGTGTATTTTTATTTTTATTTTGTTTTATTATGTTTCCATAGGTGCAATTATAGTATTACTATAGTTTTTTTGTACAAAAAACAAAACAAAAAGTTGTCAAAAAACACAGTGATTTATGACCCTTTCCCACCCTGCTTCTCATCCTCTGTTCCAAACAGTCTTTTTTGGAGGTGTTTCCCCTTTAAGAATTCAGTGTTAACGCAGTCAGTGTGATTGACTAAACAATGCTTGTCAAACAAGAGGCTTGTTTGAGATGCGCCTTGCCTCGCCTGAAATGTAGGCGAGAGTAGGCGGCTGCAGTGAGAGGAGGAGTGAAAAAAGCGCAGGCAAGACGGACAGATCTCGCTTCTCGCAGTGGATCTGAGTCATCAGACACCTGTGAGATCAAAGGCGGATATCACGGGATTCACGCTCGTGCACAGTGTTGCTAATAAACCGGATGTAATTTAAGTTCTGTTGCTTTTATATGAAAATAAATATAATGAACAAGACACCCAAAGTACTTGTTATTTAATTCCATTCCAAATGAGTGTTTATCAATCATTTTTTCTTTAATACAGACATAGGCTATGTGTTTTTTTTTTATATATAATAAAATGACATTGCATAACCCATAGAGATCGCACTGTCAGAGAGTTTGGGAATATTCACACATAACATACATAAAACATGATATCCGAGTTTTAAAATCAAACATTTTAATAGAGAACAATACATCACGGTTGTTTAAACCAATCAACATTAAGTTGTGTCGTCAGCAAGTCGTTTCCCATCATGCTTTTGATCAGCGCAGTCGGTGGAGAGCAACTGCGCGCGACTGCAGAATCCGGCACGTGCGCCTTGCGCTCGCGAGAGCTTTTTTGACACACGTCAGCATGACATCAGAGCATGGCGGACCGCTCTCGGACACATTTCTAACCGGCATGCATTACGCGCTGATCACCGGTGATCGGTTCTGCGCAGATTTTGCTCATCTCAAACAAGCCTAAGTTGTCTTACGCTGGAGGCGGTCATATGCAACCAATGTGTACGTCACTTCATATCGTGGATGTACAACGAGCTGTATTTAGAGCTTGAATAAAGAAATTGTTCGTTTATAATGGGGAGGACATCTTAAGTTATGAAACTTGCAAGAAGTTTCAATGATACATAGATCTCTTATATACCAATAGATCAAGGCAAATTTGGTTTCTCATGTCATGACCCCTTTAAATGGATTTAACCCAGACAGCTCTATAGTACAAAATCTATGTCAATTACCTCATGTGCGAATACAACAGTGAATACTCTGGAGGATTCACAGCCAGCAATTGGAGGTATTAAAAAAGGTTTTCTTGGGAGTTTTTCGTCGGTCAATGTGAGGGTCTAAGGGCAGAGGCTGTTGTTATGATGCTATGTAAAGCCCTTTGAGACAAAATTTTAGTAAAATGGGATATACAAATAAAATTGCCTCTGATTCATTTGTAAAAAAAATAAATAAAAATACAGCATCTTAAAGGGATTGTTTGGCCAAAAATGATATTTAACCCATGCATTACTCACCCTCAAGCCATTCGAGATGCATATGTCAATCTTGTTTCAGACGAACACATTTTCAGTTATTTTAGAAAATGTCTTAGACCCTTCAGTGGATATAATGTGAAGTTACGGGGTCCACCTCCATCAAGTCCCAAAATGTGCATACATCCTTCACAAAAGTAATCCATCCGGCTCCAGGGGGATAAACGAAGGCCTTCTGAGGGTAATCCGTGCGTTTTTGTCGTAAAAACATACATATTTAAAACTTTATAGATGAAAATATCTGACTTCCGGCAACGATCGACGCGCGTTCACGGGTGATGGAAGTCGGTGTAAATTACATCAACACATGTGTTCACACATACAATTTATGAAAGAAAGATATGGTGATATACACTATATCTATTGTATTGATTGCTTAGATGTTTCTATGTAAATCACATACTTACAAAGTATAGTTTTATTCAATTTTGTGTCAGAGTGAAATGTAAAGAAAACTTAAACCAAATAGATATTACTCAACTTTTTATTATTAAGTAAAACTTACTTAATTTCTTTTATTACTTTCACTTAATTTAGTTAAGTAGAGTGTACTTAATTCTATGTGTGAAATTTACTCAAAAAACAGTGTGGGTGTTGAACCCTCTAACCGGGAAAAGTGTCCCTCCAGACCAGACGTCACTGATTACCCAGCGTGGTGGCGGATGGTAATGCATCGCACACTTTTACAGTCTATAGCGCATCACTGCCATTGCCAACTGCCAGTGTATGCATATCATGTCTATGGTTGTATGTTTCACCGGCGATTTCAATCTTAGTGAATAGAGCTCAGCTAAGACTAAATTGCTGATCAGTTTATTCAGGTATTTTAATGTTACCATGACAGCAAGGGCTGGGAAACTTAAAAAGTCAATTTCTAGAGAAGATGCAATTTTATAGTTCTAAAATTTTATTTATTTTATTTTACATGCATGCAATGACAAAAAACATTTTTGTTGTCTTATAATATGCATTTATTTTTACCTGATTTGCTCCCAAATGATTTGTTCAACGACTCATTTTTCCAAACCCATCCTTTACGTGACGCTAATCGGCGGTGATTGGTCAGATGACTCAGTCAGTTATTGTTTGTTAGCCCTACGCATAAACATATTGATAAAGGACGGCAGTATTACAAGGTATTGCTCTATTCTTTATGACAACTCCAATAACAACGACAAACATTTCACATATTTAAAAGAAAATTACATTGTAGACCTAGAAGCTGCGCTGAGCGTAACTTACACAACACACAGAAATACATATTGCGCATGCTGCTACAAAACACATACAAGCAACATTTATTAATAACACTTGAAAGCATTTATGTTTGTAAAGCAATCGTCATTAAAATGATATGAACACAGCACAAGGTTCGGCTATACTTGTGTGGTACAGTTGTAAATATAAACTCTAGTCTCTGATTCTTCACATGCTCGTCCCTGGGCAGTGAAAAAAGGTCGCTTTTGAACAGCATCTTGTTGACGACATGATGTTTTCATGTTTCCCTGCTGTCTGCGCGCGCAATCAGTGGGCGTATCTTATTCAAATAACTTGTCAAGTTGACGTCATCTAGATAGAAAAAAAGCAGAGTTCGTCTATCGATTCATATCAGCGACCCAGAGTCGACTCTTACTTTTGAGAGACAATAACTTTTTTTACGGTGAACTTTCATATATAAAACTTTGCAGGATGTTTTTGTTCATTAAGGAGCTGTTTACACCTGGCCACTTCATGCGTTTTCTGTGATCGGATAGCTATCCGATCGTGAAAAGACCAGGTGTAAATGCCCTCCGAAATGCATTCGAGACGGATTTGAATCCGATCGCTCAAACCACATCAGGAGTTGGTCTGGGCCGCATTCCATACGAAACTGGACAAGTGTAAATGCATCTGGTTGTTGAAACCACATATGTAAATTTTACTCCTCCCAAAAATGCTAAAAAATAAACGTGTGAGAGCGTGTTATAGGCTATAGACCAATTTTCAGTTGGTAAACATGGTGACGTTTTTCTGTGGGCGGAGCTTAGGTGGAGGCAGAACATCCCTCTGGCCGCTTCCCTAACGTTAGTATGCAAGTTCTCTTAGCTTGTTTTTTTAACAATGACTGGAGAAAATCCAATTTTATCTTAATGTGCAAGGTCAGTCACTGTCCTGGACCGCGATTGTTATTTGCAAAAGTTAATTTTAACGGACGGAACCAGATTGGCTGACCCGTAGCCGTTACACGCTCACTCAATGGACGATCTGACAGTGTAAAAAAGGCCCCCTTGTGGCCACTAAGCGTCAGACACTTTACTGTGACTTTCTCTCTCCTACTGGAAGACGCCTCGCTTCACCTGGACTCTTAGCCAATCACAAGTCGATTCAGGATCGCTGCGCGCGAGTATTATTCTGTCAGAGACTTTGCCAGTAGTGTTCGCGAACTGCACGGACTTACAACCCGCCTTGATTCAACTGCTTTATTCTGTGTGCGTCTTTACAAGTAAGAATCTGTATTTTGTTGTTCTTTTACTGTCATTGCAAAGGCTAGATTGGTAGTGTTTTGACTGTTTAGTGTTGCTAAATGTAAGCTCAGGCTTTCCTGCTCAGCTAGGCCTCGTGATGCTGCTTTCTATTGATGTATAAGTTGCCACTCGGGCATTATTCTCTGGTTATACATTGTGAAATACCATTTAGACACTTTCTGTGCATTAGAGGTGGGCAGATCGATACTAATATCGATAATATCGATACCAACGTTGGTATCAGTATTGATCGATACCAACGTGAAAATATCGATACTTAAGTTTCAGTTTCTCTCCTTTTGCTACCTGACCGTGTTTGTCAAAATGCTGCTGCTGTCACAGAGCAGGGCAACTTAGCAAGCTCTCTGTAATCTTCCTCCAAAGAGTGCTCTGCTCTCTTCCCCCTGACCCCTCTCCTGTGTTGTACCGTCACGTGACTCACCACTAGCGCGCTACCGCTACCACCAGCAGTCAGTCAGACGCGCGCAACCGCGCATTTCTAGTCTACAGCAGCACAGTCAAAGACGGAGAATGGCAGCAGAGAGAAAGAGGAGTGTTGTATGGCTGTATTTTCAGGCCGAAAATGAGACAACAGCGACTTGTACCATTTGTAGAAAGTCTTTAAAATACAGTGGCAATACAACTAATTTGTACAAACATATGAAAAATCACAGACCATAAAATGTAGAGCTGCAGAAACGGAGAGAGGAGGAAATATGACGTTATTTTATTCTCATTATATCTTATTACAAGGAGTATTTGTTTTACATTTTTTATAATATTTGTTGTGAAGTAAAACTTTGTGACTTTGTTTATTTAAGAAAAAAATCCTGAAAAGAAGTGCACAAAAGAGGAGAAACATTTTTTGTTAACATGCTACTTGAAAAGAGAATTTGTTTTTACATGTTTTATATTTGTAAAGTAATCATTTTGTAACTTTGTTTATTTAAATAGAACAGAAGTAACCAAAAGTTGTTTCTGAACAAAAGCTTTTGTAGTACTGATTTTAACTGATTAATAACCCAAAACGCAAATCACAAAAACAAATTAAAAGTCATGAAAATTCATTTAGATTTAGGTTGAAGACGCATCCACCTTAATTATTAAAAAGTATCGATATTGGTATCGGTATCGGCGATACTTGCCCTGTATTTACTTGGTATCGGATCGATACCAAATCTAGGTATCGCACACCTCTACTGTGCATAGTTTGTAAGCTATCGCGGTGATATTTGCCGTCAATCTAGTTAATCAGTTATAGAGCGCATGCCTCCCGCATGTACATCACGTGACACCACTCGGAGCGGCCTGGTGTAGTTATTTATGTGACCAGCAGAGGGAGCCGTTGTATTGCGAATGGTTTATCCTTTCTCATTGTTCCACAGAACAGCCTTTTTCATTCTGTTAATAGCAGTTTCAGTTATGTTAAAATATTACTGTATTTTATTCCTGCTATATTACTAGAATATGATACAGTTGATACAAATAGAAGTTGTTGCATGATAATCATTCATTTGCATTCAACTAATTATGTATGTTTATTTCTTCTATTTGTTTCAGAACCACACACTCACACACCTGTCAATGTACATTCAATCATGCAGTTGTAAACACAATAAATGCTTTCGATGAAGACATCTTGTGTGATTCTGACCGATCACCCGCTGTGAGCTCTACCTAACGATCCATAACCATCTAAATTAAAGAAGCCAGTCATCTTCTTCACAGACAGGATTAACGTTACCTTGGTCGAGTGGCCTGACTTCTACACCTACCTTAGAGAAACCGAGTGTAAAGATAAACTAAGGGCATATAAATCTTTAGATGACTATAGCTATGTGCTGAATGGTCACGTACAAGACTTGTGTGGTACGATCCGCAGTTCTGCCAGCCAGCGCCGAGAAGACGACAATGTTTAACACAGTGACAATACGGTGCAATTTTAATGATGTGAATATATTCTAGAAATAAAAATTCCAGATACAGCATATTCCTTTTTCATTGATTCTAGCACCCAACAATACAACAAGATGACATTTAATAAAAATAATAACATTTTAAGCTCCTTATTATGTAGCCGAATCTGTGCTGGTTTGTATTGGCCGCCTGCAGTTTTCCCTTCGTTTTGCCTCCAGCTAGCGCCGTGATGTAACTGTGACGTCGGCAGGAAATTGGTCTATATGTCATAGTCAGATATGACGACGTAACTGCCACACGCATCACCGCAGCTGAGCAGCTGACCGTCTATTCATCAAGCCAACGTGCAAACTATCGCAAATCAAAGTGAAAGTAAGTCGCAGACGCTTAACACACAATCATCTTCATTAAAAGAAACGAAATGATCCTACCAGGGCTGTTGCCGCTCTCTCTTATTGCTGTCTTTGATTTTGAAATTAGCTGATGATCAATACAATGCAGCTCATATCTGTTGCTTTCGGTGACGTCCGTGCATTAAATCTGCATATAGCGCGGGAATTGAAGATCGGATTATATCCGTTTTGCAAAAACACATTTATGTGACCAGGTGTAAATGGAATCGTTTTGATAAATCGGATAGCTATCCGATCTGAGAAAACGCATGAAGTGGCCAGGTGTAAACAGCCCCTAAGATATATGTTACACACTACATGAAAGGAAATGTTCTAAATTCCATAATAGGTGCCCTTTAATACAGGCACTAGGCAGATAAACAGAATCGCCATTCCATGATTGCCTCAAGATGGCGCCATTAGTGGATTGATGGAAACTAACACATTCCCATTCTAGAATAAACTGGTACTCTTTAATCCCGAAATAACTCTAAACCCTTGGCATATTACACTTGTAAATTGAGGGTATTACTTGCAGTAACTATAATAAAAAACAAGACCACAGAATTAATTAGATAATGCAGGAATACACATTCATATGGTGCTAGATCTACAGTCTGTCGACGCAGCAACAAAAAGCGGTGCGGATCCACTTGTCCGTGTGACACTTGGGTGACGTCACGCGACTTTAACACGCCCGCAAAACATCCCGGGAAGGCGGCGCTTCATTTGGAAAAATGCTGTGTCAAAAAGCTGGCCGATGCCCATTTTTATGCAAATGAATCCGTCAAACGCGACGCGTCTATCCAATAGAAGTAGTCTCTCGAGGGTCCTTTGTTCTAGACTGGCCGCTTTCTCAAAACCACGCCCATAGCAGTAAACTTGAGGAAAGCCATCAACATACAAATGTGGGAAGGTATCGCGACACCACGCTTCAGTCGTGTCGCAAAAGTGGATCACGGTAGAGATTCACTTGTCCGACACGACAGTCGCGTGGTGTCGCAGTTCCCCTACTGACTTTCACTTTCGGTGCCCAAATGGAACTGAATGAGCCTTTGCGATTTTTTTTTTTTATATCTAGGCCTAACGTTACGTGAAATTCTGCATCCATTGTATGGTTTATTTATTTATTTATTTTTCCCCTCGGAAGGGCAACGTGAGTCGAGAAGGGCATATGGGCAGTTGCCTGGGCAACCTGAGCAACCCCCCTGTGCACGTCCCTGCTGGGTTGTAACGAGTGGTTATTTCAGTCAAAGTTGCTCTTCTATCAGCTTGAATCAGTCGGCCCATTCTTCTCTGACCTCTAGCATCAACAAGGCATTTTCGCCCACAGGACTGCCGCATACTGGATGTTTTTCCCTTTTCACACCATTCTTTGTAAACCCTAGAAATGGTTGTGCGTGGAAATCCAGATTTTGTTTGGGCGCAGTACCCAACTATTTTCAATAGATCACATCCAAGCTTCCTTATTGACCATATAAGGGCGCCTCCATTTCCATATAAGGTTGAGTGATCTGAACTATATAATTCCATAATTTTCATACAATGTATGAAGTAGACATCCTATTCAGAATATGGGCAGTTTGGAGATATTTTATTTGAATTCAACCTCTAATAAATGCAACAACAAAAAACACCACATGCGCTATAGCTTGCAGTCGCATCTGAAATCGAGAATCCATAATTTTTCTTCTTTATTTTTAAAACATTTTCAGATCTTATTTTCTCATAAAATTGAATTGGTGTTATCTTTTGAACTATTAGCATGAAAATAAACTGAGGTTTCTACCCATCTTTCATGATTTTTCATGCTCGTCGCTATTTCAGAATAAAGACCTGAACACGTCTAATGAGTATGAAATATTCTTGTTGCAAACAGTCGCCAAAAATGAAAGCTAGTTTGTAAGCTTTCAAATGATATATAGTTTGTCAATATTACTTTAGGTTTTTACTAAGTTATTATTGTTTTAAATATATAATGGCCACATGTGGGACGGTGACAGTTAAAAAGGGATAGTTCACTTCAAAATGAAATTTCTGTCATCATATCTTCAAGTTGTTTCAAACCTGTATGAGTTTCTTTCTTCTGCTGAACAAACACAAAGGAAGATATTTTGAAGAGTGTCAGTAAACAAACAGTTAACTGGAGCCTTTGACTTCCATAGTGTTTGTTTACTGACATTCTTCAAAATATCTTTTTTTGTGTTCAGCAGAAGAAAGAAACTCATACAGGTTTGAAACAACTTGATGACAGAATTTTCATTTTGAAGTGAACTCCCTTTAATGCTGTTAAACTGAATGTATAATGCAAACTATCCATAATTTACAACCACAGTGGAATTGCATGTGAAAGTTCAGTTGTCAGCTATAATGTGTGTATATCGCATGCAGGTGCACTGTCATAATGTGTACACTCTCAGAAAAAAAGGTACAAAAGCTGTCACTGGGACAGTACCCTTCAAAAAGGTTCTAATATGTACCATTTAGGTACTAATATGTACACTTTTGGTACCAATATGTACCTTTGAGGGACTAATATCCACTCTTTGGGTACAAAGGTGTACCTTTTGAAAAGATACCTCCACAGTGACAGCTTTTGTACCTTTTTTTCTGAGAGTGTATAGCGAGGTTGAGTCATCCACGTCAACCACAACATTCCGCTCAAATAATTCTCTAAGTAAACATGTATATAGGCTACATGTTTGACTCATAGCAGGCCTTTTGAACACTTACTACAGATCATGTGACGACTGTTAGTAACTGAAAGTGATAACACTTTACAATAAGGTTCATTAGTTAACATTACTTCACTACCTTAGTTAACATGAACTAAGAATGAACAATACATCTTCAGCATTTATTCATCTTAGTTAATATTAATTTCAACATTTACTAATACGTTATCAAATTCAAAGGTTGTATTTGTTAACATTAGTTAATGCACTGTGAACTAACATGAGCAGACAATGAACAGATGTATTTGTATTAACTAACATCAACAAAGATTAATAAATACTGTAACAAATGTATTCCTCATTGTTAGGTCATGTTAGTTAATACATTAACTAATGTTAACTAATGAACCTTATTGTAAAGTGTTACCCTGAAAGTTACTACTGACTTCTATCAATGATGGAATATTATAGAAAGACTAATATAATAGAATGTGTTGACTGTTCCTGTACTTTTGTTATATTCTGTTTGATTAATGTTTGATTAATGGCTGCTTAACCTTAATGTGAAACTGTTAGAGAAAATGCCATTAACAGAATTTACTACATTGTACTATTTTTATTATCTTTTTGAATGATAGAAGTTTGACAACTATAGAAGACATTTCAAATGTAATATTCACAATAAAATGTTGTGCTAAATTATAACACTCTTTTTTGCTTTAGTCCACAAATAATGTATTGATGTTTTATAGACGTCCAGGTCTGACCGGACCGATTTTGGACCTTTTTAGAACCTTTGTCGAGTTCAGATGTGTAAAAATATTTAAAGATTTAAATTTGATTACATTTATGGTCACCAAGCAAAATATATATTTCAAGAAGAAAAAAAAATTACAAATACACATGGCCACTAGTATAAAAAGAGATGCAGGTTTGGAAACCTTTGTATTACAATGGTGTTTTAATTAGTTTTTTTTTTTTTTTATTATTATTTTTTTATTATTGTGTTTGAAGGGGAATTAATTTTTTAATGTTTTGCTGTGTTGATTGGTTTGTAAATGATTTGATGATGCATTTGTTTTTACAGATTTAATAAAAGTATGGGTTAAGAATAAAAATCTCTCTCTAGTGGTTTAGCTACTAAGGTAGGCCTACCTTCACTCTTTTTCTCTTGGGGATTTCTGCATATTAACGTCACTTGGAAATATGTTTTTGGCTTCAGAAAGGAGCTTATCTTTCACTATTGGCTGTTTTGTTGTGGGTTGATATCTTACAGTATGGGAAGGACTAAGATCATACGTGCAGCTTTCCAGACACTTTCAGCGTCACTGAATTAATGCACTCCCGCCCACCCCATTTTCTCTGTGACTCCAATATGCGTTCTTGTCTGTACTTGTGTTCTTGTGGACTTGTGAAACGTCATCAGCTTTGAGGTAATATATTGGAATAATACAGTGGCACTGAGACTTTATAAAAGGAAACAAATACACTTAATTAGAGATCTGATTTCATCTCCCACGAATTAAAAAAACTCAATTACAAAAGTTTTGACTACTCAAGATAGCCTATATACTTAATAAGACCGTATGTCCTAATTTCTATGTTAAAAAGTAGCCTACATTTTTCTAGTTATCTTCAGTTACTGAGCATATCTGATCTGATCACTTGAAACAGTTTTAACAGGTCAAAGAGTTTGAGTCAGTCTCTGTTCAGACTTTTAATGGTAGATAATTATACAGGCTTGTGTGTATCAGAATGATGATGCGTTTTATGTATCGCTCTCTACAACGTCGGACACATAACAGTTATTAATATGATTAGGCTTTTGCTTGACTATGTTATCAAACACCTAATAATGTGTTGCTAAAGTTACAAACTATGTTTCCGTTCATCATCTCAGAGTCAGACTGTCATAACAATCATCAGAAACGCTTTAAACAACTCCGAGTGTTCTGACCTCTCTAAATTAAATAATTGTGTGTGCAACAGTGCCCCCTTTTGTCTAACCAGCACCAGTAGCTTTAGTTTAAGTTTCACTTTCTGTGGTAAATTTCCCTCAACAGAGTTGTGTGCTGCAGAGCAGAGGGCCAGTGCTGTTTTCTCCTCCTTTTTACATTGTTGCCTTGGATATGTATTACTACACAATTTTAAAAGTAATTGTAATTGGCATATCTTTGGTTTCTTCTCATGTCAAATGACTAATTTGATAGTTAGCATGGCTATTTAGTTATGACTCAGCATTTCGGTTGCTATAAATTGTGTACTTATAGATATCTGTATTGGTTTGATCTCATTTCTGTTTGTCTTTTGCTCTTTGTTACAGTTTTACAGTATAATAAGAAAAGTAAAGTTTCTTTGTGGAACCCAAGAAAAGTTATGCCTTGTGTCTTTTTTGGAGAACTTTACACTGTTAGCTAACTGTCAAGCTTTAAAGAGGCATCTCATTGCAAGGACAGTATACAGAGCGTCAGTGGAGAAAGACATAGTTCATCATAATGTAACAGGGACAGAAAGTGTACTGTTAAAGTGTATGTATTGTTTGTTATAATTCACACAAAATGGTTTAATTTCATATATATATATCCGGGGCCCGTTCTTCGTACGTTGCTTAAAACATCCGAGATCAAACGAGACATCCAAGATAATATCATCGTGCTCATCATGATCCGGCTAATTAGGTTCTTCGAACACTCCTACCGGTTATGATTAGAATAGCTGGATTGGGTTAGCTGAGATAATTGCGCGTTCATGCGCGGGGTTAAAAGGGGATATGTATCGATAGTAGAAACATTGATCAGCTACGCTGCTATTGGCTGCTCACCGTGGCCAAAGAGCGCGCTCAGATTTTCTCCACAGAAGAGCAAGAGTTATTGCTTGAAGGATATGCTGAATTTGAAAACTTAATTAAAACGCCAGGGAACACCTTAAAGTGTGCAAAAGCCAGGAGAGAGAGCTGGCAAAAAGTAGCAGACAAATTAAGTTTGTTTTTAAGAAGATGTTTTTATCACTTATTACAGTATATTTTTTTATATTTTAATCATTTCTAAATAATTAATAACTTTGTTCATTGTAATGTCAGTCACACACCCACTACTAGAACATAGGAACAAGTAAAAGTGAAGTACTAGAATATTCTACATAATAGTAATTTGTACTTATACTAATCTCTTTTTAAAAGGCACTGTTAATAAATGTTTGCCTGTTTATAAAAGCAACCATGAAAAAGGCTGAGAAATAAAAAGAAAAGAAAAACAAACAGGTGGTGGTCTTGCACCCCCACATTATACCCAGGCAGAAGAGCTGGCCCTTGGGTTAAATGTGACCCATTGTGGAGGGCATCCCTGGGTTCAGCTCTTCCTCAGACACACAGCCAGGAGCAGCAACACCTTCACTGCTGGTAAATGAGCTTTAAATGGTCATAGTACACTATAAAATAATGTGTTGCTGCATTAAATTAAGTAAGCCTATAATCCCAATGGCTGTCCAGTCATATCAGCTGTTAAACCTTGTAATGAATTGCTTTGACTTGTGAAAGTCTACATGTGTGACTGTAGTTAATGTAAAACAAATGTAGAAATGAGTTATTGATCACATTTCCCCCCAGTGTACTTCATTGTAATGCAATTGTGTTTTCCTCTTTTGTGCAGTTTTAAACAATACACCAACACTTTTATGTGTTCCCAAGCAAGTGGCTGAAGCATGTGCAGTGAGACTTTTCATAACTTTACATCAAAAGGGAAGAAAGTACAACACTTTATAATGCCCATTTTTCCCCCAATGCACAGGACAGTGAAGAAACCCTCTCAGGTATCTTTAAGTGCATAAATAACTTTACTTAATTTACACTTGAGTTACCTATTATTTCTGAATGCAATATGAGTTGCAGGAGTCCACATCTACAGAAGAGTCTGCACAAAGCAGTGATGCAGAGGTGGGCAGTGTTGTACTTTTCCTTGTCATTTTTGTTGCATAAGGCTTGTGTTGACAGGTGTAACCCAAGCCCCCCCAAATATAGAGTATATATACAATATAGAGTATTTTTTTCTTGGGGGGGGGACTTGACAACTTAAAGAAAAAGACTGGCACTAGAGATATAGTTGCTTCAAATGAACTTCAGAGTAAGTGCTAATATATTATTTCACACAGAGAACTATTGCTGACCTTGCATAGTATCTCTTATTGCAGGCAAAATATGACTTGATCACTGGCTTTTCTTTACAAAGAACAATTGAAATAAAACTCAAAGAACTAAGCAAATTTGTCTCGTCTTTTATTAAACATTTAATGTAATGTTTTATATTTTTTTCTGATGGTGGTTGTGTAATATGACACATGCAATGTCACAGGTCCTGTCAGGTGCAACCCTCAGGCTTTTCAGACACTGAAATCTCCCCTTTAGTTGGCCAAAGTTCATTGCATTGTGTGCCCTTGTCCTAGAGCTGCATTGTAACTGGAGTGTATGTACAGTAATACAGTGAGCTTGATACTAATATTTTCCTTACCACGTTCAAATATGTGCATAAATTTGAATCGCTGTGCTTCCACATTTGTGATATGGAACAGTCACACACCATCTAAGAGATTTTAGTCTGTCAACTTCCTTTTTTTACAATTTGATGTAATATTAGGCTACTAATCTGGAATATTAAGAATCGTAATAGTAACTTGGCAGCACATTTACATTGTGATCCCCCTTTCAGTTCACAAAATCCCCTTCATTGTGGCCTTGATGGAAACACATGTGCAGTCTATGGCACCAATCACATTAGGGAAGCCTGAGGAATATATTGTACTGAAAGTCATAATCATCATGCTAACGATTACATGATCGACATTAAAAATTATAATGTAACGTTAGGCCTATTTGCGTTGGAAAAAAAACTGCTATAGCCTACAACCAATTGGGTCTAAAGTGGCTTGGAAATGCCCTAAAACCTGCTTAAGAGGCAGGTAAACTTTGCGAATGGCACGACAGACATTACTTATCACCAAGTTCTCCGCATCTCCAATGAAAAGGAAAGAGCCACTCGCAAAGAATCTCTATATATGCTGTTTATTTGTGCTGTTATTAAAGCCCGACTCCGACGAGTCGAACATTTGTGCGTTTCCAACAAATTAATGATGTAACGACATACTCACGAGTCATGAGAAAAAAAAATATCTCAAAAAGTAGCCTACACTATCGCGCTGCGTTAAAAGACTTCCCGTATCAGCTCTGCTTATAAAGCCGCGATCTAATCCTGTTTACATGAAATAAGCCTGCTCGCGAGGAGGTTCAAGCTAGCGCACCTGTTGCTATGACAGCAAGTCTAGGATGAGCTTCGAAGAACCAAACGATCCAAGATCATGCCAAATCGCCAACAATCAAATCCAGCTAACTGAGTTAGCGACGTACGAAGAACGAGCCCATGGAGTCTGATTTCATTACACCAGAGAATGATTACACCCCAAAACGACCTGCTTCCAGCACAACACAGACTCCAACACAAACTCCAAAAAAATATAAAAAAACAAAAAAAAGTTTTATCTGCTGAAGCTCGTCGGGCCAAACTTGATTCGGATCGACTCAGGACGAAAACACGGATTAACATCGGCAGAGCTTTTGAATTGTGGAGAGACCTCCGCTTTGTTTTAGGTATAATAAAAACAGATCCTGAGTTGGCTTTCCTCCTTTTGGACAGGTAGGCCTAAGCTAACATTACTTCAAAGCATGTAAAATATATTGTGATTTTGTGCTTTAGTTGGCTCAAGGTAGCATTAGTTCGCCGGCTAACGCCAACCAGTTGCTAACGTTATCTGATGTGAAATACTACAGTTGTAACGTTATGGCTTTCCACATTACATAACCAGCTAAGTGTTGGTTCTTGCAAGAAATTATGACTTGGTAGTACAAAGCAACGGTTTCGTAACGTTAGGTTAGATTTATTGTCGTTAGACTGATAGCTGCTAGATAGTCATGCACACACTTGCACGCCGGAACATGACAGATAGTAAGGATGTTTTACATGTGATTGTAATTAATTTTCAGGCATTTTATGATAAAATAAATATTAGTAAACTCTAATGAAATAGCAAGGTAAACTACATGAGACATGAAATGAATACAAAAGACTGTTCTAGGATAACAAAAAGTAGGTGCTTTAGGATGTAACTTATTTTATGTACTAGATCTACTGTCTAACGTTACTCATCCCACTAGCATTGTTTATAATAAACATTTCCAGACACGTTCAGACTCAAGACTCGAAAGATGAACTAATCATTTCTCTTTCCGGGACTGACAGCATAGCCTCTATGGGACTGACAGGAAGAACGAAGGACTCGGAGCCGTCCCGAACCCGAAGACTCGAGAGATGAACTAATCATTTCTGTTTCCAGTACAGATTCAGAACCCATATGTTGCGCAATGCGCATGCGCGGTCAACACAAAATGAACGAATCACTCTCTGAGACAACTCGGTAGTCCCAAGTCATATTAAAGATTCGTTCGTTCATGAACGACACATCACTAGTGAGTTATTTGTGGCTCCTGCTAATCTTGATTAATCTTTATTTTAATTGTTGCTTTTGATTAAATATCTTTACTGCAATTTATGTGTATTAAGTTATTGAACTTATCTGTGTGGTTATTTTTATAATTTTACCCTATTTAAGTTATATTTTTGACTTTGGCCTATTTGTGTAGAGATGAAAGCACATGGTGATTAAATGTAGGCTACGTCACATTTGTTTTATAGAACAATTTAAGGGTGATTTACTCAGAGGCTGCTCTTGTTTGTTTTGTATATCAGGTATGTTTTCTTTGTATTCTTCCTCTTGGCATTGTTAATGCACTGAAGAGAGTAAATCTAGTGAAACCGCCGCCTGTTGTCCCGTGTCTTTCTCAACAACTCTACACAACGCAGACAAGTGATATTAAAACTGGTGTCGCGAGCCACCTGTTTACAATAACATTGTAATATACATCATATCCTACATAATTCACCCACTATATTGACAAATTTACATGATAACCTGGAAATGGGGGGAAATGTTCACTAGCACACGTTGATCTGATTGGTTACAAGGTAGTTTGTGACGTCAGAAACACCAGCAATTTCAAACCGTGTTTTTGAGGCTGTCTTTGGTTCACTGCAGTTTTAAGCAGAAAATACTCAGCAATGCTGTCGACTTATGAATTTACGGTTTGTCTTAAAAAATAATTAAAAACACCACATAGACACATAAACAACATTAAAAACTTGAGTTTCACCACAGGGGGACTTTACAATAATGCCAAGGACTGGTTTAAATGTTTGTGATAAATTGTATAAATTAATATAAACTGGCAAAAGCACCTTTTTATTTGATTTACATTGTGTTTTTGTGTTTACTTTCAGAAACACGAAGAAGAAGCCACAGAAACTTCTGCTGTCTCCAGGTATGAAGCTCTTCACTTCTCTGGGAATCTTTCAGCTCTTTTTCCATAAAGTATGATATTTCACTTTGCCATGTTGTTCCTCACTAAAGACAGTTTTCTGTTCTTTTCTTTACAGATCCAGAGTCTACAAAATAATTTGGAAAAATAATTGCAGTGATTGTGTGTCCGTCACTGTGAACGATTGTGGAGAAAATGCTGAATCTCTTCTCACAGATTCCTGAGTGTCTTGACTTAGAACACTAAATATAGTTTCAAACATGTGTTCAAACAGAATAAATCTGATGTTTGTGCATATCTGATATTGAATCCGTAAGTGTCAAAACAATCTATTTCAAGCTGCTTTCATGTGGTTTAATCTTTCCAGATTGTTGATCAAATGACTCTTGCATTAAAGTCAGGCAGACTGAAGAGATTTTACAAGTGTCTTCCGGTTATATGTGAAATATAGTAATAAATCCGTCAATATAATGTGTTCATGCTGTCTGTGGATTAGATGAGATATTGTATGAAGAGAGATTCAGTCCTTCATTTATTATATTTATTGTTTTACGTAAATAAATATATTTGTCCCAATTTTCCCCCACAGCTTTGACTGTTTTCTCATCAACTTCACTTCACTATGCCAGAGTCATATTTCATACATTTTAAATAATATACATTAATTTATACTTTGTAGTTTAAAATGACAGTTTTAATACATTAAAATTAAAACATACTGTATTTTCTTTTAACTTTAATAATCAGTAGATTAGAACATGATTTATCAGTTATCTTTATCCTTTTTTATCTTTGTTTTGTTTTTGAAGTGTTACTTTTGTGAGTCTTTTAAGTCTAGAAATTTATAAAAACTTAAAAAGTCATAATTATAGTTCTAAAATATTAATTCTAAACAACAACTAAAAGTAAAAATTAATTTTTAAAATGTGAAGGAGTCATTTTTATGTACACTATGCACAAAATGTTATAAACCGTGTTGTTTATTCAACAATTACATATTTGCCAGAAGTAATAGGCTAATATAATAAAAATATATATGTAAAAAATGGCGTTACTTTGAAGACCCAAAACTTGCTCTCTGCATCAAGACTGAGGAGAAATGAACAATATATAAAGACCCACATAAAGTTAGCTATTAATAACTTTAACAATTGTTTCTCCTTCAGAAATAAATTTTCATGAACAAAGTTTTTCTAAGAAAAGCCGTTACAAGTCCAGGCTATACATTATCTTTAGTTTGCAGAAGCCTTTCTAATGGAGACTTGCATTTCTCATCATATATAAGGCCAGTTTTGCACACACAAGTTAATGACCTCTGAATTAGTTTTTTCTAAATGATCATAATTAAGGTGATTTATTATGTGTGTGATGTGTTTTGAGTGGTTGTACCCATTTGTTTTTGTGTGCAGATCTCAGAGCCTAGGCTGCCTACAGAGACGCGGTTTTTGGACGGCATGCCTATGGGGCGGGCAGCTAGCGGATCGTTAGGAAAGATTAGGTGAATGTGATCATTTATGTTTCGTCATTTTTTGGGCCTAAAATGACTAATACAACCTTTAAAGCAGCACTATGTACACTGTAAAAAATGATCGTGATTTTAACGGTAAAAGAAATTGGTTAACAGAAAGTTTCCTTACTATATACGGTAAATAACTGTTATATAAATAATGGTACATTTAATGTAATTTTACTGTAAAATACCGTTAAATTGACAGTTTTTGTAAGTGAAAAAGAACAAGTCATTGTATAATTGACCGTTCGCAGGCCCCTCCCCCAAAACGGCCATTGTCCAATCACACATCATAGCAACCGTTAGGCTACTATGTGAGCAGCTCCGTCAAACATTGACTCCAAGCAAGCTGGTGAAGCGGTGCGCCCACTGCGTTTGTAAACCGGACACTAGATACTCCGAGAGATTGTCTGGAGGAGTTGTGTTCTTTTCGTTCCCAAAGCCGAAAACACAACCTGAACGGTGCCTACGATGGATAAAACAGTGTGGACGGCCCACTCCCAGTTACATGTGTCGAACATGGTTCACTCGCGAACAGCGTGCATGAGACTGACACACTGAGATTAGTCAAAGAAACATGGAGAGAGCAGATCAAGAGGATCCACAAAGGAAGTACGTTTTCTAAAGGGTTGTTGTTAACGTGATATTTTCGGGGGGAAATGAGCAGCAGTCACTAGCAGTGCAGGACCTGTAGACTACAGTTTAGAAGAGTGCACGCTCGCAACGGGGAACGCATGAAGCTTACTTGACAACATCAGTTCATATAACGTAATCAATATCGTAATGAATAGAAATAACCTTAAATGTATGGTTATCTGCATCTTTCCGTCTCTTATGTATAGTTACTTTTTAAACACGAAAATCGGATTCAGCATGGCACGCAAGCAGTTGCCGTGGTAATGAAAAACCTGCTTGTTAAAGCGAATGTATAATCCTGTATCTGAGGCAAAATTACTAAATATGCAGCGCGAATTATATATTTATAACTCCAAACAATTAGCGACTGAACCAGCGTATTAAATCTTCTTCAAGGCTGTAATTTACTGGTTGCATTTGAGGTACAGGTCATGGGGTTTCTCAGATTTCGCTTGAGACCGGTATATTAGCCTCAATAGTAGTCATGTCTCCTTCATTGCGTATTTTTATATTTTGAATATATCCCTCCACTGCATACTGTAACCCATTTTGCCTCGATCTGGAGGATATCGCGGAGGTAATTGCTCGAAAAAAGGTCACTGACACGCACGGGTATACCTCTTCCATTCATGGCAATCTGTGGCGCTGGTCGTGTTTGACCATTTGTTTGACGGGCGTAGCAACTATAGAGAATGGGATCGTGACGCAAGCTGATCCGCGAACGCAAGGCATTGTGGGACTTTAGGACACGGAAGTCGCAGGAGAAACGTAGTTGTAGCAGCGCAGGCGGTGTTTGCGGTATATTTTAGAAGTAATTCAACTTAGAAACACGACAAAATGGTGAACGCATGCTGTATTATAAATGGTCACAATCGTTCTCACGATCGGTGTGGAAAACGTATCATATTGAAGTGCGATTTTTCAGCTTTCTAGCTTGGAAGCAAAGCAATGGAACTCAAGTCGCAGAGTTATCAAAGAGGCGTCACATGGCATGGATAATAGCTGTAAGACGGACAAACATCACCTTCAGCAACATTTCCCGACACATTTTCACACAGGTAAGTTATCATTACAACACCTTTAACTGTTATGTGGTTACCGCTAGCCGCCCATGCAAACTTAATTTTGTAGCTAACGTTATGCAGCCAGCACTCGGTTGGGCAAAGATAGCTAAGTTAGTTTAACTTAGTTGCAACCCATTAACCGTACAGGGAAGGGTTGTAACTAGTTTAGCTTAGTTGAGTTTAATTTGATAGCTATGCAGCCAGCTGACTTAGTTGTGCAAATTTAGTTAACAGTAACGTTAGTGAAATTAGTTACTACACAACAACCGTAACATTAACTTAAATTACGAAAAAGTAGTAACTAGCTAACTTTGCTAAACACTTGAGTGTGAAGTTATTTGGATGAGCAGGTATCCTGACAACTGCAAGCACAGTTTTAGAAGGGGACTGCATTTCTCAAAGAAATTCTGTTTTGTTTTTTCAGGCAAACCAGCATATGAAATGCTGGAGTGTCATCCCGACTGGGTAACGTCATTGCACCTGGGCCACACAGAAGTCAAAACAACACACACACAGCGTTTTAACCGGAGGACGAAGAGACAGCAAGCTATGACAGGGAATAACACTTCACCTTCAACACCACTGGATCCAGCTGCACAGAGGTCACAGGTGGATGATGCTGCAAGGCAGATAGCTCACCTCAGGGTCCATGTGGAGAGGGTGATTGGATGTGTAAGCAACAAGTACACCATACTAAGTGAGACAATACCTGTGAGCATGTGCTCCCATGTGAAGACGAGGACATGATTTTCCTTGACAAGATTGTGACTGTGTACTGTGCCTTGACTAATATGTGCCCTAGTGTTGTCATGTAACCATAAAACATCACATAAACCTTATGAATTGCATATGTTGCATACCATGTGTTAATAAATGATGGAAAACTACGTCAATTCTAAATCTTTTTATTTGTATCACATAATATGAACTTAGTGCAATGCTGAAGTAAATATGTTTCACAGTAACAATGTAGTGCAAACATAACAGGTAAAATAACAAAGGCACTTATAACAGGACCTGCAGTGTAACAATGTAGTGCAAACATAACAGGACCTGCAGTGTAATGCAAATATAACAGGTAAAATCACTTATAGGCACTTATAACAGGACCTGCAGTGTAATGCAAATATAACAGGTAAAATAACGTATAGGCACTTATAACAGGACCTGCAGTGTAACGATGTAGTGCAAACATAACAGGTAAAAAAATTACCACTGATAACATGAACTGCAGTGTAGAAATGTTGTGCAAATTCAACAGGTAAAAAGTCAACTTCAAGAACTGACAACATGTCATAATAAAAAGGCACTATGTAAAACCTATACTGGACATACAAATACCAAAGCCCGCTTGTGCTCCACTGTTTCAGTTCTGTGTGCATGAGGCACAGAGCCACGGCTCACTAGCTGAAGGGGCCTGACTGAGTCCGACACGACTGAGGTGGAACCACTTTATTGCAGTTTTCCTTGTCACAAGCCACCATGTATAATGGTGATCAAGATCAAGATGGCGCCGCGGATGGCTGCCTCGGTGCGGAGCTCTCCAGTTATTGTGTTGTTTTTGTTTGTTTGTCCTGTGTTTAGTCATTATTTTCCTATCAGCTTCACCAAAGACGAACTACTGGACATTAGGAAACACACACCAGATAACTTTTCTACAGTTTTTGATAATTCAGACGTTTTGCTGGACATTCTCGTCGGAGGGGCAGCGCTGTTGTTCAAACGCAAACGAGGAAAGCGAGCGGGCGCGCTGGTGAAACTCCGCGAGCGCGGCCTGCGCACTGCACTCCCTAGTATTCATCTTGCGAATCTCCGATCCCTTCCTAACAAAATGGACGAACTTCTCCTCCTCACCCGGATTAACAAGGATTTTTTAAACTCTGCTGCTCTGTGCTTCACTGAAACCTGGCTAAGTGAAGCCATACCGGACAACGCAATACATCTGCCGGGCTTCCAGCTGTTCCGAGCGGATCGCATCGCGGAGCTAACGGGGAAGACGAGAGGTGGTGGATTGTGTTTCTACATTAACGAAAGTTGGTGTTAGATGTAACAACACTGAAGAAGATGTGCTCTCCTAATTTAGAGGCGATCTTCATAAACTGTAAACCTTTCTACTCGCCACGGGAGTTTTCCTCTTTCATTCTCGTGAATGTTTACATCCCTCCAGACGCGTGCGTGAGCGCGGCACTACAACAGCTGGCTGAACAAATAGCCGAAACGGAACAAAGGTACCCAGACTCTCTTTTAATAATTCTAGGGGATTTTAACAAAGCAAATCTTTCCCGTGAACTTCCAAAATACAGACAGCACGTTACATGTCCCACAAGAGACAGTAATATACTGGACCACTGTTACACCACAATAAAGAATGCGTATCACTCCGTTCCACGAGCAGCTTTGGGGCTCTCTGATCACTGTTTGGTTCATCTTATACCGACCTACAGGCAGAAACTGAAATCAGCTAAACCTGTAATAAGGACTGTAAAAAGATGGACTAATGAAGCAGAGCAGGATCTACAGGCCTGCTTCGATTGCACTGATTGGACTGTTTTTGAAGCTGCTACCACCGATCTGGATGAGCTCACAGATACTGTAACCTCATATATCAGTTTCTGTGAGGATACATGCATTCCTACCAGGACATTCTTATCATTCACCAATGATAAACCATGGTTTACTGGGAAACTCAAATAGCTTCGTCATGCCAAAGAGGATGCTCACAAAAGTGGGGATAAAATCTTGTATAACCATGCCAAGAACAGACTGACAAAGGAGATCAGAGTTGCTAAAAGAGCCTACTCTGAAAAGCTGAAAAACCAGTTTTCATCCAACGACCCATCATCAGTCTGGAATGGCCTGAAGAACATCACCAATTACAAGTCACCATCCTCCCGATCTGTGGACAATCCACACCTGGCTGATGATTTAAACTCATTTTACTGCAGGTTTGAAAAGCCCTCATTCACACCTCTCACCGGCTCTGACCTGCAGTTCACACATCCACCATCACCTCCTACACCCCCTCCTCTCCCCCCTCCTGCCATCCAACCTGAGCTCAAGGTCTGTGTGGAGGACGTGAGCCGAGTCTTCAAAAAACAGAAGACTAGGAAAGCCTCAGGCCCAGACGGCATCTCGTCTGCTTGTCTAAAAGCCTGCGCTGACCAACTGGCCCCGGTCTTCACGCAGATCTTCAACAGATCATTGGAGCAATGTGAAGTTCCCTGCTGCTTCAAACGCTCCACTATCATTCCGGTCCCCAAAAAAACCAAAATCACTGGACTTAATGACTACAGACCTGTCGCTCTCACGTCCGTGGTCATGAAGTCGTTTGAAAGACTGGTGTTGGCCCACCTGAAGGACATCACTGGACCCCTGCTGGATCCTTTTCAGTTTGCTTACAGAGCAAACAGGTCTGTGGATGAGGCAGTCAACATGGGACTGCATTATATCCTGCAACATCTCGACAGACCTGGGACTTATGCAAGGATCCTCTTTGTGGACTTCAGTTCGGCCTTCAATACCATCATGCCTGATCTACTCACAGACAAACTGACCCAGCTCTCCATTCCATCCTCGATCTGTCAGTGGATCTCCAGCTTCCTGACGGACCGGCAGCAGCTCGTGAGACTGGGGAAACACACATCCAGGACTCTCACCACCAGCACTGGCGCCCCCCAAGGGTGCGTTCTCTCCCCACTGCTCTTCTCCCTGTACACTAACGACTGCACTTCTAAAGACCCCACTGTCAAGCTCCTGAAATTTGCAGACGACACCACTGTCATCGGTCTCATCCGAAACGGTGACGAGTCTGCTTACAGACTGGAGGTTGAACAGCTGGCTGTCTGGTGCAGTTATAACAACCTTGAGCTGAACACGCTCAAAACAGTGGAGATGACCGTGGACTTCAGGAGGAACAGCCCAGCACTCCCCCCACTCACCATCATGAACAGCACTGTGGAAGCAGTGGAGTCATTCAGGTTCCTGGGCACTATCATCTCTCAGGACCTGAAGTGGGACAATCACATTGACTCCATTGTGAAAAAGGCCCAGCAGAGACTGTATTTCCTTCGCCAGCTGAGGAAGTTCAACCTGCCACAGGAGCTGCTGATTCAGTTCTACTCAGCCATCATTGAGTCTGTCCTATGCACTTCCATCACTGTCTGGTTTGGTTCAGCTACCAAATCAGACATCATGAGACTACAGCGGACAGTCCGGACTGCAGAGAGGATCATTGGTGCCCCCCTGCCAACCCTCCAGGACCTGTACTCTTCCAGAGTGAGGAAGAGAGCAGGTAAAATCATCACAGACTCCACTCACCCTGGACACCACCTGTTTGAACTGTTACCGTCAAGACGGAGACTCAGATCACTGGCCACAAGAACATCTCGGCACAGGAACAGTTTCTTCCCACAGGCCATTTCCCTCCTGAACAGTTAACATATCTCCCAAGGCATATGCCTTTAAGTGCAATACCCCCACTGTTTAGTGCAATATCTCCTAAACTCAGGTTATTTATATTTATATTTATTCATACTATTCAAAATACTGTATATATGTTCATAATCCGAAAATGTTTATTCTGACTAAACCCAACCGTGGCCTTATATTTTATATTTTATAGTATTTTCATATATATATATAGGCTATATATATATATATATATATATATATTTTTTTTAATTTTATTTTTAGATTTTGTATTACTGTTTCTTGTTGTATTTGTATCTGTATATGTGCACTGGAAGCTTCAGTACCAAAGAAAATTCCTTGTGTGTGCAAGCACACTTGGCAATAAAGCTCTTTCTGATTCTGATTCTGATTCTGATGTCGTCCTGGTCTTCAGGGCCTCTGCAAACGCACCATAGTTGGTTTGTCTTCTGCAGTGCCTGTGTTCTTGGCCTTTTTGTGTGAGCTTGCTGTAACACGGTTACCTAAGACATAAATAACACTGATAAGCATAAAATGAATTATATATATGTATATATATTCAAATAGCCTTCACATTTACACACCAGTGAAAATAGTTGTAAATTCATAGTCAAATCTGCAGTATATTTTTTTCTAGACATGTACTTTTGATCTATTTACTTAATTTAAGCACCAATATACCAAGGTAAATTCCTCGTATGTGAAAATGTACCTGGAAATAAACCGGATTCTGATTTATTACAGAAACTAATCTAGAACATTGCAGAAACAACAAAAACAACAGCGTTTCGCCTGGAAATTACATTTAATAAAAGTAAACAACTTAATTAAAATGTTTCCTAAGTAAAAAAAGAAAATATATACGACGCAGAGTTTAACTTGCAGTGTTGTTGTTGACAGAGAGGTGTGTCTGGTGCATGTGGTGATTACCTACCTTTGTGCGAATGATGGTTTTCTGGTCGTTGAGTTTAAAAATCTCCAGGTCCTGGACCCAACCATTAGTTAAGTGGTGATGGGCCTCAAGAGATTTATAATTTCGGAACTGCTCAAATGTGTATGCGCTCACACCACAAACAAGGTAAGAAAACACGTCAGGAAAGGTTGTTTGCGGTAACTTAGCTTGTTCAGATCAGTCGACCACTCTTTGTGTTCGTACGGATCGAGCCCGTTAATTGCCTTTTTTTTCTCTAAGTAACTCTCATTTGCTTCCTTGTTCAACTTATCTCGGTAGATAACCTCTTGCTTGATCTTCGCCCGTGTTTGTTTACCTTCGTTACTACAACCGTGTCCTAAAAGATGGCCGCCGCTACCCAGAATGCACTGCGCCATGACGTAGTTTCCCATTCTCTATAACTAGGGGGCGTGGCTTTTGTGAACTGTCAATTTACAGTGAAAAAATGTAAATTGACATTCCCACAATTCCCTGCGTGACACTTCACATTTGATGTATTTTGTTTTTAAATAACTGTTTCTTCATAATTTTCTTAGTTTTTTTCTAATCAGTTATTTACATTAGGGTTTCATGTTACATTTAATGTTGTTAAATTAATGCTTATTGCATTTTTTAAATTTCAACATGTTACCATGATGGTGTTTAATGTTTATGTGAATGACACTGCAGCTTCTCTATATTAGTATTATCTTTCTAGTGGAAGAGCTGCTTGTGATGAGCTTTGATTGATCGTGTGACTTTCATCACTGCTGTGATTGATGGCTGTCAGTGTATGGACAATGTACAATGGAAAAAAACAGATAATAATACTTCAAAGGGTCAGTAAATTAACATTATGTCAGATAATGAAATACGGTTTATTGCTGTAAAATGATATACGGTTCAAAGTCTGTAAAACCTAAAACATTGCTACCGTATTTTTAACAGGAAAAATCTGGTAACCACACAGCTGCCAGGGTTTTCCTGTAAATTTAACAGGGTTTTTTTTTTCACAGTGTATCTTTTTCAACCTTTATAATATTTTTCCAAGACCCTTGTGATGGTACATTGACTTACAATAGGTTGAATGACAGGTCTGCCATAGCCTGACGGTGTCTGTATCGCTTTTACTGGCACTATGTAACTTCGAGTTTCGGGTAGGAACCCGACCACAACAAGAACTACAAAATTTGACTGCTTTACGGCATACATCACTTCCTCAAATTCTGACGTGAGAGCCCAACGAACGAACGTTATTTTTTTTTTTTTTTACCTCTGTATGTTGTCATGGCCGAAGCAGCAAGTAAAACCAAGAAGCCAAAGGTTTTGTCGGAGGACATTAAAAAGAGAAAAAGGGAGAGTGACAAAATAAAAGGCTGGACGAGGATCAATATTGGTCCAGCGTTTGTTCGCTGGCGTGAGCTAAAGGAGGAGGAGGGCTGCGTGCCCGACCGATGCTGGCCGTCAAAAAATAAATACATCAGTAGCCTATGTCTAAACGGTGTGTACAAGTTTGGTAGGGGCAACATTACATTCTTGCAAGTTAATAATACATGATTAAACAGACAAAATAATCTTTCAGGATAACTATCCTAATGTCTGCAGGCTGATAGTCATGTTTGTTTATTTATTTTTCAAATTTACATATTCATCTATGGTAGCTTGATATTATAATATTGACGATATAGCTATTAACATTGAATTGAATTAGCATATCCATTATGTAAAACAGTAGCCAATAGGCTACTATAAAGACACTGGCTTGTAAACGTGAGCTACGCAATTTTTTGGCATTTGAAAAAAAAAATAAAGCCCATGAAACTATATTCATATGACATGCTGAAATATATGCCAATGTACCTGGGATGATGACATTTCACACGCAACGCTGGCAGTCTGCCCAAGACGTGAGAACTCCTGCAGAGTTCGGGTATGGCTTGTCAACAAATGCACGCGTGTATCTCCTGGTGTAACCATGACAGATTTTCATACTTGCCAACCTTGAGACCTCAGAATTCGGGAGATATTCCCCGTGTGGGGGGGGGGGGGATATTTTTTTTTACAATATATATATATATATATATATATATATATATATATATATATATATATATATATATATATATTTTACAATATATATATATATATATATATATATATATATATATATATATATTTTTTTTACTATATATATATATATATATAATATATATATATATATATATATATATAGTATAATAGAGAGCAATTTTCACTGACAGCAGCCACGAATTAAAAGAAGTGTAAATACAAAATACATACTTTATCCGTGTTTCTGCTTGTGCTTTCATCACACATCAGCAGGGCTCTCAAGTATCACGCATTGAGCGTGACAGTCACTCATTTCGGTCTTTTGTCACGCTCTCCCGCCACACATTGTATTTCTCACGCTGAAAAACTATTTGTATATATTTATGCCGCAGCGCCCAAAACTCTGGCCGCGCCGCTCTCACTGTGGAACCGGCAGGAATCAAGCGCGTCTCCTCTCTGGTGTTTTTCATCTGGTGTTGTTAAGCCAATCAAAAAATAGCACTAACCAATGACACTGCGTCGGCTCGGTGTCACTCTCGCACCCGCACTCGGAAATCGGGAGAAATTCGGGAGAAAGGTCGGTCCGGGAGATTTTCGGGAGGGGCTTTGAAATTCGGGAGTCTCCCGGAAAAATCGGGAGGGTTGGCATGTATGCAGATTTTACGACAGTAGTAGAAGACAATATTGTTTCCGAACTGTAGGGGGACACCGAGAGCAACATTTCAAAAGTTACATAATGCTGCTTTAATAGGTAGCTACTAGTCAAATAAATAAAATAGCCATTCCATGTTTGTCCACAAGATGGCGTCATCAGCGCATTGATAGAAACTAACACATTCAATCTAGAATAAAATGATACTCTTTAATCGTGAAATAACACAAAACATTTTTTAAAATATAGGCTAGTGATAGACATTGACAAGATATTAAAGGAGCATTTCACCCCTGGGAACCTTGATCTTCATTGAAAGTGGGTCATATATGTATTCGAAATCTGTCAAAATTTTCAAATTTGGTGCCTTTTTGACCGAGTTATGACAGAAAGTAACTTTATAGCGCATTAGTTTGGTAAACCACATTTCCCACAATGCAACGCGTTTGAACAGCTCCAGAAGCCACTCCCACTAATCCAGAACGCGGCATTACTGCACAAACAGTTCACTGTTGACGTTACGTTTTAAACGGGATTCATAACGTGACAATGCTTTAAGATATTGATTATATTTGACAAGATTAATCATATATACATGTAAAAGACTTACTTTACAGTCAGGCGTCCTTTTCTCCCTGCTGGCTTCGGCTGTCGTTTCCGGTTAATTTTCGGGATGCGGAAATATAGCTATATCTAGGACGCCTCTGTCCATATGCGGTGCGAAACTCGGATGGTTCACAACACAACACTCCATGTTCGTGTCTGCCTCAGACAGACTCTAGCTCGGTGTCCATAGGCGCACAGTTTTACAGCACGAGCACCACCAATTCGCTACAGCGCGAGCAAGCCCGTGCTTCTCGTCTGCGCCGGGCTGCTCTCCTGCGGCGGCCGCAGCCGACGCCGCCGCCGCCGCCTCTTGTTCCTCCATCAGCCTCAGCTGCTCTTCGCTATATTGTGGCTCGTATAAATAGCCACGAACATCAGTTTCGAGCAAAAGATTTTCAAAATCCTCGTCTTCCATATCGTGTGTCGTAAATTCAGCCATTATGGTAAATCTAACTCCTTGAGCGCTTGTTAGCTTAGCTTGCTGTCTTCCAAGCAAGATGGCGGATTAATAGTTTAGTTTCTTCAGGTTTAGTCCCACCCACTGATCTGTAATAGGCCGGTGGGGTGAGTGGGTCCCACGCCCTTGAATAATAATGAGCTAAAGGCTGTAGTTTTCTTAATATGCAATGAAATTTATCTTCCGTCCTATCGTGACGCAAAATGACGATATTTACGTCACGATAGGACGGAAGTAAAACACTTAAATCCTTTTTTCTCCCATCTCAGAAAAAAACAAGCAAAATTCCACCATCATTATAATATATGACTGGGTTTCTAACAATACAAACCTTAATGCAAATGGGTGAAGTGACCCTTTAATTACACATTTATGCAAATACTTTCATACAGAATCTCATCTCAGCAGCAGGAGCACAGTCCAATGACTGATTTATTAATAATACACACATAAAAACACTTGTAACATCTCTAGTCTGACTCTACAATCTGACAAGAAACTAAACTTTTTAAAAAGGTGCCGTTCATATTATGAATACTGTGCTAAAAAAATCATCATTTTAATAAGTGCTTAATTTATTTAATAAGGATTTTATTATAGCCTATAGATTAATTTTAGTTTTGCATTTTAATTATTAATTTAACTTAATTCTTTCATTTAATGAAAAGCAAATTTGGGAAACAGATCTAAACAGTGAAAGGCATGAACACTTTTAAGAAAATAAAAGGAAAGTTTTTTGTAATCATCATTAAATTAGTGATCACAGAAACAATTTAATACAAAGTCAAGAAAATATGAATTTCTAGTTCATTTTTCTGTGTCTCAACCCTCTTCATCATCCTCATCCTCATCCTTGCTCTCACACACACACACACACACACACAACCACACACACACACACACACACACACACACACACACACACACACACACACACACACACACACACACACACACACACACACACACACACACACACACTCTTCCTCGTGTGTGAGTGAACATGGCCGCACTGAACTCTGGGCCGGTTCTGCTCGGGTCTCCTCTACAGAGAGAGGAACATCCAGAGGCTGATACATTTCTACAAAAGATGAAGATCAACTTAAACACACTCTATTATTTCAGTGCAGAAACAAATGGCACTAAACTCATGTTTTGAGTGTGTTAATAAATGAATAATATTGTTTAAAGAATAATCATACCCTCAGAGGAACAAACAGAAGTCCTCATCATCTTGCAGATAGCAGACAGACAGCAGGACACTGATGGACACACACTCGAGACTGAAGAGACTGGACAGAAACATTTACAGTAACAGATACAGTAATACATGGTGACCGTCTCGGGCCACATAGCGGCTGAATAATAATTCACATCCTGTAAATCTCGTCACGTACCAAGAGAAATGGCTACTTGACTCATGTATTGATGTTGTGTAATAATGACTAATGAGAGTTTGTGTGACGAATGGTTAAAAAGCAACTATTTGCTTGAGACTTCCTCACACTTAAAGGTTCTCAGCGATCCTGGGTGACATCACTTCTTGTTGACATTCGAACTATTGTCAAACAAAACGGAGGCTAGCTAGACCCTCCCTCCTCCTCATCCGCGCACTAACCCCTCAAACCCCCAAACCATTCTTGTCGGTTATTGGCTGGAACAGTTTGTTATGTTTCCTAGAGCGGGTCGCTAGAGTTTGTTTTTGTAGCCGTTTGTGGACCCTGGGGTGTCCGCAGAGACCGCGTTTTTTTACAGTGTGTTCAGGGGACAGGCAGCTAGCGGATCGTGAGTAGATGTTTGCTGTATGTGACAAAAAATGGTTTGGCCATAAAAACGCGTGACATCGCTTAGAGCACCTTTAAGGTGATGATACACAGGGAAACTTTTTGAGCAATGTTGCTGGGCAATCTTGCTGAGTGATTGTTGCTTGGCCATTTTCTCATTGAAAATGGGCAATACATTTCTTTCTGGATAATTTAGATCGGTCGTGGGTCCTGTGTCTCATCTGGTTGCCCATTGACGGCAACATTGCTCAAAAAGTTGCCCTGTGTATCATCACCTTAGACTTACAGTTACATTATTAGATATAGGATATTAGATAACATAACAATGAGAAATACAGCTTTTATTAATCCTTGTTAGGCTACTTAATAAAATACAAATGTTAATTTCTAAATTAGTAGGCTAGATGTTGAAATTAACATGAACTAAGATTAATAAATGCATGTAAAAGTCATCATCGTTAAATAGTCCAATGTTTGGTAAGTGAAAGTTTATTGGAAAGTGTTTCCAAAAAACTCTGAACCTATCAGTTCCATTTACACAAATCTCTGTCACTCAGCATTGATTATTATTATTAGTAAACAGCAAACCTACACACAACACACACGTTGTTAGTGCTGTGTTTAATGAAAAAAAAAAAATAGGGTTGTTTTGTTCATATTTTACAGTTATAATATTCACAATTATAAAACTATATTTTGCACAGAATAATCCTATACTTTAAACTTCACTCTGCTTGATACAAATCACCAATTTTATAAAAGTTTAAATTAGGCTAAATTAAATATGTGAAATAACTCACTTGTTGAGGAGTTCTGCATGATAGATGTACTTGGTGCGGCGTTTGGTGACTGAAGAGATGTGCAGCGTATAACCTATATGACCTGCACACACTCCCATTCTGCACAAAGAGAAGATTTTTACTGAACTGAGACTGGGTTTTATTTCTCCATTTGCCAGCCACTGATGGAGTTTCGGTTCCTCCATTTCACATTCAACATTCCTCGTTTTTTTGGAAATACAACCACCACACACACAAACACACAGAACTGACAGAATTAGCCTTCATCTCTAACCACAACCTCTATCTGGTTGAAGATCTATTTTTGCAAGTGCAACTTAGTCATTGTGGTAAATGTGAGATAAGAACACTTCAACTCTTTTTAGAGAACCAGAATATGTATATTTTAGCAAATTTAGTTTATTACATTGTTTGGAGAAGAAACAAATTGAATAAAGACATTTTAAAAAGGAAAAAAAATATTCATGTGTTATGCCATACACCAGGACCCATTTATTAAAAAAAAAATAAAAGACATAAATTGGCAAAAACTTTTTTTTTTTTTTTTTTAATTTTTAGATTAAGCTTTTTTTTCTCTTTCTCCCAAACCTTGTATAAAGATGATTCCAAACTATGTTATGAAAAATATAACGGAATGAATTGATATACCATTTTACTTTATGCAACATGTGTGTAAAATAGTCATAAATGTGTAGTGCCATTTGACACAATGTATCTTATTTGCATATTAATGTGTTATTGGGGCATGTAATTAAAAAAGATGTGTAATAACAGTAACAATGTCATAATTGGGAATATTTTCATAATAATATTAATATATCATTTTACTTGTTGCGTCTCCCAGAATGCCTGATAAACATAATTTAAGTACTGATGTCTTTACAGTGGTCATGTATGAATTATGAAATCAATGCCCTGTTTCATAACAGAAAGTCATATTAGAAACCAGGGATGTTGTTTTATGACAAACCATTTGAAAATGAGTCAGATTTAATAATAATAATAAACTGTATTCTATACTACTTCTTAAAAGCACTTTACAGAGGAAAGGATATAATGGATATAATATGAAGCACTTCCTGCTGTGCTGCTGTTCAGACGCTCTTGCTCTATCGCTTTTATTTTATATTTGATCTCCTTTTATCACCTAATTTTAACTTCAGCAAATCAGCACAGTGCTCAAGCGCTTGGATTACAACAAAAAAGAAAATTATTTTCTCCGACCAGCCTCCCACTGAAATTACTGACTTACATTCCCAATGACTTACATTCCTACTGACTTACATTCCTCCCACTGACTTACATTCCTACTGACTTACATTCCCACTGACTTACATTCCCACTGACTTACATTCCCACTGACTTACATTCCCACTGACTTACATTCCCACTGACTTACATTCCCACTGACTTACATTCCTCCCCTGAAAGCTTACATTCCGGGAAAGGGAAACACGACTGCCTACATTCACAAGGATACGAGGAAATGCCTCTTCTGGAATCTACTTGCTGCACTAACTGCCAGAGACTTTTACAAAGGATTGCAGTTCTTGAAACAAAGTTACTTGTGGGACCACCAAACCAGACGGAGCACACAACAGAGCTTCATCATGGACCTCATACAGCCGGTGCGTCCCCTGAATCTAGAATCTAATCTGAATTAGTTCAGTTGTTAAAACTAGCTTCTTCCACTTGACACTTCTGGCGAAGGTCAAGCCATACATGCAACGTAAAGATTTTGAAAGAGTTATACACGCTTTTATAACGTCGCGTTAAGACTACTGTAACTCTTTGTATGCCGGATTGAAGTAGTCATCACTTCGACGGCTACAGTTAGTGCAGAACGCAGCAGCCCGACTTTTAACCGGGACCAAAAAACGTGAACATATTACACCGGTATTGGACTCACTGCACTGGGTTCCTGTTTGTTTTTAGAATTAAATTTAAAATTGCATTATCTGTTTTTAAAATTTTAAGTGGGTTGTCGCCTTCACATTTAACGGAGCTTCTACATGTTCCACACACCTGTCAAAGTACTGAGGTCTTCCGACCAGATGCTCCTCGACGTGCACAGATCTAGGCAAAAAAAAAAAAAAACAGAGGTGACATGCGTTTGCAGTGGCTGCTCCTAATATTTGGAATAGCCTGCCACTATGTAAGAAAAGCGCAGACTATTGAAATATTCAAGTCCCAAGACGCATTATTATAGCCTGGCTGCCAGCCCGAACCCCGCCCACAATATTTTTTGGTCGGGAAGTTCGGTCTGGACTCGATCCGTTGAGGAGCTATTATGCCCGATCAAAAATTGTTCGGACCAATCAAATTGTCAGTGCGGGCTTTATATGATGATGGACAGATGATCAACCATAGACATCATACCTATGTGAGCAACGCAACGGTAACGTAACCATCCACGTCATCAGAGCGCTTGGGTTGAATTCATAGCTGCCGCGGGAGAATTGAGTTGTGTATATTCCGCTACCGCGTGTGTTATAGAAGATATAGACAGCGCATTCATTTAAGAAGAGGAACAGAGAACCGCGATCAAGGCATTTGTCGATGGAAAAGATGTTTTTGCTGTCCTTCCTACGGGATTCGGAAAAAGTTTAATCTATCAACTTTAATATATCTCTCAACGTCACTTACTCCGTTGCTCTGATTGGTTGTAAGTCTATCCAATTGAGTGCAGAGGCGTTTTTATTTCCTGGTTCGGTTGATACACGCCCCATAATCACAGCCCAATGGAGCAGTTTCAGACTCATATTCTTTCTAGAATATGAGTATGACGAAGTCAGGCTAGCATTATTATGCTTTGGCTTTCAATTCTAGCTGAGCTCTGATATCTTGACCTGTGGGTCTTTGTTGGATCTTGTGAAGCACTTTGGTCAATTACGATTGTTTTTAAATGTGCTATATAAATAAAATTGAACTGAACTGAACTGAATCTAGTGCTCTTCGACAGGCCATACTGAGTGTAAAGAAACAAGCCAATCAACTTACAAATCGACGGCACAAACAGGGAGCGAGACCCAAAGGCACTCGAGACATCAGATTGTCACGAGTATCACATATTGCCGCTGTAGCATCCTCCAGATACGGCTCTGACAAGGATTGCAGATAGGTCTCTTACCACCGCCTTTACATCTTGAGAACAGATTTGAAGTATTAATGAATGTAAATGAGGAATCCCCAAACGTAATGAATGTGATCGAACACAGACAGAATAAGCCAGTAGCTAACACTGCTAACTGGCGCTCGAGGCCGAGCATGACTCTGATAGTGGGTGACTCAGAAACATTAGTAGCAGGGATACAACAACATGGAGCCTTCCACAAGCAACAACTTCTGATGTAAACAGGGAACTTGAGAACATTCTGATGAAACATAAGACTGCAAATCGACTCATTGTTCATGTGGGAAAGAATGATATTCATAAAGAGCAGTCAGAACTCCTTAAGAAGGATTTCAATGAACTTTTTGAAACACTTAAAAGACTGAAAGTTCAGACATTCATCAGCGGTCCACTCCCAGCAAGAGGAACAAACAGGTTTTCACGGTTGCTTGGGCTTAACACATGGCTGCAAAAAACCTGCAATATAAAAAGAGTAAACTTCATTGATAACTTCAATCTTTTCTGGAGTCAGAGGCAACTGTTTCTACAGGATGGCTATCACCCAAACAAACTTGGTTCAAGAGTGCTAAAGGACAATATCTACTTCTCCCTCCATCATCCTTCTGCAGTGTGTGCCAATCCACTCAACCTGAATGGCACACACACACACCTGGACACAGTATGAATGACCACAGAACTTCACTTCAGCTCCTGAATGGACATGCGGCTGACACATCACACAAGGACAATGATAACACCACTCAGCCACAACAACCTCTGCTGACGCACACAATCTCAGCTGAGTCCTGCCCACAGAGCTCACCACAGACAGACTGTGACATACTAGAACTGCTAGAAGATTCAGCACCCAAGGACTAGTGCACCGTTACTCTAATGGTTTTATCTTCTGTAATTATTAATTATAAACACAATTACATATCAAGATAGCTGAAAAAAGCTTTTTATTTTTATTACACATGTAATATTTATTGTGTATGCTAAAACAACACATAGGCTTTCAATACTGTTGAATGTTAGAATAATTTACTTACTTGCGACAGTGAATAATGTTGATAAAGAGAAAAGAACGATAGTCGAACAGCCTGAATCATGACGGCAGGAAATTGTCCAGTTCCTCCTTGGTGCTGAAAAATAAAGCTCTATTTGGCTTTAAGAAACGCAAGTGATTTTAACGTTTAAGTGACTCACTGTACAGCCTTTCCGCTGTTTAGTCAACCCCATAGACAGTAAAGGTCAACCCAACCATTAGACAGTAGAGTTCAACCCAACCATCAGACAGTAGAGTTCAACCCAACCATTAAACAGTAGAGTTCAACCCAACCATAGACAGTAGAGCTCAACCCAACCTTAGACAGTAGAGTTCAACCCAACCTTTAGACAGTAGAGTTCAACCCAACCATTAGACAGTAGAGTTCAAACCAACAATTAGACAGTAGAGTTCAAACCAACAATTAGACAGTAGAGTTCAACTCAACCATAGACAGTAGAGTTCAACCCAACCATTAGACAGTAGAGTTCAACCCAACCATAGACAGTAGAGTTCAACCCAACCATTAGACAGTAGAGTTCAACCCAACCATAGACAGTAGAGTTCAACCCAACCATTAGACAGTAGAGTTCAACCCAACCATAGACAGTAGAGTTCAACCCAACCATTAGACAGTAGAGTTCAACCCAACCATAGACAGTAGAGTTCAACCAAACCATAGACAGTAGAGTTCAACCCAACCATAGACAGTAGAGTTCAACCCAACCATTAGACAGTAGAGTTCAACCCAACCATAGACAGTAGAGTTCAACCCAACCATAGACAGTAGAGCTCAACCCAACCTTAGTCAGTAGAGTTCAACCCAATCTTTAGACAGTAGAGCTCAACCCAATCTTTAGACAGTAGTGTTCAACCTAACAATTAGACAGTAGAGTTCAACCCAACCATAGACAGTAGAGTTCAACCCAACCATTAGACAGTAGAGTTCAACCCAACCATTAGACAGTAGAGTTCAACCCAACCATAGACAGTAGAGTTCAACCCAACCATAGACAGTAGAGTTCAACCCAACCATAGACAGTAGAGTTCAACCCAACCATAGGCAGTAGAGTTCAACCCAACCATTAGACAGTAGAGTTCAACCCAACCATAGACAGTAGAGTGAAAGGTATGAACTCGACTGTCTATGGTTGGGTTGAACTCTACTCGCTAACTTCCCTCCTGATAGTGGTCATGTATAAATTATGAAATCACAAACAATTTGAAAACGAGTCAGATTTAATAATAATTATAAACTTTATATTATATAGCTAAATGTGCTTCTCGGGGCACTTTTAAACAGAAAAGGATATTATGTAAAGGTAAACATTAAATATATAAATAACAAGAGAAATAACAAAACAATAAACTAAACATACAAATATACTACAAAATCACAGCAAGTCTAAAAAGGGAAGTTTTAAAAGCACTAAAATTTTCAGCATGTCTAATCTCATATGGAAGAGAGTTTCTGAGTTTTGGAGCAAGGGAAGACAAAAGCTCAGTCACCCGTTAAATGATAATTACAAAATATGATTATATTTCCATAAGAGTGCTTGACCATTCAGTCGATTTAAAGTATCTCATTTGTAACAACTATGGGTATCTCTGGAAAGCTCTGAATCTGCTCTTTATGACATCCAGATTATTAAAGCTGTGAGATGAATGTTCTCAGAGAAATTCACTCAAATATAACGTCCTCTACAGAAACACAACATGAAAGAAACACACGTCAACTCTGAAACCGCAAGCCAGTTTTTAAGAGAGTGCCGTCACACGATGCCGGTGTAAAGAGACGTGTGCTTCATCCGTGTGAGAATATCTCATGATAATCAAACTCAAATTATTTTCCCTTTATAAACACTGATTGAAGATCCGCTGTAGAAGCTTTTGTTCATCTGACACATCAAAATTGCAATCTCAACAATATAATAAAAGCTGTATAACTGAACAATCTTAAAACAATTAAAAATACAGATTATCATCAGCAGTACCAGCTTACAACAAAATAGTAACAGTATAATTCATGTTGTGAAAGTGTAAATCCACATGTTCATGAAATAAATTCAAAGTTACTTTGTCTGATTTTTGTGCATGTACTTTTAAATTTAAACAAATATGTATTGCATCAATAAATGTTGTCATCTTAAACTTTTAAACTAAAAAAAAAAGCTTTTAGTGTGAATATGTTAGCCCTAAGGTCTTATGAATAAACTGGTGTTTCCAAACAACAAAATTGGCACTCAGGAGATGTAAGCATTCAGAACGCAGTCTTTCACTTCTGCTAAAATGGATCAGGGATTTTTATGACATCACCGCTGACTTCAGCTTCTCATCACTTCTCCAGTCCAATCAAATGCTTTCTATAATCTGAAGCTCCGCCCCCTTTGCTATAAACACCACCTGGCCAAAGCAACAAAGCAATATAGGTTTAAAAGATGTGTGTTCGGTTGCTCAAACGCTCAAGTTTTATAACGATTTTCAACGTTGGTTAAGAATGAAATTATTCTCATCTCTAATGTTAAATCCAGTGTATCATCAGCGCTCGGATTCACTTCAATGTTGCTGTAAGCTAAATGCTATTAGCTATTTGAAAAAGGGGAGGAGCCATTCAATAAGTCCCGCCTCAGCTTCCTGTTTCAGAGGAAATTACATCAACACATCAAAGCTGCGCGTACCAAGACACTTCAGTGGGACTTTAACATTCATGATACAAAATCAAAGAAACAAATTTCAGGAAACAGAACAAGCAGAAGGTCTATATTAGGTTTGACAAAAATTCACAAAAATTATGATAATTTCTACGCGTGCGGTCTGTGTTTGTGTTTGGAGCTCTGTCGAATTGATTCATTAATCCTTGATTTTCTTCTTTATCACTCATTTATAAACAAGCACTTTCTATTTTTATATCATGTGAACTTATCCTCGAGACTATTCCTTATAAATAACAATCGGATTGCTTTGATAGCGCTACTTATATCCAACTTTCCGAATCTCGGCTACTAGCCTTTAGCCCGCTAGTATTTCACGCGTGGCCTCACGCCTATCGACCGTCTCATTTTACACCCGTTTCACTGAAAGGATACGGGTTATATCCATCATTTCAGTCCTAAGTTAGTAGTGATATTGGTAGTATCACTACTAATTTACTGTTCATCTGTTATAATGGCGAACATATCGGATGTGTGTCTAACGTTACCTCTGAGTGCAGGTGAGGACACATTCAAGCTGTTTTCGGTACGATTGGAGCTGGAGTCGGTGGAGAAGCAGATCCGTGTTCTGCTAGAGAAGCAGGCCGAGCTGCGGGATCGTCGATCAGCGCTTGAAAGCATCTCACAAGTAAGTGGTTAGTAACTTTTTGACTCCGACTTCATCTACTCCGTGTGTTTCTCTGCCCAGGAGGACGAGATCATCTCTGGCTTCATTCACTCCGGCACCGACACAACACCATGGACCCTGGGTGATCCCACAGCGGAAGACACGAGCCAGGACCAGAGCAAGAACCTCCCCGCCCCTCCCGGTCTTCGAGATCTCCACCCGGAACCGCTTCTCCCCTCTCCGCGAGTCGGAACGCGACGACGCCGTGATCATCGGCACTTCCATGGTCCGTCATGTCCGTGCTACCTCGGGTAAGGGTAAGGTGCGCACTCACTGCTTTCCTGGTGCTCGTGTTCTTGATGTCGCTGCACAGATTCCCGAGATCCTGAACGGTGACGAGAGCGTCGGAGCTGTCGTGCTGCACGCGGGGACGAACGACATCAGGCTGCGGCAGACGGAGGTTCTGAAGAAGGACTACAGGAGCCTGATCGAGACGGTACGCAGCACATCGCCTAGAGCAACGATCGTCGTGTCTGGACCGCTTCCCACGTACCGACTTGGACAAGAAAGGTTCAGTAGATTATTTGCACTAAATGAATGGTTAATGTCATGGTGTAATGAACAGAAACTGCTCTTTGTAAATAATTGGAATCTGTTCTGGGAGCGACCTAGGCTCTTCCGTCCTGATGGTCTGCACCCCAGCAGAGTCGGAGCGGCTGTTCTGTCGGACAACATCTCCAAGACGCTACACACCAACTGACTACTAAGTCAAAGTCCAAATCACAGTCTTTGCTGTCCCAACTTAATTGATCTAAGTAGTGTAGAACATTATATAGAAACTGTGTCTATTCCTCGTTTAGTGAGGCCTAACAATAAATCTAGTTTAGGATCTAGCAAAAATCTTATTGTAATTAAACCAGAAAATCTAAATATCAGTGAACAAAAACAATTTCTAAAGCTAGGTCTTCTAAACATTAGATCGCTCACACCTAAGGCGGTTGTTGTAAATGAAATGGTCACAGATAATAGTTTCGATGTACTTTGCCTTACTGAAACCTGGCTTAAACCAAATGATTATTTCGGTCTAAATGAGTCTACTCCGCCAGGATACTGTTATAAGCATGAGCCCCGTCTGATCGGTCGTGGCGGCGGTGTTGCAACAATCTATAGAGATATTCTTAATGTTACTCAGAAAACTTGTCACAGGTTTAATTCGTTTGAAGTACTTGTGCTAAATGTTACGCTCTTAGATGTAAGAAAGAAATCCTTATTATCTCTAGCATTGGCTACCGTATATAGACCTCCAGGGCCATATGCTGATTTCCTTAAAGAGTTTGCAGACTTTCTCTCAGATCTATTGATCAATGTCGATAAAGCAATAATTATTGGCGACTTTAACATACACGTAGATAATACAAATGATGCGTTAGTGGCTGCGTTTACAGATCTATTAAACTCCTTTGGGGTCAAAGCAAAACGTCAGTGGTCCCACTCATCGTCTAAATCATACACTAGATTTAATTATATCATATGGAACCAATCCAACTGATATGAATATTATACCGCAAAGTGACGATCTCACTGATAATTACATGTTAACTTGCATAATACGTACTGCTGAAATTTGTCATTTTGCGCCACGTTATAGACCAGGCAGAACAATCCTTTCAACCACTATAGATAGATTCTCAAATAGCTTACCTGATCTATCTCAGCTGCTCAGTAAACCCAAACAAACAGATGAACTAGAGGAAATGACTAGCAGTTTGAGCACCATTTTCTCTAGTACACTAGATATTGTTGCACCAATTAGATTAAAAAAGGTTAGAGAGAAAACTAAAGCACCATTGTACAACAGTGCTACGCATGCTATCAAGAGAGAAACTCGTAACTTAGAGCGTAAATGGAAACAAACTAATTTAGAGGTCTTTAGAATCGCGTGGAAAGACAGTATGTCATGTTATGAAAGGGCTCTAAAATCAGCCAGGGCTGAGCATATCCGCAAACTAATAGAAAATAACCAAAATAATCCAAGGTTTTTATTTAACACCGTGGCTAGACTAACAAATAATCAGACATCTCCAGAGCAAAATATTCCGTTACAATATAGTAGTAATGATTTTATGAATTACTTCGATGAGAAAATAGAAAGCATCCGAAACACAATTATAAATGTACAATCCTCTATGGTGTCTTATGATTCAGCCTCAATTATGGCCCCTCTAGAACAACTACACCGCTTTACAACTATAGGACAGGAAGAACTAAATAAACTTATCATTGCATCTAAACCAACAACATGTTTATTAGATCCAATACCCACTAAACTACTTAAAGAAGTGTTACCTGTAGTGGAAGAGCCTCTTCTCAATATTATTAACTCGTCTTTATTTTTAGGTCATGTTCCAAAAATATTCAAGCTGGCAGTAATAAAGAAAACCGCAATTAGATCCAAATAACCTAGCAAATTACAGACCCATCTCAAATCTTCCATTTATGTCTAAAATACTAGAAAAAGTTGTGTCCTCTAAATTGTGCTCTTTCTTGCAAGAAAATGATATCTATGAAAAATTTCAGTCGGGATTCAGACCGCATCATAGCACAGAAACTGCACTAGTTAAAATTACAAACTTTTAGCCTCTGACCAAGGCTGTATCGCAATACTAGTTCTACTTGATCTTAGCGCTGCGTTCGACACTATAGATCATAAAATACTCTTGGATCGACTACAAAACTACACTGGTGTTCAGGGACAGGCACTAAGCTGGTTTAGATCGTACTTATCAGACCGTTACCATTTTGTCTGTTTAAATGAGGAAAAATCGAAGATAACATCAGTAGACTATGGAGTGCCGCAAGGATCTGTCCTAGGCCCTCTGCTATTCTCAGTATATATGCTGCCACTTGGTAATATTATAAGAAAACATGGAATTAATTTTCACTGTTATGCTGATGACACTCAATTATATATCTCATCACGACCAGATGAAAACACTAACTTATCTAACTTGACAGAGTGTCTAAAAGATATAAAATGCTGGATGACGTGTAATTTCCTGCTATTAAATTCAGATTAAACGGAGGTATTACTTATTGGTCCAAAAAACTACCCACAAAATCCCTTACAATACAACCTTAAATTTAGAAGGATGTCCTGTTACTTTATCCACTACAGTAAAAGACCTGGGTGTTATACTAGACTGCAACTTGACTTTCGAAAATCATATTTCATATGTTACAAGAACAGCCTTTTTCCACCTTAGAAATATTGCTAAGCTACGTAACATTGCTATCTCTGATGCAGAAAAGTTAGTTCATGCATTCATGACCTCGAGACTAGATTACTGTAATGCTTTATTAGCTGGTTGTCCTACATCCTCAATAAACAAGCTACAGTTAGTGCAAAATGCAGCCGCTGGAGTTCTTACTAGATCAAGAAAATATGACCATATAACACCAATTTTATCATCTCTACACTGGTTACCTATTAAGTTCCGTATCAATTACAAAGTATTACTATTGACCTATAAAGCCCTAAATGGGTTAGCTCCTGGGTATTTAACAGACCTTCTATTGCCATACAATCCATCGCGCTCTTTAAGATCACTAAATTCGAGGCTTCTGGTCATTCCTAGGATATCTAAGTCCACTAAAGGAGGGAGGGTGTTCTCACATTTAGCTCCTAATCTCTGGAATAGCCTTCCTGATATTGTTCGAGACTCAGACTCGCTGTCCCAGTTTAAAACTAGATTAAAGACACATCTCTTTAAACAAGCATTCACTTAATGCTTACCTTTTATACTACTGATGAATCAGTTCGAATGCATTAATATTATGAACATCAGCTATGCTAATTATTTCCCATCTGTCTTTCTGCTGTTATCTCGGGACGCTAGTCTCGAGGTAAATAGCGTTTGTCAGCTCCAGTTTGTATCCAGCCTCTCACGGAGACTTCAGATGCCCCAACACCTGTGATGAGACGACTCGACGCCTGTACGGACAACGCCTATGTTCAATATTGAAATATCAATGTCTTATCTCAGACATCCCAGAACCTGCAAAAAGTCATTTCAGGAAGGTATACTCGCTCTTGATTCCGGGAGATTTTAACTAATTTGCGGGCATATCAGGGAGCCGCTATCAGTGTCCGGGAATATCCCGGAATTTCCGGGGTCTTATCTGCTTTGGCTAAGAAAATAACATTTGAATAAGTTAACACCTCATCATGTAAGACAAAGGTGTCTTTGTCTTGGCTGGACGCTGGTCGCCAGTGTTCATGAAAACAAAATGTAGAAAAAATTTGTGAAAACAAACTGGTCTAGTCAGCAGGGCAGTGAACCAAACCGGCCTGATGGTGAAGGGACATGGGCAAACACAGTCACATTTGGAAGTGCAGAGGCCTCTACAAGTTATGATTATAAGGTATTTTTTTTGCGCTTTTGATAACGTCGTAGGTCACATGAAAACGTCAACATGGTGGATGATGTATGGCTCGCATTCATACTCAATGAGATCTGGCTATAAAGTAGCCTACAGTACCTACTCTTTTAGCGCTCATTAAGTAAGTAGGCTACTTATTGAAATTAAGTACCTACTCAGAGAGTAGCCTATGTGGTTTTGAGTCCTCTTGGGGTAGTTCGTACATACGAGGTGAGAAGTCGTGTTTACGACGGCAGTGCGTTCAAGTCACTTTCGTCGGAGTAAGATGGCGGAGTAATTTCTCTTAATTAATTACACAAAAATACAGTAAGGTTCTTAAATTCTTGTTCTAGAAAATGAAGAAAAAAGAAACGTGCATCGGATGTTTTTAATTAATTTATGAAGCCACTGCAAACTTTATCGTTACATGTTGCATTGTTATATTATAATGCCATCATATTCTATGCAGGCAATTCGCTTAATTGCACTGTAAATAGAAAACCTTGACAATGTCACTGCATAATATTTAAGTATTGTGGTATTCCGCCATGTTTCTCAGTGACACGCCCACAACACGGAAAGATCGGGGCTTAGAGAAAATCCCGAGCTCCCCACTTGTATTTAAGACATTGTGGTGCCGTTCAAGTGCGTTCAACTCGTAAATACGATCTATAGAGAGCCTAAGTCCCTCCCCTTCCATTCTACCACCATGGGACCTTATTTCGGAAAAATATTGTATGGTAGTCAATGGCGAGAGAGACAACAAATATTTTGATCTCGTTTGAATTGTGCCCTGAATTACACATATGATGTTTGTCAATTTAAAATATACATTTTAAAGTCAAGAAAGTCGCAGTTTGATGTAAAACTGTTGAGGTATAAGACTGAGAAGATACGTAATTACAAAGACTACAAACCCAAAAGGCACACATTTTCTCTCAATGAATGAAGCTAACTTTACTGAAGCTCACGTCTGTCATTTTTCCTATATTCTTACGTTATAATTGTAACGTTACGCCGTCATGCTTGAGTGGTTTGTACCAGACTGCACACATACGAGCAACGGATCTTGCTCATTGTTTCGCTTCCCGGGAGATGTAGTTCATTGAGTGATTTTCACATAAAACGAAATGTTACTCTTCTGTTTTATGACAAACTGCGACTTTCTTGACTTTCATAATTATCTTTTAAATTGACAAACATCATATGTGTAATTCAGGGCACATTTCAGATGAAATAAAAAGATAAGTTGTCTCTCGCCATTGACTACCATACATATTTTTTACGAAATAAGGTCCCATGAGCCGGAAGTGGAGGGGCGGGACTTAGGCTCTCTATACGAGATGACTTGAACGCACCAATAGACATAATAAATACATAGGCGCCCTATTGGCCACTTTGGACCGTTGCTGCTATACGTCAACGCGTCCGCCATTTTGCGGAGGGAAAGACTGCACTGTAATCAAATGCAAGTAAACGGGTGAGTAATGCTAGTAATGAATAGTAGCCCATTATATAATATCATAAGTACAATAATACAATCATAAATATATTGATAATAGCATAGTTTGTGTATAATACTATAATAATCAATATAATAAGAAATATCAATTACAGAAAATAGACAATAAAAAATGAGTTAAATAGTGGCTGAAGCTTGAAGTCTTTGTGGAAAAATTAGTAGTTGCTGTTCCAAAAACTCCGTTGGTGTTTTGTTTGTGTCACATTAACGGAAGGGTGATGATCTGAGTATTGGCAGCATGATGAACATTTCCATTGTGGTTTGGAGGAAATCTCACCTACAATGAAAATAATCAAGGAAGTGAAATCACCTGCAAGACAGAAGTAGAACAAACAATCACTAAAACACTGCAATCTTTTAATCCTTTAATCTTTTTCTCAATTCCCGGTAGGAGAGGTATGGGAAAGTTGCCCTCCATAATATGGCGGCGCCGTTGACGTGCGCTCCAGCGCCCAATAGGGCGTCTATGTATTATTATATCTATGGTTTTACCCTATGGTTTTACCTGATCTCTGATCTGTTTTTATACATTTGTGGACGTTTTAATAAGATATTTGCATAATTTAAATGAATAATAGTAGTTCATAGTCTCTTTTTGGCCCGTTAAGCTGAGCCATCCATGGAACAAACAAAGCCCTGAAAATGTATAAAAGAACATATTGATATTTAATCTAATTAGATTATTAGTTTATTGACAGATTATACTTCCAATAAAGCATTTGCTATAGGTTTGTAAAAGGTGTTTTACCGGTATGCATGTTTGGCCTGGGTATTGTTTCATTACACTGTTCTGACCAGCAGAGGTCGTCAGCATGTGGCATGTTCGAAACAGTGAATTATTTTATGAAGCAATTGGTTCAATTGATTCAAAGCTTTGAAAAGAATCAGGGTAAAAGTGGTTACAAAGAACTATTTCAGCATATAAAGGGTTCTTCTCGGCACCTTGAAATGAATTCAAGTGAGGTTTACTCATGAGATTACGCCAGCTCTAGTTTGGATCTGATTACGACCCCTATACGGATCGGTGTTCTTGGTGTTGAAGAGGGAAGTGTTTATAATTAATTAATGCATTTATGGACTGAGCCAGAGAATATATGCTGGAGATAGAACAGGTATAGTTTAGTTTAATTATGGTTATAACTTATGTTATACACTATTAGTGGATTGTTGTAGTAGATAGTCCACTACTGTCCCGTCTCACACGGTGTTCCCCAGGGTTCGGTTCTTGGGCCTCTTCTCTTCATCATTTACATGCTTCATCTATAACATTATCCATCATCATGGCTTTAACTTCCATTGCAATGCAGATGACACCTTTACATCATTGCAATGCTCATTTCCCCACTAACTCCATATCAGCTTATATTGATTATATTAAAGCTTGGATGACCAGTGATTTTCTCAAAACTCAACACTGATAAAACAGATCTTGTTGGTTCACCGCAAATTACATCCTGGTTTTTTTTGACAATGTTAATTTTGCTGGAGTCTTGGTTCAACCTTCCACCACTGTTGATTAATCGGTATATATTGGTACAGAAGTGGCTAGAGGAGTGGGACACATGCAAGAATTATAAGAAAATATGAAAACAGACTTTTAATCACTCTTAAAACTAAATCTGATCAAGTGGTATTCACAGTCATACAAGTTTGACTTGTACTTTTTTGCTTAAAGACCCAAATGCATGTTTTGTAAGATTCCCCTTTCAGTTAAACATGTTTTATTGGACTGTCCTGAGTTTAATACAAGTAGAATGCTCTTTTATGAAGTTATTTCACTTAGAGACTTATTTAGTAAGACTATGCCTGAAAAGGTTTTGGATTTTTTTTATCATATGTTAATTAAAAATTGTCGAGTTGGGAGAATGGGATCTCATACAGCGCGAACTCGATAATCGACTGCTTTGGACTTTGACCGAAAACAGGAAGAAAATACAGGTATGTGAGCTGACTGAATAAACATAATTTTTATTCATATCTTTCACATCTACTGCAGTCAGATTGACCGTGGTCACTCTTAATAACACCACTCACATGGCTGTGCACTTGTAATGACACATCAAGGATGTTAAGAGGCTAAAAGCAGGTTTAAAACTTGCCCCATTGAAGTCAACAGGTTGCAAATTTTAAAAAGAGGATAACACGGTGTAGGAAACACCGATTTTTGTCGTTGTTCTCTGTACTGACAGCACTCCAAATTTACAAAAAAACGAGCTCAATGTTAAAATTGACTGGAGTTCTCCTTTAATTTTGCCAATTATGTGTGAACGCACATATAGATTTAATTCAATGTGTTGAGTAAAGACTTAAACATAACATTAATTTTAAATATACATTTTACTACCAGGTGGCAAGCAACCTAATAAGATGGCATATGTAAATAGTGGATGTTATATGTGAAAGTGAGTTTTTAAGAACAGAACTTGGGAAGTCTCAGTGGCTGAGAAGCCAGAAAGGGAGAAAAGCCGTGATCAACAATTGTTCATTGTTGAAAGGTTTTTACCTCCCATCTAGCAGGTAATAGGTATCTAGTTATCTAGTAAACAGGTATCTGATTCTGTGGTTGATGTGTCACTTCTGATGAAAGTCATAAAAGTCACTTCCTGATGAAAACCCCACTCGTGTTCATGAGATCAGGTTGAGTTTCATCTTCAAGAGCTACAACGTATTATAAAACCTGATAATTGTTCATAATGTCCATCAGCATCTGGGTTTTCATTGCGTTTTTCATTAGTGTGGAGGGTAAGATATTTCAAATCTTTTATTTTTTCTATTATTTTAGGGGTTGTGGTCACTGTGTAACTTGAGACACTCTAAAATGCATTGTGTAGTTGTATAAACACAATTAAGGATTTTCACACAATTGAAGTTGTCTACATGTAATTGTTTCCAAAAATCTTAATTGTAAACTCTGTTGTTATGCTCTGAAAACATTAGTTAATGAAACTTGTGATATTGTTCTGAGAGTGCAGAAGACTGGAAAACTGACACATCCTGTGTCGGGTATTTTCATTGTGGTATCTTCATAAAATACAGAGCTAAAGACTTCCAATTACATTTTTAAGAACATGATATGAAGCAACCATATTAGAATAAACCTTTTAACTGAATTATTTTTTATAAGACTTTAGACATTATCATGTTAGGGTGGGTGGAGCATGTGACCTATGTTTCAGTTGTTTGTTTAATTTTTAATAAACCTATGTGTAACCCAAATCAAACCTGTTTTAATGTTGTTCCAGTGTGTGGGCAGGCAGATGTTTTTAAAACAGTTCAAGTGAAGGAGGGAGAAGTCCTACGTCTACATCCAGAAGTTGATATGAAGGGCGACGATCAAATACAGTGGTCTTATGAAAGTGACAATATAAGTACCCGTATTGCCAAGATGCATCGAGGCGAAATTTACACCCATTATGATGAGAGATTCGCTGGCAGACTGAAGATTGACAAAACAACTGGAGTTCTCTCCATCTCAAACATCAGGACCAATGAATCTGGACCCTTTGAAGCATTCATTATCATCAATAAACAGATCTCAGAGAAGAAGTTCAACGTTGAAGTACTTGGTAAGTTTTAGCTTCAGCTAATTCAACAATTTCTTGACATTAGGGTCAGAAGTCTGGCTTCGTGGTGATTGTTTCATTGGATGTAAAAATGTGAATGTTTGTCTCTTGTCCAAAGCAACGGTCTCTGGTTACTGATGATTTAGAGCATGAAAGAAGTACAAGCCTTGTTTCGGGTTTTATGTCAAGTTCACTCTACTGCTAACTCTTCAATTATGTGGCAAGAGGTAGGTTACAACTGGTTTCCTTGCGGGGACACCGCCTTCACCTGCCATGTCTATCGGCTCGCTTTCGGGTTAATCTTTCCGCGACTGTGGTTATAGGTTGCCAGGTTGAGGTGACACACGGGTTGAAATTGTATATGGTCTGTGGATTGTGTGAAAAAAAATTAATTTCTGGCAACTGGTCAACATTAGACAAACATATTGGTCCGATTATTCATAAAGGAGTTTGGGCCATGCAAATTACGTGAGTTTCCCGGGAGAAATAACAAACTGGGAGGGGTCTGGAAGATCGGGCTAAAAAAACGGGAGAAACCCGGGAAAAACGGGAGTGTTGACAGGTATGACTTTGGCGGAGTTTCCACTACTGGTTGCTTAACGTTTATGGATGACATTCACGGGTGTTAGCTACTCCATGTTGTAGACACCTAATAATTTTTCTTGCCACCAAAAACAAACATTTTGGAGGGAAAAGACTAAATATAAATGGATTCAGTATGTAAAATGCCTAAATTTAATGATGAACGAGAAACAGTGGGAGTTTTTTGTCATCGCGACGATTGACCTGCAGCGAAACGCCAGTCTTTCTGGGTTCATGTTGTGGCAAAAACAATTAACAAACAAATAAATCATCACAGGGCAAAAGACATAAGGATTCGAATTATATTCCAAAAGGTGTTTATTCTTTTGAAAGAGGTGGTTCACAGAAAAATACCACGACAGCTACCTCGTGGTCGGAACAGACCTGAGTCACAGAGAAACAGACAGCCCTTTTTTATACTATCTTCATAAAATTACACTCACCCCCGTAAACCAGTCCTAACCCGCTGTGGCTTTTAACTGTCTTCACAATCGTGAGGTCAAAAGCTAGATACCCCTTTGTTCTCCTGAAAACAGTGGTTGCTTCTACACTCTCCACTGCAGGATGAAGTGAAGGATCACAGGATCACATGACGTCAAATCCCGGAAATCTAATACGCTGCTGGTACCTTTGAGATGGTTCCCTTTCTTTTTTTATAGGCTCTCTATATCACGAAAAAATTGAAGACCGGAAGTTCGTCTCTAGTAGGGATACGGCTCTTCCGGTTAGCTTTTTACAATGGTGAGTCCGATAGATACTGCTGGACCAAATCTCTCCGCACCCTGCCTGAAGTCACATATGACGATGTGGTTCGGATGGTAAATGAAAACCCTCAAAAGTGGAAATGTCAAAATTGAGGAAAGTGTACACTACACTTTCTACTGTTACTGTTTCTACTCAGCTACTGTTATAGCTCTAGCCGTTCGCCAGTAAGGTAAACGTTTCTATGGTAACAGTGAGTTGGACCAATCAGCAGACGTTGCTGCTACGCTTAGGATTGTTGGTAGTGTAGTTTTTTTTCACAAGATCGCGGATAAAACATGTTTAAAACAAGGTTGATTTCACACAAACTTATAGCTTCTACATGAGCAAAAACCTTCGTTGCACAACCTCATAGCTCGTGGTCAGTCTACCTCGGATGGTTTAAACATTATGGCTGATAATCTAAATCCTTATCGAGAAATACTGTTGACCGGAAGTTCTGTATCCCTACTCCGCGTTCCGGAAGCAGGAAGTGTGACATAGGCCTATTCATATAGATAGACGCCCTATCTATCGACCACTACTGCCTATTGGCGCGGTCGAGCCGGTCCGCTGAAATCTGCCACCGTATATGAGCTGTCAGCGCATTAAATTAATCATAACTCACTGAATACCAAACTGATTTTAACACTTTTTTTTTTGCTGCAAAGGTCATTCTTGTAGCTATGATACAAGGTTATAATCGTTACCGAAAACGAACGAAAAAACGAAAACTAGGTGGGAAAAAACATTGTCGTTAACTGAAATAAAAATAAAAACGAGGCATTACAAAAAAACGATAACTAACTAAAACTGTAATGTGTGTTTGGCAAAACTAACTAAAATAAAATAAAATTATAGAGTAAATGTCCTTAGTTTTCGTCTTTGTCAATGTCTTAAATTTTTTAACGCTATTCAAAACATGCAGTGTATTCGCTCAGCTGCATTTCATTTCCCTGCTCTCCCCCTCCGTCTCTCTGTCACATGCACGCGCGCGCACACACACACACACACACACACACACACACACACACACACAGCCCCTCCCCTCCGTGCACTCCGCGTCTCCATGAAAACGAGGGTTCGACGTTGAAAGCAAGTTCGCGAAAGGTTGGTATCTCGTGAACACCTTTACACAATCAATCACACATTAAAAAGTGGTGTAAAATATTTTAAATTCTGAATACATTATTGTCAGTGTGTTAATGTCGACCCGAGAAGCAATTGCGCCTTCTTTAGAAAGTTATCTATTCGCAAATCTGAGGTAAAATGCACTTGGGTTGTCGATGTCAAATATATATAAGCTGTGAATGTGATTCAAATATTAAATAGTAATGTTATATCATTATTTTACTCTTACACTGAATGTTTGCTGCTTCAATACAGAGTAGCCGGCCCGGCATTAATTTTTTGGCCCGCGTCATGCAAAAGATCATGAATGCACTTTTTTATTTTTAGTTCAAAGGTTGTGCGAATATTAGACAGTGTGACTGTAGCCTATATGTTTAATACCGCGGAGTCGGACGCTTTGGATAATCCGTGGGTCAATTAATAAAAAATAACATTTATCATCGTCATTGCGATGTGTGTGGAATGTTTAATGTAGCTTTATATAGCTACTTGATATCTCCGAAATGTAACAGTTACCATTAACTTGCTAAGCGCAACAAATAGCGAAACAAGCGGTTAAGCTGTCAGTTTGTGTGCGCCACGCAGAGCTCGTGCATTCAGAGCTGCGCACGTTTCATGCTCATAACTTATAAAAAATAAAATAAAACAAGGTGTTATTACTATATGACGAATGATAGACAGCTAAACAGCGCGCGAGGACTGAATTGAGCTCTCTTTCGGATGTGGATCTGCACTCGGTCTTAAAGTGACAGTGCGTAATAAACCTAATGCCGTCTGTGCACTTAATATTAATCAAACAACAAAATAAAAAGAGAAAAGAATTCACTGCTCTTTAATGAGAAATAGCCTGTATTTGCTCAGTGATTTTCTTCATGTATTTTGAGATTTTTAATACTCAGAGTATTATTTTTGTGTTAATACTTTTTTAATCTACTTTTTTGTTCCAGATTTTTTTAATTTTTATTTTCATATTCAGTATTACTTTAAATCGGACAAAGACTAGCAATACTTACCTTGCAAGGAGGTTTTTAATACTCTGTTTGGGTATGAACTCTTTTTTTGTGCTTAATTTTAATAATTAATATTGCTAGAAAACTGTTAATCCACTTTTTTGTTCCAGATTTTGTTTCACGTTCAGTATTAGCCTACTTTAAATAGGACAAAGACTAGCAAGACTTACCTAGCAAGATAGGTAATAAACTGCATTTCTAAATAAGTAAGAAATATTGTGTATGTCGTCTTTAGTCTATTTGCTATTTAGTTTTTTTCCTGGCACACGCCACTTGCACATTTTGCACTTTACTGCGGAGTCTTGTGTAGACTGTTTACATATTTGTGCCCATATGTACATTTTATGTACTGGTTTTATTGTTGAATAGATATTTCTAAAATTGTATGATGTTTTTGTTGTTATTATTACACAATTCTTTTTTTGACCTTTTTGAATCTTGCCCCTGACAAATAAACCAAAATCCAAAAAAAGACTAAAACTAACACTAAAACTAATAAAAACTAAACTAAAACTAAGCATTTTCAAAAAATAAAAACTAAACTAAACTAGCAAACCCACTTTAAAAACTAATTAAAACTAAACTGAATTTGAAAACAAAAATGAAAAACGAAATAAAAATAAAAACTAATGAAAAATGCAAAACTATAATAACCTTGGGACACATGGGTCGGTTTATTTTAATATTCATAGTAGGCTAAACAGTAATGTAATATTCTTATATAAGATATAAAGTGACCAGACACAATATATGATGTATATATGTGATGTAGGATATAAGGTATTTTATAAATTACACTATAAATATGATAAAGTAGCAGAAACAGATAGTTGCAGTAAAGTAAGATATTTTTAATAAGTTGAAGAAACAATTTATGATTTGTTACACACACACACACACTCTCTCACACACAAACTCACTCGCACACGAACAGACACAAACAGTCTTTCACACACACACACACACACACACACACACACACACACACACACACACACACACACACACACACACACACACACACACACACACACACACACACACACACACACACACACACACACACACACACACACACACACACACAAAAACCCCTGAAAGAGGACTGTTTAAAAGTTACTTGATTCAGTAAATAGTGAAGCTAACAACAAAATACTAAGTTACTAGCTAAGCTACAAGTAGTGACTGCCCAACACTGATAATACAGTCTGTGACACTTGTGTAAAATTCACTGGCCAGTGTTATCACAGCAGTAAACATAGCCTAGCTAACGTTAGCTGGCTACGATTTCAGTACAGTAATATCAAAGATCCTTGCTCCTTCTCAATTATCTGGTAATATTCCATTCACAAAATACAACCAATAGTGCGGTAATGTTAAAACTTGCTTGTGAAAAGTAATCTCCCAAGCCCTATTTGCGATGGTCCACCGATTTGAGCAGGAATATGCTCCACAATGCTCTGGCATCTTATCTGCTGCCACGCAGCGAAACTAGGAATACGACCGGTTCAAGATGGCGGCCGTATTTCTCGGTGCTCAGCGGCCTTTAGTCTCTATATGATGTCTATGGGCCTATTGATGAGTAAAATAAAGTCTGTGGTAAACATAACTTAACAATACTTAGGTGTTTTCTTCTACAATGTAAACTGCACACATCCCACATCGTCGGGAGTCGGCGGGCGGGCTTAACATAATGATGACAGAGTTGCGACGGTTCCCTGCTACTTGAAAACAAAGAATGGTTTACAGGCCACTGGATACAGGCTTATACACCCACTGTGAGCGGACAAGGTGTCAGTATGCTCAACAGGAGATGTTTGAGTCATAAATGGTAAAATAAAAAGGCTATTGTTACGTTTATTTTGGGAAAAAAGTTGCATATAGCCTCTTTAAACTATGTTATTCTCTTATCTAAGACGAGTTGATACATACCTCTCTCGTCTCAGTGCGTGCGCTCAATCGCTCTGGCGGGGGGAGAACTTTGAGAGCAGATGAAACAGATGAAGTTAGAAGCGACCAAATACGTCCACGTTTTCCCTGTTTAAATACAGTTACACGAGTAGTTACACGACCAAGTATGGTGACACAAAATAAAACATGGAGCTTTTTCTACGCGGGTAAAATGTATAACTATAATGTATGGCGGAATAGCACTTGGGAGCACTTCGACTCGACGCAGTAATATCAGGGAGAGGAATTTTCAGGAGTGAAGATATTACTGCGTCGAGTCGAAGTGCTCCCAAATGCTATTCCGCCATACATTATAATTACCCATTTTATGTTATACATTATAGTTCTACCATAAAGACTCAGAAGGATTCTCGAATAAAATAGAATTTTATTTGTGAAAGGAGTTTACAGACAAAATAAAAGTAGATGCTCGACAAGCTCCGTCTCAGAGTTCTTTGGCGTAGGCCCCGTCCTCCGTCCGGGTCTGAAGGTTAGCTTGTAGGTCCTGCCTGATGTTAGAGGCAGGGGCGGATACTACCCCCAAAAAGTAAGGAGAATGTGATGAATTCCATACCTATGAGGATTCTGAAAGGCATACAGAAGAATTAATAAATATGGAAGACAATAAGACAACTTTGTATTACTTATCTTAAAGTCAGATACTGTGCGTAAAAGATTGAAACTACGATATGTTCTGAGATAAGATAACTTGTTAAACACTTTAGCAAGATCGAGAGTGGCAATGTCGCTCTATATGGGCTGAGCTTATTTTTTGGACGTGAACAAAGCCGCGTCTGGCCGCAAAATTTGAGATGGGAATTTTATCGAAGCCTTGATAGGCTGAGTTATTAACATACATACGAAAGCCTCGATTGGCCATAATAGTTAGCTGTAAAGTAATCATAAAACGCCTCGATATGCTGATGCCTCGATAGGCTTAGTTCATGCGTCAGAACCGAGATTCAATGTAATATGCATTTATGAAATAAGCCACAATTAGCTAAGGCCACGATAAGCTAATGCCTCGATAGGCTGAAGCCTCGATAGGCTTAGTTAATGTGTCAGAACCGAGATTAAATGTAATATGCATTTATGAAATAAGCCACAATTAGCTAAGGCCACGATAGGCTAATGCCTCGATAGGCTGAAGCCTCGATAGGCTTAGTTAATGTGTCAGAACCGAGATTAAATGTAATATGCATTTATGAAATAAGCCTCGATTGGCTAAGGCCACGATAGGCAGATGCCTCGATAGGCTGATGCCTCGATAGGCTGATGCCTCGATAGGCTGATGCCTCGATAGGCAGATGCCTCGATAGGCTAATGCCTCGATAGGCTGATGCCTCGATAGGCTTAGTTAATGTGTCAGAACCGAGATTAAATGTAATATGCATTTATGAAATAAGCCACAATTAGCTAAGGCCACGATAGGCTAATGCCTCGATAGGCAGATGCCTCGATAGGCTTAGTTCATGCGTCAGAACCGAGATTCAATGTAGCTAATATGAGTTTATGAAATAAGCCACGATAGGCTAATGCCTCGAAAGGCTGATGCCTCGATAGGTTTAATTCATGCGTCAGAACCGAGATTAAATGTAATGTGTTTATGAAATAAGCCACGATTGGCTAATGCCACGATTGGCTGATGCCTCAATAGGCTGATGCCTCGATAGGCTTAGTTCATGCGTCAGAACCGAGATTAAATGTATTATGTGTTTATGAAATAAGCCACGATTGGCTAAGGCCACGATTGGCTGATGCCTCGATAGGCCGATGCCTCGATAGGCCGATGCCTCGATATGGCCGAGTTCATGCATCAGAACTGGGATTAGTCGAAGGCTTTGATAGCATTAATGTAATAGGCTTCGTTTAGCAATGAACATTACCAGTATTCGTAAAATAGGTCCATGATTGACCTTATATTTAATTATGATAAAGGTTGAAGCCAGGGAGACTTTTCCGAGGAGTACACGATAGGCAGAGATATAACGTTAAGATGATTCAACCAGGAAAGCTACGATATGCATTTATGAACGAAGCCCGCGATCGGCCATGAAATATTTGGCTTTGGATTACAATCGTGAAAGCTCACACAAGTTATGCCTCGATAGGCAGAATTCATGCGTCGAGGACGAAATCAGTCGAAAGCTTCGATTACATTAATGAAATAGCCCAAGATTGGTCATAAAATGGCAGTAATCGTAGAATTTCAGAAGCTGTGATAGGCTTAAAATATTGCAGCAATCAGAAACGAAAATCACGATAGACATAAGCGAGCAAGGATACGAAAACCTTGGAGCGTTGTTAATATGGTATTTTCAAAGCTATTCTTCATTAATCAATTATGGGATGAGTTGATGGTAAGAACGAAATAAAGAAAGCCACGATTGACTGTGTGTAACTAAACAGATTAGCAGCGGAAAGCAGACGTATGATAGATGTATGGATTGTTAACCACCACCAGTAGCTAGCGAAGAAATTTACCTCGAATGTCGGTTGAGAGGGCTTGTTGAGCATTTAGTAGAACATACGTGTCGGATCTGATGTAGGTCTTGTATGCTGTGGAAGACCATCTGCCAAGCATTTGGATGGGGGAGTCGGGAACACCGCATTCGGCTACTGTTGTTGTGGCTCCGATACGAAAGGAATGCCCAGTGTATATATGTGGAGAGAGACCGGAGAATTAAAGGCCAATTTATACTTCTGCGTCGAGTGTACGCCGTAGTGTAGGGCGTAGGCTACGCACGTAGGCGATGCCATCGTGAGCATTTATACTTCTGCGTTTAGGTCTGCGTTGCTCTGCAGTACAGGGCCGAAACACTAGTTGGCAGCGGAGGGTTTTAATGTTCCACTGTGTTTAGATTCCGCGCGGTTCCTAGAGAAGAAGAAGATTCCTCGCGACTGTTTTGAGTTTAGGCTACTACAAGCAATGGCGATTAAAAGAGAGCGGATCACATTGGAGTTGGAGCTTATCGAGGTGGAAAAGCAGTAAGTTTTTAGTTTTTTTTTAACAGTTTCGCTGTACTTAGAATTTAAAAATGGCGGGCGGTGCAGAAAAACACGCCGGAAATGCGTAGGAGGAAACGCGATGCTACCAAGCCGACCAATCACAGATCTTGCGGTCCGCGTCGCCGCGACGCGTAGTTACATTTTTGAGGAGGTGCGCGTCAGGTTACGGCGAAGGGTACTGCGAAGGGCATGCGTCTGTGCGTATGCTACGCCGTACCTACCGCGCGCACCCGACGCAGAAGTATAAATTGGCCTTAAGGAGGAAGCTACATGAGTTCAAAACCAGTGCTTTGTCATTGGAAGACCGTTCGGTTATATGAAAAAAGGGGAGTATTGAAGTGTGGTCATGCTTTGAGATATGACCATAGAGGTATAAGGTAATAGGAATTATAGACTTTAGATATAGTAATAACGCCACAGACTCCAGAAGAATCTGTTTTCGAAAACTTAAAAACATTTAAAAGGTGGGAGAAAGACGTAAATCGGAAATAGACAAGCCACGAGCCAAATAAAAATATTTTGAAACAGATGCGAATTCCCCTGATCGCATAAACCTGTAAAAAACGGTTAGAAAAGCTTTTTCTTGTTTTTACCTTAACCCCCTATTACATACACATACATATATATATATATATATATATATATATATATATATATATATATATACACATACACATATATACACATAAAAAAAAAAAATAATAAAAAAAACAAGAAAAAGCTTATTTGAATAAATATATATATTTGAATTGAACTATTAATTGCTGTTAATTATGATTGAATAAGATATAGTTATATTTACAGAAAACGAGCTGAGATCAAATAGTGTATTTTTATTAGTTGAAGTCTGCAATCATCTAGGTATAAAGGCCAATTTATACTTCTGCGTCGGGTGCGCGCGGTAGGTACGGCGTAGCATACGCACAGACGCGTGCCCTTCGCAGTACCCTTCGCCGTAACCTGACGCGCACCTCCTCAAAAATGTAACTACGCGTCGCGGCGACGCGGACCGCAAGATCTGTGATTGGTCGGCTTGGTAGCATCGCGTTTCCTCCTACGCATTTCCGGCGTGTTTTTCTGCACCGCCCGCCATTTTTAAATTCTAAGTACAGCGAAACTGTTAAAAAAACTAAAAACTTACTGCTTTTCCACCTCGATAAGCTCCAACTCCAATGTGATCCGCTCTCTTTCAATCGCCATTGCTTGTAGTAGCCTAAACTCAAAACAGTCGCGAGGAATCTTCTTCTTCTCTAGGAACCGCGCGGAATCTAAACACAGTGGAACATTAAAACCCTCCGCTGCCAACTAGTGTTTCGGCGCTGTACTGCAGAGCAACGCAGACCTAAACGCAGAAGTATAAATGCTCACGATGGCATCGCCTACGTGCGTAGCCTACGCCCTACACTACGGCGTACACTCGACGCAGAAGTATAAATTGGCCTTAAGTCGAGATCTTTCCGGAGATCTTTCTGACCCGTGGCCCCACCTCGCCAGACTATTTCAATTTTCTGAAATTTTCTTTTAAAATGTTAAATAAAGCAACATGGTAAAAAGATGAAAAGGACTTAATTTTACTTTCAATTCCTTTTACATTCTCCAAGGTATTAACGTTAAAATTTTATATAACTCCATGTAGGACGATTCTGTACATAAATGTAAGCACTGTGGCAGTAGTAATGCAATATTTAGAAAATTTACTCTTATACTCTTGATACTCAAGTACTTTTAAAAAACAAGTACTTCAGTACTTTTACTTAAGTAGACATCTGACTGTAGTACTTTTACTTGTACTTGAGTAAAATTTGGCAAGGGGTATCTGTACTTTTACTCAAGTAATGAAGCTGTGTACTCTGTCCGCCTCTGATAGTTATATGGCGTAGTGTATTCTGATGGTAATGATGATGGGTTTGTCATTCTATAATCTACTGTTCACAGTATCATAAACAAACTCATGTTTTTGAAGAGAAGTCCTACAAGCTGTAAAGTCAGAACCAAAAATGTCAGCTCTACTTTCTACCAGGTACATCGCATGGAAACACCAACACCACCCATCCACAGATGAAAGAAAACAACACCAACACCACCCATCCACAGATGAAAGATTTCTACCCTCGCAATGAAGGTATGAAAATAAACATGTACCACAAAGAGCTTTTTCCTGTCACAGTTTCCTCAGAGCAACTTCTGTCTCTACAACAAAGGTGTTAACACAATGAATGTTTCATTTCTGAAAACCTCTCCTTTTTAATGTGTCTTCTTCCAGGTCGTTCGCAGCACTGTGGTGTGACGGAGGTTGTGGTCCGATCGGTTCTGTCAGGACTCGTGGGAATCGCGACTGCAGTCATTCTGGTTGAGCACTTTTGCTGCTCAGGTCGAGGAAGAATTCAATCTTCTGTGTGATGTTGATGATGATGATACTTACATAACATTTTACAAAGTGCACTTACTTTGACATTTAAGGAATTAGGGAAGTGCAAATTGATAATATATTACTAACGATATACCAGTGATATTTGAGTATCTTATATACTATTATAGTTTTTATTAACATTTAAAATAATTTTGGTGTATATATATATAAGTTAGTTTGGGTAATTAAATGTTTTATTCTAAAGTCTACATTAATGTCTGGGCTTTAGTTAGTACATCAAATTAAATTAAATGAGAAATGCTGGGGGAAAAAAGTATATTTTACTTCAGACAACAAAATGTTTTTATGGTTTTAGTATTAGATTATACCTATAAGGGTATATGTCGAACGTCGCATGACCAAACCGGAAACCTGGTCTCATCACATCCGCTTGTCAGAGAAAGTGTTAACAGCTGTAATAAGTTATAATAATAATAATAAGTTGTATTTATATAGCGCCTTTCCAGAGCTCAAGGATGCTTCAGACAAGCGACAATAAAGGCAATGGACAAAGACAACAGACAAAACAACAGTAGGTAGATGAGAGTGTAGGTACAAAAAATAAGAAATTAGGTAGAAGGGGCGGCACCCAGCAGAATACATTCAGATATAAGAAATCCAGTACAACTTAAGAGTTATGACATTCAGAAAATAATGTGTGATCCATTGGATCCATGTTCTCATTCTGTTTACGCCAAATTCTGACTCTACCATCTGAATGTGTCAACAGAAATCGAGACTCATCAGACCAGGCAACATTTTTCCAGTCTTCAACTGTCCAATTTTGGTGAGCTCTTGCAAATTGTAGCCTCTTTTTCCTATTTGTAGTGGAGATGAATGGTACCCGGTGGGGTCTTCTGCTGTTGTAGCCCATCCGCCTCAAGGTTGTGTGTGTTGTGGCTTCACAAATGCTTTGCTGCATACCTGGGTTGTAACGAGTGGTTATTTCAGTCAAAGTTGCTCTTCTATCAGCTTGAATCAGTCGGCCCATTCTCCTCTGACCTCTAGCATCAACAAGGCATTTTCGCCCACAGGACTGCCGCATACTGGATGTTTTTCCCTTTTCACACCATTCTTTGTAAACCCTAGAAATGGTTGTGCGTGAAAATCCCAGTAACTGAGCAGATTGTGAAATACTCAGGAACAACAACCATGCCACGCTCAAAAATGCTTAAATCACCTTTCTTTCCCATTCTGACATTTAGTTTGGAGTTCAGGAGATTGTCTTGACCAGGACCACACCCCTATTGAAGCAACTGCCATTGTGATTGGTTGATTAGATAATTGCATTAATGAGAAATTGAACAGGTGTTCCTAATAATCCTTTAGGTGAGTGTATGTGTGTTTATATATATATATATATATATAATATATATATATATATATATATATATATAAACAGTCTCTGCATTAAAAAATTAATGAAAAGAAAAAATTATAAAACACGGTTGATTTGAACCTATATACAAAAATACATTTATAGTTCTTACACAGATGTCTGTGGAAGCTGCAATAATCATACTTTCAATTATAATGTGACTGTTTTATTCATAGCCTATCAGATGCACATTGTGTATGAAACAAAGATTTTTCTTCTCCAATGTTCACTGGCCACCTATTTTTATGTATTTCGGGAAAAATGGAAGAATTAACATGAGGAAAATCCGACAGATCCTGTGAATTGTGGTGCAAACTCATTGCGGGTTATATCAACGAACTAACATCATGGTTTTAAACGACACACAACACATTCACTTCCACATATTTGACAATCGCAATTTATCATTTAATTTATGATAGCCTAGTTAACAAGTTTGTGAATATTTTGAATAAACAGGGAAACTAGCTAAACTTGCATGACGCGTCGGCATGGAAATAATATGTTCTAAAATAACGGTCTTCTTAAACTCACGCTGGGTGTTCAGCTAGAGACTATGGAGGACCAAACCTGCAGAAATTAAAAATTAATAAATAAATCCATAAATAAATGAAAAAATAAATAAATGTGGAAAAAAATAATTATATATAAATAAGGAAATAAAAGTATAAATATTTTTTTTTTTCCTCTTTACATTTCTTCGCATATTTATTTATTCATATTTAATTTCTGCAGGTTTGGTCCTCCATTAGAGACTGCCGACTTCAGGCGCTTCTTTGGTGGAAATAAAGCATCTCTGTTTGGTCCTTCTGTCATAGTTAACCAAGTGTGTACAGTAGTAGCCTAGCCTCGAGTCTCTGATCATAGATATATACACTAGATGTCTCCTTGGCTACAGCAATTCATTAGAACGAATGCGTCAAAAGAGCCGCCATCTTGCAACAGGGGAGCTCCTCCACTTTAATGCATCAGCGTCAATGTAGACAAAGGTCTAACGGAAATAAAATCACAATAAAAATGTTGGTTCGTTCCAACAGTCAGACATGTATTTATTAGGGCTGTTTTCGACTAAGGATTTTCATAGTCGAATCTGATTCATTAGATTTTGCCGTAGTCGACTGATAGTCGAACTTTTTTTTTTTTTTTGATAGCAGCTAGACGTTCGGTTGAATAACTGTTCGTCTGTTATAGGACAACTCGCTCTACGTTTATTTAAAATGAACAGCAAGACAACTAGAAGTGAATGTGCCTTCCATTAGTTAAATTAGTTGTATAGTTAAATTAGTTGTCAGCAGCCATATCACCCTGTAGCCCAAGGTTGCCCACTGAAGCTAAGCAGGGCTGAGCCTGGTTAGTACCTGGATGGGAGACCTTCTGAGAAAACCAGGTTGCTGCTGGAAGAGGTGTTAGTGAGGCCAGGAGGGGGCGCTATCCCTGTGGTCTGTGTGGGTTCTAACGCCCCAGTATAGTGACGGGGACACTAAACTGTCTAAGAGCACCGTCCTTCGGATGAGACGTTAAACAGAGGTCCTGACTCTCTGTGGTCATAAAAAATCCCAGGATGTCATTCGATAAAGAGTAGGGGTGTAATTTGCCCCTTGGCCTCTGTCCATCATGGCCTCCTCATCATCCCCATATACTGATTGGCTTCATCACTGTCTCCTCTCCACCAGTAAGCTGGTGTGTGGTGAGCGTTCTGGCGCAATATGGCTGCCGTCGCATCATCCAGGTGGATGCTGCACATTGGTGGTGGTTGAGGAGATTCCCCCCTTCTATGTAAAGCGCTTTGAGTGTCCAGAAAAGCGCTATATAAATGTAATGAATTATTATTATTATTAAATTAATCCTTAACAAAAAACAAACAAAAAAAAAAACGTTGCAATGAACGTGCTTTGTTTTAAATAAATCACACACAGTAAACAAAACCTTAACAAAAAACTTTGCAATTTAGACGCCCAAACTGCGTGCCGGTGCGGTGAGACGTAGCCTACATGCTCGGGCAGATTCGGCTTGAAGTCGGTCATCCTCGGACGCAGCGTCACGCGCGCTGTTACAAAAAAGCCGTGCACACAGCCAAGCGAAATGGGGTCTTGCGCACCCAACGTGTCATTTTTTGCCGTGCGCACCTATGCGCTCGTGCGGACGCATCGAGTATAAACAAGGTTTTAACTCCGTGTCAGCGCGCGCTCTGATCGGTAAAGGAGCACAGACCTCTTCTGAATCATCTCCAGCAGGAGCAGCCTCCCGAAGCTCCAACTCCGCCTCCGTTTCCCTCGTAAGATGATATTAGTATTTAAACATTCTCTATGATAAAAAAATGTTGGTAAAAAATATTTTAATAGCACAGTTTTGGTGGTTATAGAGTTCTAATGACGGTGTTCAACTATAACCGTCGGTCTCATGGTTATATAATAACCGTCACACCCCTATTGGTTTCATAACACTTCCCTACTATTCGACTATGAGGTTCATAGTCGAATCAGACCTCTCCGAATCGAATCGACGAATCCTCGATTATTAGAAGTCAACCCTAGTATTTATCATCGATTCCAGAAAAAATTTAAAACATTTTTTTTTTAAAAACATTCTTCCTAGTTCAGATTTCATTCGTGTGAACATCATACACAGCACAAAAGTCTGCCACCATCCATTAATTCGAAGTAAAGGCAGAGATAGCAGCGTTACCAGATACTTCCTATGACAAGACCCCTGTTCCAAGATGGCGGCGGTTTTGACGAATGCTTAGAACCCCAAGGTGACGTCTAGTGTATATGTCTAAGGTCTCTGATAAGCACAGCACTTTAAGCTGGTGTAACTTTGTTTTCACTACTTGCAAAAGTTTCTTTCTGTGCAACAGAAACACACAGCCTTAGCCACACAGTGTAGCAGAGCCTTTGCAATTAATTAACCGTGCCCTTTTAAATCACATTAATAGTGAAATCGGTTATTCACTGCATCCCTATGTAGGACCCAGCAGAACAGCTCGTTTGCTCTATTTAGAGCTATAAGGCCATCTAAGTGGCTAGAGACATGAAATATGTTATATTATTTTATTTCCACAAGAGGTCGGCAAAGACTCCCAATGTAAGATCTTTTGAGCTGAATTAAAAGGTTTAGGCATGAAATTGTGAGTTAATTTGAATTTAAGTTGAAAGAATGTGAGGAATTAAATAACTATATTATTTATTAAATCTAGTAATTTAAAAGGTAAATAAAACATAAAAAATGTATATTTTAATGCAATTTTTTATTTATTTTCCTTTTCCAGAAAGGTTTTTTTGATAGAAAAATAAGTATCATTTTAGGGCTCCAGGTCATTTTGACCCACGAGGGAAGAATGAGGGATACACTTGATATGATGCAATGAAGTTCACACAATAAACTGTCACAAAACATTTTATTTAAAGTAGCAATTGTGCAAATGTCAAGTTTACATTGTAGTGCTTGATCCCTTCACAGCTACTGTATATAGAGACAAAACAAGGAGTTAAAAAACAAGGCAGCGAGCATCAGACCAACTGCACAAATGAGTAAGGACACTTGGAGATGATTTCCAGCATAATGGTTGAAAGCTGATGAATTACAAATCACTTGTAATGTGACATATTTGCTTTTTACTTTTGGCCAGAAGTAGGCTGGTCCTACCAGACTCTCGTACATTGACAAGCGTTAACCTCCTTGAAGGCGGGTACTCGAAGTTTAAGGAAGGAGTTGCTGTCACCAAATGGATCTGGCACTAAATTGATGGTGTAAAGTCACAATTACACTCAAAGTTTGGTGTCAGTCTTACCTAGGGTGACCAGATGAGATTGGCTGAAATTAGAGACGGTGTTCGGATGACGGCGGCGGGGGGGCCATGTCAACGAAACGAATGAATGACAATTATCTTATCAATGCATCTAAATTCACATCTACGGTATCTGTGTAGAACTGACGACTCGACCTCCACGGACAGTTTTTAATGTTTTATCAGACAATAACTACTCAAGAGTATGCATTAATATAATTGTCGGGACAATTAGGGCCGGATTCGGGATTCAGTCGGGATTCAGTCTTCTGGTCACCCTAGTCTAACCAGAGTTATACCATGGTCTGGGTGAATACTCGATTCTGATTGGCTGCAGGGTGTCCGTTAAAAAGTGATAGAGGACACCTAGTAAAGTAGTTCTGGTGAAACTGCCTGTTTACCATTCGAAATTAATAAATAAATGCGCTGCCTACAACAGCTGTGTGAGTAACCATAGCAGCAGGCAGTCAAAGTATCCGTTAACAATTTGCTCAATCAAAACAAATATCTAACGTTAGTTAGATATTACATAGCCTACTAATACAACAATGAGCGACTTCGTTATTTCATCTTCAGTCTCTCACGGACTAACGGAGCCCAGTAAGCCCGCAGACTGCACTCGCATCGATGGCCTGTCACCGACATTTGACGGCTCCAGTCCAGCATCGGAGAGTCGACCTACAGCGGTGCTTCGGAGGCTGTGGTTAGTGTAGACTAGTGTAACACAGTGTTTTATGTTTAATTAAAAAAAATAACTATGTCTACCTTTGTGTTTAGTTTCATGAAAAAATGCATTTTTGAACCTGAAGGGTTCTACAAGCTGAGCGGACTATAAATATCTCAAGTTGCTAAATAAATCGTCAGGCAAGTTATTATTTGAAAAAAACTAGATTTAGCCTAATTAAAATATAAACTAATGTTTTAAAAATGTTTTATTTGGCAAGTGACCATGGTATAAGCGGGTTAATGCCCTTCGAGGTGTCCGTTGTCATGTTTTAATGGACTTCGGCGGAGGCAACCGTCCTCCGCTGCGCGTCGGCCGGTTTACACCTCGCCGTCGTCCATTAAAACCTGACAACGGACACCTCGTCGGGCATTAACCCTTACATACAGCCTCAGATGCAGGTTGGCATTATATGTCACATTCTTTGATACAAAAACACAATGGTCTATGGTCCAAAATCCACTAGTGTTTGTTGCCATTGTGTGAAGATGATCTAAATCAAATTTGGTGAAAATAAGACAAAGGGTCTAGGTAGAGTTTGACAAAGTATGGTTTTAAAGAAAACATAAATGGCAGACAGGACAATCGTCCGACTATAGAGTGGTGCAGGGAAGACGTCAAAACCTTCAGCATTCAAGATATAAGCAAAAAAAATTCAGCCATTTTTTAGATTTCCTGACCACTTGGTGGCGCTGAGACTGAGCAGGAACCATCAGGTCACCGTTTTCATAACACAAGAAAGTAAGTACCATTTGGTAGTGTGTACATTGTTTCAAGGCTAAAAGCAGCATTGAAGAAAAAATTAAGTAAACAAAAAAGGACTTTTCACTCAGCGTTTAACCCCAGGTTCTAAACCCCGCTTCTAACTCCACGTAATGAAATGTTTCACACTTTTTTAGAAGCGGTGTTAACACTGCTTTTGCGCTGTTAACCCCACATTGGCAAATGAGCAATTTATATTAGCATTAAAGATTGGATTCAGCAACTTGTTTCTTTCCCGAGTTAATCAATGTTTTTGGCACTATCAGTTCTCTTAAAGTTCAATTGTTCACTCATAAAGACAGTCACTTGTCACTTAATGATGCAAGTCGTGCAAACACAAGCTATGTTTCCATCCACACGTTTTTATCCGCATTAAGTGATATCGAATGAAAAATGCCTTATGGAAACAGGAAAATTTGATAGAATTTCATGAATATCGACTCAAATTAAATACGTTCGGTCTCATCAGATTTTATCTTGATGGATATACGGCTTATGCGATAAACGCTGATGGAAACGTTATTTGCCGAATAACCATTTTGTCTAGCAAAACTTTATTCGCGAGTGTTTGCTTGAATGTTGTGCAATTCGGTGAGAAAATGAATTGAAACGCATTAAAATGTCTCAAATCAATTCGATATACAAATTTGATGGCAAAACAGCATGTGACGTGATTACACACAGGTTTATATTCGCTTTAAAGCCGTTGGATTGAAACACTTTCACCAGCTTTATTCGCATGAGTTTTTTTACCGAACTTCAGATAATTCGATTGACAAGTGTATGGAAACTTGGCTACAGACAAGCGGAGTGGTACAAACGGTGAAAAGGCACTTCTGGTGTCACATTCTGTGTTCGTCCAATAAAATCCACTAATAAGAAGGGTGTAGGAGGTTTATAAATACCCAGGATTAATTGTTAACCCTGGGTAAAATATGAGTGTGAAATGAGAAGCAAGATTGTTTACCTGGGGTTTAGAATGACCCAGGGTTAACTATTTCAAGTGTGATCAGCCCTTAAAAGTAATACAATACATGCTTCAAAACTTCAAATAACTAAAGTATAATAGCTTCTAAAAACATATCCTATATATCATACTACGACATTAATTTACCCCACAAAAATGTCATTGCACTTCATAAAAACTTTGCTCATAGCAACATCAGGGGTGGACAATACTACATATTCTCAATGAAATAAAAAGGGCAAATAAGGAATGGGACCCCACTGGATTCAGTAGAGGGGTTCATTCAGTGTTAGCAGTAGAAGCATAAAATTACAAGTTATTTCAAAAAACAGTTTTGGTCATTATGCAAAATGGCTGCTTCTCATCAGTGCAAGAGTCCCTAACAACATCGAAACTCCCTCAAAAACTAAAGACGTAAAAAATGTCTTATGAGCAGGCAAGTAGCAATAATGCTACAACATTTTGGCAACACTGACACTGCTATGCAAACTCGAACGCATTTCTGAAAAGCTAAGCTGATGTTGAATCGTGTTGTTTTGGATGTCACTTTTGCTTGCAAACTCTTCAGTCTGAAGCTCATTTGTTGTGGCCTCAAGCACTCCAACACCACCTCTACTGCATATATTAAAGGGACGCTACACCCTTTTTTCATGTTTTTTCATGTTATTCCCTTAACTAAGACGAGTTGATACATACCTCTCTCATCTCAGTGCGTGCACTCAATCACTCTGGCGGGCGGAGAACTTTGATAGCATTAGCTTACCGCAGTTCATTCATTCATTAGGATCCAAACCGAGATGAAGTTAGAAGTGACCAAACACCTCCACCTTTTTCCCTATTTAAATACAGTTACACGAGTAGTTACACGACCAAGTATGGTGACAATAAAACATGGAGCTTTTCTAAGCGGGTAAAATGGATAACTATAGGGATCTTCGCCGTGACATCACGACGTGGTTACAAGCGCTCTGGTTGGCAGAAGAAAAGTCATGGCCGCTTGCTGCGCAGCGCAAACACAGAAGAAAAATGGTTGTATCGTGCTGTGTGATCGGCTGTGTTAACATATTTAATAAGAGTAACAGCTTCTACCGCGTACCTAAACAGCCTGAATCAAGAAGAAAGCTGTGGATGTCTGCAATTAGGCTTCTAGAACCCAGCGGACCACGATCGCGTCTGCTACCTGCATGCATTTTGCGTTAAAAATGAAAAATAATTTTGTAAATAAATGTTACTAGTAGGTTCTATCGCATTGATGGGTTAATGAATGAATGAATAACTGTACAAAATACCTTGGAAGACGTGTCAAAGAAAGAGAGAGAGAGAGAGAGAGAGAGAGAGAGGAGAGAGAGAGAGAGAGAGAGAGAGAGAGAGAGAGAGCCCCGAGAACTCTCACGTCTTCAAACAACACGAGCGCGGTCCTGCTCTTTCTCCCTCGCGCATATTAATCAAGGTTTATTACCGAGTTTATTAGGATCAGCTTCCTTCTCCGAATCACAACCTGTAAGTATTATTATTATTAATATTAATTGTTGCTTTTACGGGTTGTAGCGTCGGGGGCGCGAGGAGGGAAGGCGCAGTAAGTGTGAGTGTGTGTGTGTGTGTGTGTGTGTGTGAGAGAGAGTTATGCTCAGCGCAGCTTCTAGGTCTCCAATGTCAATTTTTTTTAAATATGTGAAATGTTTGTCGCTGTTATTGTTATTGTATTATTGTTTTATTTATTGTATTGTTATTGTAGTTATCATAAAGAATAGAGCAATACCTTGTAGTACTGCAGTGCTTTATCAATATGTTTATGCGTTGGGCTAACACAAACAATAACTGACTGGGTCATATGATCTGACCAATCACCGCCGATTAGCGTCACGCAAAGGGGGAGTTTGGAAAAATGAGTTGAAAAACGATTCATTTGGGAGTCGGTGAGCAAATCAGGTAAAAATAATTGCATATTATAAGACAACAAAAGTGTTTTTTGTCATTGCATGCATGTAAAACTGTTGTTGGGGACCCAGAACAATATTAGGAACATTTTAAATGCCATAATAGGTACCCTTTAATAACATTGATTATACTTCCATGGTGTGAGCATGTTGTTGACAGTGCAATTTACCAGTTATCCTTAGTTAAAACAAGTAATATTCGTAATTATGACTTGCTTATAGACATCTAAAGATGTGTACGCCGTCATCGACTCTGGTAAACATAGATGGCGTGTCGTTGAGATACAGGTACATGTCGCCGAATGTCAAATCTGGGCGGGCTTTTGCTCCAATACTCACTCAGGTGATATGGATCAGACAGAGAATAAACCCTGGTTATATAAAAGCTTAACCTTATATCTCATTTTAGCTTCTTCGGACAAAGAATTATATGCTGACAAAACACAGGTAGACTGCTGCATGTTTTGGTTCTTTCTGCCAACCAGTTCGCGGCCATGCCCATATCGTGACTTCACATTTGACTCCGGCGAACATCACTATAGTGTATGGCGGAATAGCACTTGGGACTGGGGGCACTTCGACTCGGCGCCGTAATATCGTCGCTCAGGAGTACTCAGTGCAATCAGTGTCGCCGCGCACCAGAGCGATTGAGTGCACGCACTGAGACGACAGAGGCATGCATCAGCTCGTTTTAGTTAAGGGAATAACAATATGAGAAAACGGTGAAGTGTTCGGTTCAATATGATTTCACTTTTCTAACTTTGGTTAGTGTGTCTGTTTGAGCATAAACATCTGCTTCAACACCTTCTACTGCATATATTTAGTAGTCTGACGCTCTTCATTTACGTACATTTAAGAATACTGATTTGTGTTATTTTTTCCAGTGTAACTAAGTTCATTGTTCACCCTCTGTAGATTATAATTAAAATAAACAAATACTTCATGATAGGGACAGTAAGGCAAAATAGGTCTTGCTCTTGGCCATCACTTGAGGAACAGTCGTGTCCTTGGTCCTAATTTATACCTGTGATGAGAAGAATTACAACAGATTAGTGTGACCAAAAGTGTGCCATCTTACATTGTGATTTAAAAATCTGATGCTACTGTATGCATTATGAATGTGAAAATTACAACATGTACATTTAGCTTTATTTGTGGCTCAATTTTAACCAAGAAAACATTTTGACACTTTTGACCACTGATGTCTTTCTGGTTGAGCTTCTGAGAGGTTAAGTTTAGGGAAAACTTCTGCCTGATGGTGACTTTCATGAGACGTTCAACGGTCTTCAAATGACACCTAATGTATTGTAGTTTCAGGTTTGTGTCCCACATTCTTCAGGCTATATAACAACTGACTTCTAGACCTCTGTAATTTAGTTTTTTGTAAAATAAAAATAAAAATATGAATAAATGCTTGTTTATATTTTACAGTACAATGGCATAAATGCAATACTTTACTTCATTAAAATAAACATAAAATAATATTTTTATATATTTTTTTATTAATAATAATAATAATATAGTAAATATTTAATATAATAAATAAAATAATATACTAATATCATTATATACGCATAATAAATGGGGGAAATTAGGGCATACTTTAGTTTTTTGTTTACTTTTGTTATACTAACAACTTGTAAAAATGAAATGTAATTGAAAAATTAAAAAGAGAACCGTCATGAGATCGTAAGTAAAGATAAACAAAAAAGAGGCTGGAAAAATGACAATCTTAAAAAGATGTGATATACAAGGGCATGAAGATGCTTTGTTGTTATATGACAATAAAACCATAAAAGAGGAAATGACATCATAGCGATGACCCCTGTAGACCCGTATGACTGTCTGTCAAGGTCAGTATGTTCTTACTGTACAAATATCTGAGAATTCGAAACTTTGATATTTGAGGGGTGCCAACTTTCACATATTGGTGTGAAAAAAAAAAGAAAAAAACGACAACGCAAAATAAATTAAATTGCTGAATCTGTTCATATTTTCATTTGAGAATCATTGAAAATGTGGTGATGAGAAAATGAAACCGTTGATGCATGTAAACCTGTTGTAGGAGACTCCAAAACAAAATTAGGAACCTTTAAAACCTTTAATTTTTTAATGTCTAAATAATGCAAACAACTCATTGGACAACACGTGTATTAATAAATAAAAAAATCTTTGGGCCGGATGTGGAATAATATAGTTTAAAATAATCAATTAAAGTGAATTTAAATGTTAAATGTATAATACATTCGATTTTTCATTCGATTAATCTTTTTTTTTTCTTCTTCTAAATAATCGGTAGTTGCAGCCCTACTAAAAACATATGCAAGAAATAATTTCTATAGGACAAATGAATGAGAGTACCATGTTACTGTGTTCAGAGGACTGAATGCTTTCCTGCAGAACAACACCTCTGAACTGTTAGAGAAACAAAAGCCTGATCTATCTATAATTTTGAATTTTAAAACTTTTCATTCATTAAGTGTGACTTATTAATGAAATAAATATACTATATTTTCCATAATATTTATTAACTTAACATTTTGGATTTCATGGTACTAAACAATATTTACCTCTAAATGCTCTAGATGCTCAGCACCGACCCCTGCACCGACCTGTGCACAGACGTCTGAGAAAGTTGAAATAAACCAAATAAACCAATAAATGTCAATAATGAATGACATTTTAATGATCCATTATGACTTTAAATGGAATCCTTTATGAGCAAAACTTCACAAGTCTTTCATAAATACTCAATTTTACTAAAACAAAAATGCACTGTATAATACATGTTCTTTACTAAACACTGCTGCTATCAATACAAAAAAAAAAACAGAACTGTTGCTTAATTTTCCTGTGATAATACTTGCCTTTTCCAGCCAAAAAAAAAAAAAAGAGCCGCTAGGATGACCACTACGATGCCCACTCCGATGCCCACTCCGATACCCACTCCGATACCCACTCCGGTGGAGACCCATGCATGTTTGTTGGTACTGGGCAGATTGTCTGTTGAGAACAAAAACAAAAGCAACTAGAGAAATAGTTCAAGACAAAATTTGAGTCAGTGTAGAGTTTGCTAAAGCACTGCTATATGTCTGATAGGGTGTCCTGGGGTGTTTTCCAGAAAGCAAGGTTATCTTACGGTCAAACACACCCTGAACTCTCGGTTGATTAAACCAAACCTTGCTTACTTGAGGTATGCTGGTTCCAAAAATGTGTCCGGGAACATGTTCATGTTTAACACACCAGAGTTTATCAACAGAGCTGCGAATCGAAGACTCACCATGGAAACAGACGCTTAGAAAAAGCACTTCTTTCTTCTTCTTTTGTCGCCGCCTGTTTGGTGGTTGTGCAATCATTTTTAAATATTTTCATTTAATAATCTTTAATCACTGTGAAGGATAACTACAGTAGTCAACATTTGAAGTGGAGCAAAAAAGTTTCTAAACAGATTTAAAGATACTAGTACTAATTCATTAGATACTAGTAGCTATTCCAATAGTGTCAGGTATTTAATTATACTTGTTAATAAAAATAAGAACTAGTAACTAATGAATAACGACTAGTATCTTTTAAAAAGGTACTAGAACCTAAAGAATAAGCACAGACTTGTTCAATTCAGTCCGATTCCTGTGTCATCTCTCTTTGATATGTTGTTGGTTCATTAATATTCAACATATTATTTATAATAATATTATATATTATTTGCATACTGATTATTTAAATAGTACTAGTATCTATTAAGTTAAGGATATCTTTGATCTAAAATGTTACTAGTAACTAAAAAATAAGCACTAGTTCTATTTTTCCTTAAGTATAACTAATATTAGACACTATTGAAATAAGTACTAGTATCTAATAAATAAGAACTAGTATCTTTAGAAAGTTACTAGTACCTAAATAATAAGCACTGGTAGCTAATGAATAAGTACCAGTACTTAATGGAATAGACTTCTTGTATATATATATATTTTAAAAATGCTAGTAGCAAATGAACTGTTAAAATGGCTTGACATACACTCGTACACTATGGTAGTAGAGAAAAGCACAAATTTCCTAAGGTGTGTCTTGTACTCTACTAGACATATCCATCAGTTTATCTGTGTGGATTCACTCATTCAACACACGTTGCTGTAATAAACGAATGTTTGAGGTAATATGCTTTCATACATATGATATGCTAATTGACAGTAAAAATGTTGAACAGTACAATCCATTTAAAAGCCCCACTTCAACTGAAATGACTTTAGAAAAATATTAATATTATTGTGATGTGATATACTTACCATCATCTATAACCGTGACATTAAAACACGTCTTCGTATTGGAACTGCTGAAGTACTGAATCTTGTAAATCCCCTCCTCAAGTCTGCTGGAGTTCATTCTGGTCAGGGTGTCATGTTCATAAACTATCCGACTTCCAGATGTACTGTTGTCGAGCTTACAGTCGCCATTACGGCAAGTTAGCTCAGCGATTGAAGTGTCATTCAAAGAAAGGAAGACATCGCAGTCAGATGATATGGTGTTGTGATCTATTGGGAAGGTGATGTTCTCTCCTCTTTTCACCACCTGAGCAATACAGTCTGGACCTAAAATAAAATATGTGTTATGTCAATATACGATGCAACAAGTATGACTGATACTCACATCACTTTTTTTTTACTAAATAACGAACTTCCGACCTAACTTTACCTGGTACAGGAATTACCAGAAAAATAGACAGTAGATAACCGATCTTCTTGATTATCATTCTGTAACGTTAGTCATCCAATAAAAAAAATAAAAAATAAAAAAGAGCTAATATCGCTCAGTTATACCCTAACGTTACTCAGTAGTCAGTTCACTTTTAGTTTTTTGTTTTATTGGCAACCGCACTTTACAGTGCATTACTGCCATCATCAGGTAGCTTGGATCAAAAACACTTCCTATAGAGAGCATACCTGTCAAGTATCCCGTTTTGGCCGGGAAAGTCCCGTATTTTACCCTCCTTTCCCGCCGTCCTCCCGTATTAGTATTTTCCCGTAAATCTCCCGTATTTTAACCTGCGTTTAAAAAAAAAATAATACCTCGCCGGGCGGAGTAAAAAAAAAAAAAACATTCCCAATCTGAGCTCTGTCACTACCCTCGCGATAACCGCAATACTACAGGTACTGTAGGTGACAGTTGTCGCGAGGTTAGTGTGTGAGGTCAGATGATGAGTGACAACGCGGGGAGACGGAAAAACAGAGACGGATGATGGACGCTATGACAGAGACGGACACTCCGGCCAAAAAAACAAACCCTCATGTAAATACTGCGATCAATGGGACAGCGAAATTACTTTTCTGAAGAGGAGCAGGATGGGGGACAGTCACGCGCGTTTTGTAACTGCGACTTTAGCATGGTACGGAAGATTGTTAAAGAGAATAGGATGACGTTAGACAACAGAACTGTTTGCGCTCTACTCTCATGTAAAATAACCCACTCTGGCCCAGCCCACTAATACACTCCATCCAAAACAGTCTTAAAGAACGCAAAGTCTGCAACAAATCTGTACAATAACTCACTAAAAGAGTAAAGAAAAGTTATGTGAAATGAAAAGAAAAACTGTAAAAGAAAAGCAATATGAAATGAAATGAATGTGTGAAATGAAAATAAAATGTAGGCTATATGTAAGGCAAGCAATGTTAAATGAACAGAAAATATGCAAATAAGCCTTTGAATAAAAGCTCTTCATATATACCCTTTTGTGTTTTTATTTCAGCTATTGCCTGGGGGGGGGGGGGGGGGGGGGGGGGGCTTTCCCTTATTTTCAAATCCAAAACTTGACAGGTATGATAGAGAGCCTAAGTCCCTCCCCTTCTGGTCGACCACCATGGGACCTTGGAAAAATATTGTATGGTAGTCAATGGCGAGAGACAACAAATATTTTGATCTCGTTTGAATTGTGCCCTGAATTACACATGATATTTGTCAATTTAAAAAGATACATTTTAAAGTCAAGAAAGTCGCAGTTTGATGTAAAACTGTTGAGGTATACGACTGAGAAGATACGCAATTACAAAGACTACAAACCCAAAAGGCGCACATTTTCTCTCAACGAATGAAGCTAACTTTACTGAAGCTCACGTCTGTCATTTTTCCTATATTCTTACGTTATAATTGTAACGTTACGCCGTCATGCTTGAGTGGTTTGTACCAGACTGCACACACACACGAGCAACGGATCTTGCTCGTTGTTTCGCTTCCCGGGAGATGTAGTTAATTGAGCGATTTTCACATAAAACTAAATGTTACTCTTCTGTTTTATGACAAACTGCGACTTTCTTGACCATAGACTGTAAAAAAAGATGGACGACGCCCCTTCGCTCTTTTCCATTGGAGGGAACTGAAGCCGCCAGAAGGCGTTTCTCAATGTCAAGGAAGGATCCTCGGAAGCCGTTATTTCGAGGATGCTACGTCATCGACATCCGTCGAAGGACTGTTCCAATGTCGAGGATCCTCAGAATTTCAACCAAGGACGGAGTCCTTCGTTCGGAGAATATCCCATACACAGGAAAGGATGCATATGTGTAGCCTTCGCGCTCTTCGCGCTCTTAAATCGCCCACAATCCTATGCGCTGCTTCGCTATCTTGTTCAAAAAATAAAAAATGTCGGACGTTAGCGGAGTCGGAGTGATAACAGGGCAATTCTTTCAAATGTAAGGTTTAAGTATATTTTCAGTTTTGCCATTTATTTAATGTTTGTTAAACTATTAAACATATCGGCTCAACTGATTTGCAGAGGGGGATTTAAAGCTGTTATATTTTACTGGTGATTCACCTTGTAATTTTTACTTCATACAAGTTAGCATTTTCTGTTGATCATATATTTTACCATTGCATGTGTTTTAACAGCTAACGGTTAGATGTTGCTATGGACGCAGTTCTGTTCACTCAAACAATATAATCGTTTTTAAATTAATAAACACCTTTTTAAATCAATATTTTGTGTCGAATTATTGATTTATTTGTTAGGTAACGTTAGCCATGTTATAAGCGGGAAAATGTATAGCGAGACGGTTGTTACAGCGCATACAAACCCTTCAGGCTGATTCAAGACCCCTCCGGTTCGCATTAGACTTCGCGGGGTTGAATTCGCTATAACAATCGTCTCACTATTTATTTATTTATTTCTATGAGGGCTGACGAGACAAAATATGGACTGTGAAGTCTGTTTAAACAGCGCTGAAAGTGCTCCTTTTCACTGACATAATGACGTGTCATGCACTTGCTAGCCTGTTCCATTTACGTGTTCTCCGAATGCTAAAGAGGAGCCTCGCCTAGCCTCTGAAGGAAATGACTTGGAAGGATCCGTCCTGCCAAGGAAGTATCCTTGACATTGAGAAACACCTAGAGTCCCGATATGGCGCTGACATATTGGAACTTGAGTCTGCGCAGTTGCATTTTCGGGACCAGTCATGCGCAGTCGTGAGCAGGAAGTAAAGCCGCAAAATCAAGGCCCCGCCCCCACTCGCATTGAATCAATCGCAAGCACACGCCCTGCACTTTTCTAAAGTGGCCTTATCTGCTCCGTTCCTCTCCAATGATGTCTGCTGATTGCAGTACCTCGTTAAAATAAGGTAAATACAACTACTAACCACATAGTAAACATTATGAAAAAAGTCCGTTGGTGCTTCAGTGACTACCTCGCACAGAGAACCTGTCAATCACAGCTGTCAATCATGATGTCACAGCACCGTTTTTATAGCATCAAATAACTAACTAAAAAACTAACTTATTTTAAAAACAAACATGAGAAATTACATCAACGTGATAGAATCTACAGTAAATGACAAACTATCTTTAGAAAAAAGATATGTGAAGTGTAATTTAATTATTAGTTGGTCTCACGTCCCGTTGAATAACCGGGAGGCGGGGCTTATGACCTATACTAGGACCGGCCACCGGGGGGGGATCGAGACGTTTTGGCTTCACTTTTGAGGGCTTGTGCGGCACGCTTGTTCTTGACGTTCGTAATTATCTTTTAAATTGACAAACATCATTATGTGTAATTGACCCTTCGCGTGGAGCTTGATTGACAGGTGTTCTAACCAATCATACTTCGCCATCCGCCATTTTGTCCGAAAAAGCAGCCAGTAGAGTTAGGAGGATTTGAACTTGGTAAAATGAATATACTGACGCCTTTCCGCGGTTAAAACAACATTACTTCTTATGTTCGTTCATGTTTATTTGATGCTATAAATGAACTAGAAGGAAGAGATGATCGGATCACGAGCAGCTTTAACGGATGCTCTACAGCGATCTGTCACGGCACATTAAAGAGCCCCAAAACGGTATTTATTGTTTAAATTTCTTTCAAAAAATGACCACATTTGAAAGCTGAGACTTTGTTTAATATGTTTAATATCAAAAGTAACCGAAAAGTAACCTGGTCTGTCCTGTCTGGCCGCGTGTTGTCAGTCTCCTCTCTGCTCCTCGATGTATTTTTCACTGCGTGAGAACATGTTGAGAGCATGAGAGCAGCATAGCTTGTCGGAACATAGCGACAGTAACTAAGGAGGGCGTGTCTTTGCGAAGGGTCAATTCAGGGCACAGTTCAGACGGAATAAAAAGATAAGTTGTCTCTCGCCATTGACTACCATTCATATTTTTTCTGAAATAAGGTCCCATGAGCCGGAAGTGGAGGGGCGGGACTTAGGCTCTATTTTCTTAACATTTTTTTTTTTTTTTTTTTTATTGAACACCAAGAACAGAACAAAAACAGAATGTACATCTACAATGGCATTGATAAATACAGGTAAATGAGTATTAAGCAAGGCATATATCAATTAAGGTAAAAATAAATAAATAATAATAAAAAATATATATATAAAAAAAAAAAAAAAATACAAAGGGGTCTCTTTATTCCTCTTTTAAGAGCTCAAGATCTCTTATTATTCCAGCCAATTTCTGGGCCTTTTTACTTTTCATACATTCTAATGCTGGAAAGAAATTACAAACCAAGTCTTTTTTAAATACAGAAAAATAAGGTTTCGTCTTCATACATTTGGATTTATGTATAAAAAATTTGCCCAGTATCAACATTACATTTACAAGAAATTCATTTCTTTTCTCGTCCAACAGCATTCCAAACATAATATGTTTCCTGGCAAAAGTAGGCAGTGATTGAACCTTTGAATCCAACCAATAAGACATATTTTCCCAAAAGTATTCGAAGAAACACAAGAAACACTATGTCAACTTGACAAAAAGTACAGGCATTTTCTTCAAAATTAAACCGTTGTCTTAAGAATTCGCTTGACGGGTATACCCCATTGAATATTTTAAAATGAGTTTCCTTAGCTTTAGGAGCCACTGGAAAGCTAATAAACTGTGTTCGCAATTTTTTAACAGCTCGCTTATCATAAGATTGCAAAACATAATTTTTATACAGAAGTGTCGGATATAATATAGAATTGAAACAAGAGCGGATAAGTTTGTTGGGAATCATTGCTCTGAGGTCATTACCATTAAAGAGAAGGGATGGAAGTTCACACGGTCCATCAGGTATGTTGACAGACGCATTTTGTACAAAATGTATAAAACTTTTTGGTATGGCATTTAAAACACGCTCAAAAAGTTTGCGTTCACATTTTAAGTTATATTTAGTACAAAAGTCTTTAAAAGTAAGCAATCTCCCATCTTCATCTATCAAATGAAGAACTGACCAAATACCCTTTTCCAGCCACTCAAGAACACATAGAGACTTATATTTAGAAACAATAAATCTATTGTTCCATATTGGGATTTTATGTGGAGAAAAGTTATGGTTATATACTAATTTCCAATATAACAAAATCTGCTGGTGAAAAGACGATAATTTGATTGGCAGTCTGGAAACAGTATAATCACATCTCAATAGGAAATCAATTCCACCCAATTTTCTAAATATACCTCTGGGAATGCAAAACCAGAAACTATTCTCATTTGTTATAAAATGTTTAAGCCATTTGATCTTCAACATGCCATTCATACAATAGAAGTCAAAGGCTTGTAATCCACCATTTTCATAATCTTGTATAAGTTGAGCTCTCTTTATATAGTGCACACGTTTTCTCCATATATAATTGAAATTAATTTGATTAATGGTCTTAATAGCTCTATTAGAAATAGAGAGACAAGATGCAGGGTAGATACACCTAGAGAGACTTTCCATTTTAGTTAAATAAATTCTTCCATAGATTAGGGTGACCATATTTTAGTTTTCAGAAAACAGGACGGGGGGCGTGGTTGATGGGCGTGGTGTGATTTTTGAGGAGGCGTGGCTAAGGGGTGGGGCGTGGTTTGGGGGAGAATGCATCAAAAAAATACTTGACAAATGCATTCACAACCTTGCAACTATGTTATTGTACTTTAATACATAAAGTAATACATCCTTTCCATTCAATGTTTGGCCCGCAACAATAGAATACTATTTAAAAAAAAGTTTAGCTTTTAACACCTTTTACATGACACTATTTATTTTCATGGCCATAGCATAGGTTACTAAAATAAAATAAAAAATCTACTACACTATTTCAGTAAAAAAAAAACAATTTGAATCCTCCTGATGTTTCTTTAGCTTATACGTTCTTTATGTGGGCTTCTAGGTCGCTAGCACCTTAACACTGACACGACGTGCCAGCTTTGCAGTTCATGCATTCTGCTTTACACGGATCCTGACCGAAACGAAAACTCAGGAATTTTCTCTGTAAATCGTCTGTGAATTAACATTTGGGCTTTTTTTTCTCCTTTTTTTTACGCTGTTAGCTACTTACATCTTACCTCGCACTTGACCGTAAACTGAAGCGTCACGCTGCTAAAATTCTGTGAACGTGTAAAGTCCGCCTACTTTGATTTGATTGGTCATTTCAAATATTCTGACATTGACAAGCAGTGACAGACCAATGAGGCTGCGATGAACACACACACACACACACACACACACACACACACACACACACACACACACACACACACACACACACACACACACACACACACACACACACACACACACACACACACACACACCTCTGTATTCTGATGATTCTGAGTCTGACATGCTCTGTGCTTGACGCTGCGGATTAAGGAACGCGCTGATTATAACAGGAGGGGGTGAAGCCAAAGTCATATGTTTTGTGTGCAAAGGCAAGCATGTATTTAAAGTACACGCTTAATGGCCCAATGAAAAATAATGAAAACCAGGACATTTTCATCACTTTTTAAAAAACAGACAGGACGGCCAGGACAGGACGTGAAAACAGGACATGTCCTGGGAAAACAGGACGTTTGGTCACCCTACCATAGATAGACAAATCCCTCTGCATCCATGCATCAACCCTGCCTTTGCACTCATCCATCTGTTCCAGACATTTTGCTTTTCCATCATGACTTCATCCTTAGAAATGTTTATGCCTAAATATTTGACAGTCGACTTGATCGGAATATTGTATGCAATTTTAAGAGGGCATTCACGTATGGTAATAATTTCACATTTGGCAATATTAAGCTTTAAACCTGAGAATTTAGAAAAAAAGTTAACTATCTCAATTACTTTAGGAACCTGGTCAATACCTTTTAAAAATAATGTTGTATCGTCAGCCAATTGACTAAGTATGATTTCCTGTCCAAATACATTTAATTTTTCAATACTTGAGTTTTTAATTAAGAGAGCCAACATTTCTTAACATTTCTACCCTTCCCCATCCCAAAAGAGAGAAGGAGAAAAAAAAAAAAAAATTAACCCACTGACGCTGCGTGTTCAGCTCCTCCAGTTTCCGCCCCACCTCCCTTTAACTCCCACTTCTCACCATAACCTTACTTAACCTTCAGATTAACTTTCCTTATCCCACACTATACTTCATCCACATCTTCTACATCTCTCTACAAGCCTATACTTATTAATCCTACATTCTCTTCATTAAACCTGTATTCTTCAGAAACTGAAACAACACATTGACTGTACTATTTCCTACATTTGAATCTAATATATTCTTTAATGTTAACTCTTTCCCTTCATTCTTCCATACTTCTTCTCTTAGCACTTCTCTTTCTTCATAACCCTTACAATTAATAATAAATCTGTGGAACATGTGACTCTGTCCACATTTATCACATAATCCTGATCAGCCTCACAGCCGCACAGACGGGCTTATCTTCAAATGGAACCATTTATTTTCAAGTATTACAGCTGTATCTTAATGGCATCTTTTGATTAATGAAGGCCAGTATCACTGATATTGTCTCGATGATATTGCTAATGATGTCTCGATGAAAATTCTTTCCCCCAAAATTTTAGGGGTATAAAATAGTCTGCACTGCATAAATTATTAATTAAATTAGATTAATCCTTATTAAAGCTACAAGCGTTCTTTAGTCAAAGAGTAGTTTCTCTGTTCCCTTCCCTTAACTTTACTGACAGACAGAATTAGTGGCTACTGTCACTTTAAAGGGACACTTCACCCATTTGCATTAAGCTTTCCATTGTTAGAAACCCAGTCATACTATTGAATGGTCGTGCAACACTCTCTCATTTTCCCCTGAGACAAGAGAAATCCACTATTTACCTTTTTCACTTCCTCCTACAATGACGAAAAATCGTCATTTCACGTCATTGTAGGAGGAAGTGTAAGAGGGGGGGATTTATGTAAAGACTACAAGCACCATTTCAAACCCGCCCATAGGGGGTTGGACCTAATGCGCTAACAGACCTATCACAGATCAGTGGGTGGGACTTCACTTGCAGATACTGAAATCAATATCAGCCATCTTGTTTAAGCTAAGCTAACAAGCGCTGTGGAGATAGGAAGTTACGACAATGACGGAAGAAACTAAACATAATATGGAAGAAGAGGATTTTGAAATTCTGCTGCTCGAATCCGATGTTCGTGGCTATCTTTACGAGCCGCAGTATAGTGAAGAGCAGCTGAGGCTGATGGAGGAACAGGAGGCGGCTGCCTGTCGCGGACTGAGCCCGGGCTGGCTCGAGCTGAGGCGGACTGCTGGTGCCGGTGCTCTCGCTCTGCGCTTCGGACACAGATAGAGTCCGTCTGCTCTGCTGCAGAGAATTTCAACGATGGCAATTTCTCCTGGACAAAATCTCTGAATCAGACGAGCACACGGACGTTTGTGTTGTGATGTGAACCATCCTAGTTTCGCACCGCATGTGTTCTGACTGAACATCCAGGTATCATGCAATAATTCACCATATAGAAAGAAATACAAACGAGTAACGTTAATTCGCTAATGAGTTTGCCAATGTAATGGGTTCATTGTTGTGGGAAGGAGGAGGCGGTAACCGGCGAACATTTAATCATTTTAATAGTAAAATAAACAAAAACAAAACAAAGTTTAAGCCAGCTGGCCACACACAACAGAAACAAAACATAAAATCAGGCCTGTTCCTTTTATGCCTCCGCTCCTCCGTGAGAGATATGAGACCGCTGCGTCTCACAGGTGTCATTCATTATGACTCGCGCTGCGCTCACGTCCCTCGTCCTGCTCGCCACAGCCAAAAATCGGGCTGAAAATCATGTAGTGTGAACTTGGCTTAACTAACGTTAGACATTTTGTGTGAAATGAATTTCAAACTCCGGTGGCAGCTAACGTTAGCCTTGTAGACGGAAGAGTGATTTCTCAGATGTTTGCGCTGTTCGAGTAGCCCCAGAGTGCAGTCTGGACGATGGGGCGGGGCGACACTTTTAGGTGGGCCGACACGTGTCGCTCCGCCCACCCTCAATTTGATTGGTTTATAATACCGCAATCTTATTGGTGTGTAGACGATTCAAGTCTGAGCATGCGCATTCTTTTATGTACGAATGGTACGAGTTAATGAATGATCTACGATGCTGTTTGGCCATATACTATATTAAGTGATAAATAACCATTGCGATTTCAGTAACGATCAATTGGATAATGTTTTGATGAACTTACGAATCAAGTTAGATGAAGTTACTGTCAAAATGTATTTGTATAGCGCTCAATTCACTTCGTTTCAAAGCAGCTTTACAAAAAGTCTTATTGTAAGCGAGCAGTTGTATGGATGGCGTCGGCGATATCACAAAATATGTTGCTGATAAATGATACACTGTTTGAGATTTAGCCAAGCTATACTGTATTAATTTACCCTGCAGACAAGTCAGTGCCACTTTTGGTGGATAATCAGCATGACTGAAATGACTGGCATATCAAAGGAGAGATAGTGTCTTTATAGGCTGATTTAGACAATAATTTTCCGCATGTCATGCAGGGCTCCGTAATTTTACATCATTCGTTTGCTTCTTCGTTTTTTCATTAGGATCCGTGAATAAACACAAACTCGGGATTTTACACAAATGATGATAATTCCCTGTATTTCAGTAACATCGGATACATTTATTTTATTTTTAAAGGGTACCTATCATGGAATTTTGAAAATTACCTTTCATGTAGTGTGTAACATAGATCTAAGTGAACGAAAACATCCTGCAAAGTTTTAAATATGAAAGTTCACCGTATACAAAGTTATTATCTTTCAAAAGTAAGAGTCGACTCTGAGTCGTTGATATGAATCGATAGACGAACGATGCACTTTCGTACGTCACTTGTCCAAGTTATTTGAATAAGATACGCCCACTCATTGCATTAGGAGACACCAGGGAAAACATCATGTCGACGAGACGCTGCTGTGTTTTGAAGTGCGACGCAAAAGCAAACTTTTTTCATCTGCCCAGTGAGGAGCATTTGAAGACAGTGGCTACAGTTCATAACTATACCACAGAAGCATTATAGCCCGAACTGTGTTCGCGTCATTTTGAAGATGATTGCTTCACAAACCTAAATGCTATAAAGTATGAATTTGCGAGCCGGCTGATACTGAAGGAGGGAGGTTCACTACCGAGTTTATTTGGATCAGCTTCCTTCTCCGAATCACAACCTGTAAGTAGGCTGTTGCTTTTATGTTTGTATCATGTTCTATAATTATTTTGTGTGTTGTGTACACACAGGCACAGCGCAGCTTCTAGCAGCTAACTTAGGTCTTCAATGTCAATTGTATTGAAATATGTGAAGTGTTTGTCGTTGTTAATGGAGTTGTCACAGGGCTCTCGAGTGTCACGCATCACGCATTGAGCGTGACAGTCATTCATTTCGGTCTTTTGTCACGCTCTCCGGCCACACATTGTATTTCTCACGCTGAAAAACTATTTGTAATATATTTAATATGCCGCAATGCCCAAAACTCACTCACTGTGGAACCGGCAGGATTCAAGCGCGTCTCCTCCAGTGTTGCCAGGTCCGTATGCCTGCACTGTTTCCGCGGGTTGTTTGTGTAGTGCACGCTGGTTGACGCGATTGTTTTATCCACTGGAACATGATTGTTATTGAGGAAACACCCGGGAACGCTATTTGAATATTTTTGGCCGTGATTGGGTTAGTTTGATGAGCAATTGGGCTGGTTTTGTTGTGCAGACCTGGCAACCCTGGTCTCCTCTGGTGTTGTTCGTCTGGTGTTGTTAGCCAATCAGAAAATAGCACTGTTGTATCTGGGTAAGATCTAGCGCAACAACCAATGACACCCCGTCGGCTGGGTGTCTAACATATCACCACAGATTAGCGTCACGCAAAGGCGGGGTTTGGAAAAAATGACTCGCTAAACGATTCATTTGGGAGTCGGTGAGCAAATCAGGTAAAAATAAATGCATATTATAAGACAACAAAAGTGTTTTTTGTCATTGCATGCTTGTAAAACTGTTGTTGGGGACTCCCAGAACAATATTAGGAACATTTTAAATGCCATAATAGGTACCCTTTAAGCAAAACCACGGTGAAAAATAAGAGAATAATAGGCTACCAAATAGCACAAGCCCTGGCCATTGGGTTTTGTGCGTACAATGGAAATAAAATCCGTGCAGCGCTGCAATGTTTTTTTTTTTTTTTTTTTACTAAAACAGATGTTATTAGGTCGATCTATAGCAAATATTATAATGTGCTCAAGAGCGTATAACTATAAGCAATAGGCCTAGTACATGTTCATATCACTTCTCTGCTGGGTATTTTATTTATTTTATTATATTATAATTGCACAGATTTACAGCAGTGGGGTTTTATGGTTATTGTAGCTATGTGAGAGTAATATTTAAAGCCTACTATACGATGATTAAAACATGAACACGCAATGCTATGGTGGATACATAAACAATTCGATTTTTAATATCTGATGTCAGCCAGATAGACAGTCGTATCCCTTTACGTTAACCGGTTGACACTTATTAGAAAACATGAATCTTGTTTTCTGAAACATGAAAACTATAACATACAGAACCAATAGGCCCTCATATTTTATGAAAAGGTAAACAACCAGGAAACATGTTTGCCATTAAAAATTTTATTTACACTTTGTACCAAATAATGCAAGCATCGGACAACAAATGTCGTTTAAAATGACAACAAAAAATGGTTGTGCTTTAGAATTTAAAATCAGCTGCTTACATTCTTCTTACAGTGAATAATCATAATTTGCGTAAAATCCAGAGTTTGTGCTGATCCACCGATCCTGATAGAAATATGAAGAAGCCAGTGAATGACGTGCTAATGTAAAACATCTCCCTGAAGTACAGGTGCTGTCACCAAGCGTTCGTTTTTAAACAATAACTTCATCTATTCTGTGCCTTAAGTATAATAAAGTATTAGCCAATAGATCATAACAAAAAATACCATGGCAAACAGAGGTGTAGTGGTAAAAAAAGAGGTGGGTAAACTATAAATTCTGGTGGACCACGACGTGGTCACCCGGTAACGTGGCCACTGCCTACCGGTGTGTAGGCCTATGTCTACTGATGACATTGCTATAGGGATGGCTTGACATTAAGCCTTTTCATACGCTTGTCCTTTGGACAAGTAAATCTGTCATTCACTTGTCCGAGTAAAAAAGTTGCTCGTCCGGATTTTTTTGTTTTTTGTTAATTTATTCTGAAACAATATTCTCATCAGTGTTCAATCAGCTTTGATATTTAAAGCGGCATATTGTAATATCTGCACCTTTAAAGGGCATCCCCTCCCCCAATATTATTAAATGTATATGCTTCATCTTTCATTTTAAATTCCTAAATTTGATCAATAAATTAAATTATTTCGAATAATAAGACATTATAGGGCTGTTACCCTAAGTAGGGCTGATCAAATTAAATAATTTACACTGAAAAGTTACAATTGCATAAAATAATGTTATGAAATTTATTTAAATTTACATATAAGAAACATGGGAAAATGCTACTTTTAAACATAACACTAGGTGGCGGCAGGCGACCGTCTTAATGAGTGAGTCATTCATTCATTCATCATTCAAACGATTCGTTCAAACGGCTGATTCATTCAAGAATGAGACATGTTTATGAATGGGTCATTGATTCCTTGACTTAATCGATTCGTTCAAAATGCTGAATAATTCAGTAATGAAAACAGGTTGAGTGTTCCTGTGAGATGCGCCGTGGTTCTGCTGTGATTTTTGGTTGGAACTATTTTCGCTGCTGAAACAGAACAAAAACAGCCAATATTGCATCTAAAATGTAAGTGACTTAATTTTAACTGTTTATTGAACTGTTGTAAGAAATCAATGTCACATTTTCAATCGTGATGGTGTTCAGGAAAAATAATTGAGGTTGCTTAACATATGTTAAAATATAAAATATAAAAACTCCACATTTAGATTTGTTATAGGAAGTATGTTGTTAACTGAGTGTGTGTGTGTGTGTGTGTGTGTGTGTGTGTGTGTGTGTGTGTGTGTGTGTGTGTAGATTTGTCCTCGCGAGGCTGCGCGAGCGTCAACAGCGCGTCAGTAATAGTTAACAACACTGACAGTAATGCAGCGCAATATGAAAGAGTTTTATTAAAGAGTAGGTTACAACCTATGAAACTAATAAGGAATATGAAACTATACGACATTAGCTTAATTTAAAATGTCTTAGGAACGGCAGGCTATTTAGTGGTGGATAAATGCAATTTAGAGGTGGATAAACACACTTTGGAGGTGGGTAAACGCTATTTCCGAATATTGGGAGGTGCGTAAACGGCGTTTACGTGCGTTTAGCCTCCACTACATCCCTGATGGCAAACCGATAATAAGATACGATTAAAGTTAGCATTTTATATTTCTTTACGGCCAAATCATTCACAAAATCGTACATAAAAGAATGCGCATGCTCAGACTTGAATCGTCTACACCAGTGGTGTCAAACTCAATCCCTGGAGGGCCAGAGCTCTGCACAGTTTTGCTCCAACCCTAATCAAACACACCTGATCCAGCTAATCAAGGTCTTCAGGATTGCTAGAAACTTCCTTGCAGGTGTGAGTTTGAGCTGGTTGGAGCTAAACTGTGCAGAGCTGTGGCCCTCCAGGAATTGAGTTTGACACCACTGGTCTACACCAATAAGATTGCGGTATTATAAACCAATTAAATTGGGGGTGGGCGGAGGGACACGTGTCGCCCCGCCTAAAAGTCAGGGATGGAAATTAGCAGCACCCGCCACCAGCCAAATGCGGGTGATTTTGTGTTGTGGCGGGTAAACTCGCTTCACCTACCGGCCACCGTGGCGGGTAAATAAAAATCGCATACTGTTTCACCCGGACGGCGGACACTTTTAGAGGAGACACACGTTCAACAACCGCGTGCTTTTTCCGCCGAGGCTCGGCGTTGGAGCGCGAGAGGCGGTTTGCCGTCCAAAGGAAGAGATAGCCGCGAGCGCATGGTGTACTTTTTGGGCGGGGTAGCTCTCTTGTGTAGTAAAGAGCTAGCCGCGCGAACATCTACCCGCGCGCTTCTTCCGTCGAGGCTTGAGCGCGAGAGGCGGTTTTGCCGTCCCAAAGGAGAGAGAGAGAGTGAGTGAGTGAGTGAGTGAGTGAGTGAGACGCGATCAGTGGAAACATAAAAAAATACAGGACATCATTCAAACTGAAAAGTGTTTACTTGTGTACACTGACACACGCAATAAAACACAACATTGTGCTTTTGCCACACTCTAAACTCTTGTCAAACTGTAACCTACAACTGTCACCCAACCACACACACCCACGCACAGTTTTAAAAGCAAAACATATTTATCCAACCCCATTTCAAAACAGGTTACATCTTTTGGACATATCGCATTGGTTTTCATTTCTTGTCCTCGGAGTCTGAGCACTAATCTGTTTTTTTTTTTAAGTTACACATTCTACATTGATTAAAAAAGAAAATCAAATGTTTTTTTAATGGTAGTATTATTTTATACGGAAATCAATTATTTATAATTCAGATGAGAATAAGAAAATGAAGGAAAACAAATATATTGATCTGAAATATACCAAATTAATTTTAAATTCATTCAGGTACAATTACCAAACATATCTCAAGGTCTTTTTGTCTTTTTTTATTAATTAAATTAATAAACTAATTATATAAAACTATTGTCAGTGCACTACAAATAAACTGGTTCTATGCCTTTATTAATAAAACGTATACAACTTAAAAATACAAGGCTTAAGACATTTATGAAAATGCCTTCTGCATTTTTGTTTTGCTTTTCACTCCATTGTACCGAAATCTTACCAAACCGTGATGTCTGAACCGAGGTATGAACCCAACCGTGACTTCTGTGTACCGTTCCACCCCTAATGCAATACAGTTTCATTATTGTTCATTGGAGTAACCACTAGGTGTCATTGTATTATAAGTGTTGTGTTTGATCTTGGAGCAGAAGAAGATGTGACATGCGGGAAGCATGGTGTGTGTATGTCTTGCAACAATCCCTCCATTGTTCTCTGGAAGATAGCAGGAGCTGAAGCAACTCCAAAGGGCAAACGATTATATGTGAATAACCCTTTTTGTGTATTCACTGTCAAGTATTTCTTGGAGCTTTCATCCATGATGATTTGTTGGTATGCGTGACTCATGTCCAATTTTGTGAACTGTTTTCCTCCATCCAACCGAGCAAAAAGATCCTCCACCCTTGGTATTGGATACTGTTCCAATGTTGACACTCTGTTGACTGTGAGTTTGTAGTCACCGCATAATCTTATACTGCCATCTGGTTTCAAGATAGGAACAACAGGAGCTGCCCACTCTGAATACTTAACAGGTGAGATGATTTTGTCCCGCAGCAGTCGATTAATCTCTTCCTCCACCTTTGTTTTCAGGGCAAATGGCACAGATCTAGGTCTGAAAAACCTGGGTGTGGCATCAGTCGGCACATGAAGAGTGGCAGTAGTACCCCTTAAAGGGTTAGTTCACCCAAAAATGAAAATTCTGTCAGTATTCACTCTCCCTCATGTTGTTCCAAACCTCTATGTGTTTATTTGTTCTGCTGAACACAAAGGAAGATATTTGGAAGAATGTTTTAATCAAACAGATCTCATTTCCCATTGACTACCATAGTATGTATTTTTCCTACTATGGTAGTTTTCTACTATGATTAAAACATTCTTCCAAATATCTTCCTTTGTGTTCAGCAGAACAAATAAACACATAGAGGTTTGGAACAACATGAGGGAGAGTGAATACTGACAGAATTTTCATTTTTGGGTGAACTAACCCTTTAATGTCCCCAGCTCCTCCTTGAAAACTTCCTCATGCTGGAAAAGCACCTGTTGCAACGTCATCTCTGACTGCACCAGCTTTATCTCACTCCATTGCATTTGGAGCTCTTCCAGCCAGGATCGGCCAAGTAAGCATGGCCCTGTTCCTTTCACTATAACAAGTGGCATTATCTTTTCCTGCTGCTGGTATTTTACTTCTACATCAGCCACTCCCACTATTTCCAATGGCTCTCCTGTATACGTTCTCAACTTGATTTTTGTAAGTCTCAGTTTGGGAGCTTCATAATCTTTCCAGATGACCTTGTACATTCCCTCACTCATAAGACTGACACTACATCCAGTATCAATCTCAAAGTTTATCAGTCTGCCATTAACAATTAACTCAACAGTGAGGGGTTTTACCTTCTTTAGTGCATCAGTTTGTACACATGCCAAAGTGAATGTTTCTTCAAATTCATCACTGTCATTATTGTCACTTACATTGAATGCTCGATGCGGCCGCACCCCTTTTCCACTTCTTCCAGTTATTGCGGGTCCACTCTGTTTACGTTTGTTGCGACAGGCCCTAGCGATATGACCTACTTTTTCACACACAAAACATTTCTCCTTCTTAAATCTGCAATCGTTTGCTTTGTGGTTTGTTCCACAGCATCTGTAACATTCTCTTAATTCTTTTTGTTCAACCATTTCTCCCTTTTTCCAGCGATCCGGTTTCCTCTCTTTAAACATGACGCTATTACATGCCTGTACGCTGGATTTACTTTGTAAATCGAGCACATTTTTGCTTGCGGCTTCATTGGCTACTGCAATTTTAAAAGCAGTTTCAAACGTCAGATTTGCTTCTGAGAGCAGCCTTCTCTGAATTCGATCATCATCTATGCCACAAACAAGTCGATCCCTCAGCATTTGGTCTAAAGTTGCTCCATAATTACAGTCTTGTGCCAAACGACGCAACTCTGCTACATATTCTGTCACAGTCTCTGTCGGCTTCTTCATTCTTGAATCAAATCTAAATCGCTGTACAATCTCACTTGGCTGAGGATTGAAATGATTTTTTAGCACTGTTACCAGTTGCTGGAAAGTCTTTTCACTTGGTTTTATTGGGCTAAGAATATTTCGCATCACACTGTAAGTTTGTGGTCCCACAACACTTATGAGAATAGCTCTTTGCTTACCCTCATCTTCAATTCCATTAGCCACGAAAAATTGCTCCAGTACTTCAGAATACTCTTCCCATGTTTGAGCTTGTGGATCAAATGCCGCTAGTGAGCCAATAGTTCCTGTAGCCATGGTTAATCCTCAATGTTCAATCCTCAATCCGCAGTTCCTCAATGTTGTCATCACAGGCTTTTTTTTTTTTCTCTGGGTGTCACCATCCTCGTCGCCAAAAGTGTTGTATCTTTGCAGAAAGCGGACTACTACATTCATATAGTTAAAGTCAATACTTTACTTAGTTTGTTGCAAGACATACACACACCATGCTTCCCGCATGTCACATCTTCTTCTGCTCCAAGATCAAACACAACACTTATAATACAATGACACCTAGTGGTTACTCCAAGATACTACAATTATCCATACCTTACTATAAATAATTTGTGCGACTAAATCTTTTTTATTTTTTGTTTAATCTGCCCTACTCATTTAATTAAATGTATATCAGTTCATGGTTTGTGTGTGTATAAGAGAGAAAGAGAAAAATGTCAGTATTGAATTGAGACTTGAGATTAAATAAACTGCTTGTATTTTAGATCTTGTAGTATTAATTTTCACATGCAGTTACACATTGCAAACACATTGTCGGTTAAAAACAAGAAAGTGGCTGGTAAAAACATTGAGTGGCTGGTAGATTTTGAAATCCACCAGCCACAGTGGCCGGTGGACAAAAAAGTTAATTTCCATCCCTGCTAAAAGTGCCGCCCCGCCCCATCGTCCAGACTGCACTCTGGGGTACTACGGCTGTTCTGGATAAGTGGGAGTGGCTTGCGGAGCTGTGCAATATGGTGCATTGTGGGAGTTGTTTTTTTACATACAAATACGCCCTTCAGTTATTTTCTGTCTTTTCTCGGTCAAGAGGGCACCAAATTCAAAATTTCTTTTACATTTCGACTACATATATGACCCACTTTCAATAAAGATTAATGTTGAAATGGGTGAAATGACCCTTTAAAGGAGAACTCCGGCGCAAAATAAAATTTGGTCAAATTACACATTGTTACCTAGTCAACCATTATCTGATATTTGTTTTTATGATTATTGAATGTAAATAGTTTTATCTCTAAAAACAGTTTAGCCTATAATGCTAGTATAATGCTAGTATATGGGGCATAGAGTAATGACAAATAAAAATCGCTAGTTAATACCACTAACAAAGCTCAAAATAGCCCAACACTAACACGGTAGCATAATCAGGGTCCCTACATACAAACCGAAGCATTGAGAACGTTGTAAGTGTCCAGACAGTTTAATAAGAAGATATTTTATACATACAGTCAACTTCGCGAAAACAGGCAGAAGCCATCTTTGAAAAACAGTCTCTACTAGTCGATCTACGAACGCCGATCCAAGTGCGCTGGTGAGATGTGAACGATGTGATAAAGGCCTATAAGTTGTGATAAGTTGAGCGCGCGAACAGTAGGCTACGTGTACATATTGAAGAGAAGAAAATGGTTCGTGTTTGTGCTTTTCCCGGCTGCGATAAGAAAATGAAACGCTACAATCCGGAAAGTTTTCACACACTTCCTCTGCACAATAGTGATATGTTGAAGCAGTGGCTGGTCGTATTACATGTTGATGTCGAAACACCGGTAGAAACGCTTCGAGAGATGGACTACCGCGTCTGCAGTAACCATTTCGACAGGGACGACGAGCCTCCAACCCTCCCAGAAGAAAATACCTCAAGAAAAGTGCTGTACCAAGAGCCGAAATACCTGTTGCTGATAATTTGGATGAGGTAATGTGTGAATTATTTTTTTTGTGGGGGGGATTGACGCAGTTGGTCGCTAAACAAGAGCGTATGCCAGTACAGACCACAACAAACACTATGACACAATTACTGTTTTTAAAAACGGATTTAAAACTTATGCAAGATTGCTCATAGATTGACTGACTTATATTTTTTATTTTTACGATTGACTATAATTTTAAACCACCTTTTGTTAATGAAAGTGAACATTGTGAATAAAAGGACCTTTTAAATAAAATGTAGTATTATTTTTTATTATTTTATCCTGAAATGAGTTGTGGTGTTTTTCAATATCTATAGTATCTTGTTTTGTGTAGCGTACATTTGTTTAATTAGCAATGATTTATATTATTAGTGTGTTAGGATGTGTGTGCTGATGAATGTACTTTTATATATTTTAGGCAAGTGTTTCTGAACCCTGTGCTCACGAAAATACTTCAGAACTAGCTGCACTCCCACAGTCTTCACCAAAGAGGTTCCATCACACGGAAACAGCTCAGTCACAGAGGTCTGGTCAACCACCAGCTTTTAGACTATTGCTATCAACTCCTGAGCATGCTACAGTCAGGCCACGTACAACACCAACATCCTCTGGAATGTATCTTGCACTGCCTCCAACATGGCAACTGTCAGAGGTAAACTGTACATCATGTTAATATTCAAGTAGTGTTGACATTCACCCATGGCAACAATGAAGTCACACTGTTTCTAAAATTGCCTGTATTAGTGTGCAGGATCAATTTCACATTGGAGTCCTATCCATGCAGGCAGTGGAGCTATGTCACAAGTCAGTTGAATTGTTTCCTGTATTTTTTAAGCACTCTTGGCTTTAGTGATAATGTCATTCCAATCCAAAGTAAAAGCTTGATTTATTTTATTTATTTATTTATTTAACTATGTCATGTCATACGAACAGGAAGACATGGATGAAGGTTCAAAATCATCTGTTCATGATATGAGTGTTAGCTTTGGTGAGATGGAGATGGAAGATCCTGTTGATGTAAGCTTTCAGCCATTGAGTGACACTACTCCTTCCAGCCAAGAATCAGGTTCGGGCACTGCTTCTGACAAAGGGAAAACCAATGGATGGGCAGGAAAAAAGTGGATAGTGGATGAATCCAACTTGCTGGAGCTCTTCAAGACCTGCCACACATGTGGTACACTAATTGAAGATAAAAGGATGGTGACACGAGCCAGCCAACTTAAAATCTACTGGACATGCCTGCATGGACATTCAGGGGAATGGGCATCATGTCCAGACGAAAGAGACATGGGACGAAACAATCTCCTAACCTGTGCGGCGACACTGTTTACAGGAGCATCATACACTGACATAAAGGACTGGGCGGATCTTATGAACATTCAGATTCCTGCAAAAACACATTACTACAACATACAATCTGCATATTTAATTCCTGTCATAAACTATGCCTACAAAGATCAACAGCAAAAAATAATGGAGCGACTCACTCAGCTGTCTGCCTCAGGAGAGAGGATTGACTTATGTGGCGATGCGCGGTGTGACAGTCCAGGTAAACAGGATCACTAATTGAACTTTGGTTGGACTACTAAACATGTTTATTGATTTAAATTTATGAAGGTAAATGTTTTTTTTCCAACAGGCTTCAGCAGTAAATATTCGACCTACTCTTTCCAAGATGATGCCTCGAAAGAAATTGTCCATTATGAGTTGGTCCAGGTAAAAAGGGATGCATAATTCTTGTGTATAATGACATTATCATGGCTATGACAAAGCAATTGGTTGCTTGAGACAATGCACATATTATGACAAATAAGATCATGTTGTACTATAGCTTACAGAAGCATCCAGTTCTGTAGCAATGGAGGCAATGGGGTTTCAAAGAGGCCTGGACCATCTGATCTCCAAGGGAGTTGATGTTGGAGTCATGACAACAGACAGATCTCCATCCATTCGAAAAATATTGAAGGACAACTACACCAACATAAGGCATGAATTTGATTCGTGGCATGTCAATAAGAGTAAGTATCACATCTTCAATATGAACACATAATAACACAAACACATTTTAATGTTTGTAGTTTATGGCATTGAAAATGCCCCCCTCACCCCCTCTCTTCATCATTTTGTTGTTGGTGATCATAGGTGTAAAGAAGAAGCTTGTTAAGGTTTCAAATAAAGCCGAAAACAGAGTGCTGCAGCCATGGATCCGATCGATCAGCAATCACCTGTATTGGTCTTGCAGCTCAAGCCATGGTGATGAGGAGGTAACAATGAGATTGTGTACTGGTTGACATGGCATACTTTTGTAAATATTGTGTATTGTATATATCATAAAACATATTTTGTTAGGCCGAAGGCATTGTCTCATACTTAAATAATTAGGGTATTATTTTTTTTTAAACGTGACCAGATAAATAAAAAATGTTACTATATTTTTTTATCAGGAATGTGTGCGACGGTGGACATCACTGCAGTACCACGTTTGTGGTGTTCATAGATGGGAGGAGGATGGCGGCTTAGAATACCATTGTCTTCACCCATCACTCACAGAGGAGGAGCAAACAAGGAAGAAATGGCTTACAAAGGATTCTACTGCTTTCCGTGCTTTGAGGGGCATCATTATGGATAAAAATCTCATCCGTGATCTAAGGCAAATGTCGCTTTTTAAACACACAGGTATGCCCTCATGCTAAATGATTTTTTTTAAAAAAATCCTTTATTTTATTCTCAAAATGATAGGAAGTTCACTTCTGTGAAAATTAGTAGCACTATTCTACAGTTCTATTTCACTAACAACAAAAGCATAATAGCAAATGTAGTACATTAAACTTTGTATCCTATCTATCATCATTATAAATTGCTATTTCTTTTTGAGTAATGTATTTCTATTGTACACTTGCAGTATCACTTGAAGTCTATCACAATGTTACACTCAAGTATGCACCAAAGCGACTGCACTTCGGCTATGACTCAATGAGGGCCCGCACTGAATTAGCCATCATAGACCACAATATGAATGTTGGCCGGGAACTGAAAAAAAACGCAAGAAGGTAACAAAAAATATATTTGACTCTGATTATATAACTATGCTGTACTGTACCCAACTGTTTATTGATTAGTAGAGTTGTAAGTTTGATTTACAGGCTCAACCAGCAGTAACATTTATTCTAGTGGAACAGGTGATTATGGTAAACTACATTGTGGGAAATAATTTATTTATCAATATTTTTTTGTGTGTGTTTGTTAGGAGACCCTCAATTCAAGTACACCTACACCAAAGCAAGCCATCAGTGGGTGGCCAAACCCATCTATGAAAAAACATCACAGGCTTTTAGAAAAGACCTTATGGAAGCGGTTTTGAGGATGAGGCAGGAACATACTCTTGAGCATAGGCCCCGTCCTCGATCAGGGCAAAGGCGTTTATTGATGAATATAGCCCCAGTTTCAAGGCCAGACAAATCAGAGATGCAGGCACAAAGACTATCACGCTTCAAGCATTCCTAAATTGAATACATTTTTTACGGTGAACCAGGGCCCTGGACCCTCCGAGAGGATTGGGTTGTTTGTTGTGTCCTTCACAACCTTTTTTACCCCAGACCTGTTTGCCTGCCTGTAAATTTGTGTAACTTATCACATTCTAAACATACTTTTGTATATAGTTTTGACAATGAATAATAGAAGGAAAAAATGTGGTGATTGTGTATTGTTATTATTTTAATAAATAGTTTTTATGAACATTATGTACAATATTTGCACTGTAAGAAACAACTAGGCTATTTACATAAAATATTCACTAGAAAATCCTTGAGAGTTCTTCTGCTTCCAGAAAATATGAACATATCACACCAGTCCTCAGGTCTTTACACTGGCTCCCAGTTACATTTAGGATTGATTTTAAAGTATTATTATTGGTATATAAATCATTCAATGGGCTAGGACCTCAATACATTGCAGATATGCTCACTGAATATAAACCCAACAGATCACTCAGATCATTAGGATCACATCAGCTAGAAATACCAAGGGTTCACTCTAAGCAAGGAGAGTCTGCTTTTAGCTACTATGCCAGCCGCAGCTGGAACCAGCTTCCAGAAGAGATCAGATGTGCTCCTACAGTAGTCACATTCAAATCCAGACTCAAAACACTTCTGTTTAGCTATGCTTTTACTGAATGAGCACTGTGCCACTGTTCGTCCGACTGTTTTTACTGTACTTTATTTTATTTTTTATTCTAAACTGTTTTAATTATTCTTATTTGTTTTGATTATTTTATTTTCTCCTATGTAAAGCACTTTGAATTACCATTGTGTATGAAATGTGCTATATAAATAAACTTGCCTTGCCTTGCCTTGCCTTGCCTTGCCTTGCCTTGCTTCCTGGAAACCTTGGTAAATTCCGCTGGGGGAAGGGTACTTATTTCGTACAGCTGTAACAACACAGCTGGGCAGAACTCTTCTTTGTTTACGTCCAAGACGCTCTCCTTTCAGTCCCCACTCCAGAACCACCCGGTAAGCCACAAGTCTGCACTGTCTGGGGAGAGGGAGAGAGGGTTTTTCGGTCATTCTTGCTGATCAATGAGGAAGACATACAGCTGGCGATGCAAACTAAAATCACACAATATTTGATCTATAACATTATATCAGAAATATTAGCACCGATATAAAACATAACTTGTCTAGTGTACTTACTCAGTAGATAACTGTCCATTTGGTCCCTCCGGTATGGGTCGCCGCCTCCAATTGATTTTCGGGACATGGAAAAAAGTTTCAAGTACAGCCTTATTTATTAAAGCGGGGAAATCTTCAGACTGTACAAAACAATGGTTCTCTTGGGTGTCGCGACTCAAAAGGTCCCACTCCGTGCAACACAGGCACTCCTGTTCGGTGTCCATAGCTTTACAATGTCCGCAAGTACACCACCAGTTTCCAGAAAGACGAGGCTGTGTTGCGGCATTGACCACTGGTAGCTCCCTCTCTCTCGTAGCCCTTTCACGGAGCTCCTGCAGCTCTTCGTCGGTATATTCCGGCTCGAAAAGATAAGACCGTCCATCAAACATAAACGGATCGTCTGTCGAATAATCCGCCATTTCTGTGTATCTTGTGTAAGAACTAAGTCTTTTTTTTTTCAATTATTTTTATTTATTCATTTTCTCTGTTGCGTTCAGTGCTTCTCTTATGCGCTCAGTGCTTTCTTCCGGAAACAATGGACCATATGAGATTCTACACAGTTCAGCGCACTTGGATCGGCGTTCATATATCGACTAGTAGAGACTGTTTTTCAAAGATGGCTTCTGCCTGTTTTCGCGAAGTTGACTGTATGTATAAAATATCTTCTTATTAAACTGTCTGGACACTTACAACGTTCTCAATGCTTCGGTTTGTATGTAGGGACCCTGATTATGCTACCGTGTTAGTGTTGGGCTATTTTGAGCCTTGTTAGTGGTATTAACTAGCGATTTTTATTTGTCATTACTCTATGCCCCATATACTAGCGTTATACTAGCATTATAGGCTAAACTGTTTTTAGAGATAAAACTATTTACATTCAATAATCATAAAAACAAATCTCAGATAACGGTTGACTAGGCAATAATGTGTAATTTGACCAAATTTCATTTTGCGCCGGAGTTCTCCTTTAAATACTTCACACATCTTTTTCCAGCACTTCAAAACTCAAATATTATATAAATATAATATAAATAAATATATATTTAAATGTTATTTTTAATGTGATGACCAAAACATTATTTATTCATCCTTCAAAAATTACCCCGATTTAAACCTGAGTTTCAAGATGTAGAAAAACTCACACTTATACAAAAAAATATTTTTTCTTTAAATAAATAGGAAATTTCTCTGGCATTTCTTTCTTTTTGCTGTACCGAAAACGTACCGAACCGTAACTTTAAAACTGAGGTACGTACCGAACCGTGATTTTTGTGTACCGTTACACCCTAGAGTAAAATTAAATATTCGCTCAAGACAAACTTTACTTATGTTTTGGACCACAGAGGCACATTGCGTCTCTGAAAATGTGTGGTGATTTTCTAAATGATACAACTTAATCTAAATAAGAGCAATGTAGAGTCCTGGGGTTTATTTTAAAACAAAAAACTAACTTTGTTACAAACTTTGACAACTTGTTTCATATCGCATGGACAAGAAACTATTTGAAATAAGATCTAAGACGCCAAAGAACAGTTCTTGATTTATAACATTTTTATTTTATTTTTTGAACAAATGATGTTTAGTAAAAATAACACCTTGTGTTAAATTTATGCAAATCATTTATATCATACAGAAGTCTTCTGATAAATAGAATATACGATTTTAATAAAACTTTAAAAGATTTGATTTAAACAGTCTTTTAATTATATATAATTTAAACTTTTAAGATGATGCTTTTGAATGAATGTAGTATGAATAAAACTGTGGAAAGCAGCCTAGCTTTACTTTGACATCTGGTCTCTAACTCCTCTCGTCTCTGTGTGGGTGTGAAGCTTCAGTTCACCCTGTAGTTTATCACTGAAGGACCTGGGAAGGGCTTTGTTTATCTAACTCCTCTCGTCTCTGTGTGGGTGTGAAGCTTCAGTTCACCCTGTAGTTTATCACTGAAGGACCTGGGAAGGGCTTTGTTTATCACAACTTAAACTATTTGATTTTTGGATTGTTTTCATCATTGCATAAAGAACTACTTCTTCAGCGCTCTGAAAATGTAAGACGATTTAATTTTTTATATAATTAATTTATAGCTAAAACTATGTTTAAATCGTTTGAATAAATTTCAGCAACATATTTGTTATTATTCATTGAGTTATATACTTTATTTATAATAATTTAATTTAAAAATAGAGATTAGCTAATTTTATGGAACCGACATTGCAAGTGCAATACTCCTTAGAAATTATATTAAATTATTTATTTGTTTGTTTTAGGTGTACGGGGTAGAATATGCTGTTACAGTACAAAAATCATTATGGCTAAATTAATAAAAATTATACTTTAGGTCACCGTTAAACAAAATCATTACAGTAATCTTCTAAAAGATAAATAGAATGTATTAAAACTTTGAAGATTTAATTTAAACAATCTAATCTGCTCCGTCACCCTATATCCTGAAGCTCAAATGGTGGGGACCGGAAGGACGTTATAAGCAGCCTATCAATGGGACATCACAGATTCTAAATGTCTTTATTGTTGCTCTCTCACTAAAGATAGGCCTATATGTGATGCTTTTCTCACAGATACTACTTAAGGAGTTATTTAGCATTTCACACAATGTGTGAGATGACTTGTGAGACCCCCAAATTTAAAAGTTCTTTACATGATAAATAAAAAATATAGTCATGTTTTTCCACAGACCATTGATGCAGAATATTTGTTTTTTATTAATTCATTTAATTTAAAACATCTTATAAAAGATATATTTTAAACTTTTAAGATTATACTTTGAATGTGTCCATTTAAAAGTATATAGGCTAAATTAAAATAAATCATATGATATATGTTCTCACTTTCACTGTCCCACCAATGCACTCAGGAATGGGAAGAATGGGAAGGTATCATGTGTCACACACACACACACACACACACACACACACACACAAGAACACACACACACACACACACACACACACACACACACACACACACACCTCTGACTCAGAGACAAACGCTTGTGAGAGAGAAACACTTTGGGATCTTTTCAACTTGAATTACTCATTGCAATTTTGTACCCCATTCATATGTTGTATAGCTTCTTCAAATCTCTAAAAATGTAAGGTGATTTTTATTTTTTGTTTTAAGATAATTGGTTCAGTAAGATATTTATTTTAAAGAGCAGAATGGTTTTCAACCTTAGTGTGAAATATTTAATTTATATACTTTTAAAGAACTGAATGGTTTTCAACTTTATATCATTTTAAAGAGCAGAATGTTTTTTTTTTTCAACTTTACTTAGTGTGAAATATATGATATATATTGTCCTCATTTCCACAGGGTCCTCAGGAATGCGGATGATGGACGGGAATCATGTAACACGCGCGCGCACGTACACACACACACACATGCACGCACACGCCTGTCATGCACTAGGTGAGAGAGAGAGAGAGAGAGAGAGAGAGAGAGAGAGAGAGAGAGAGAGAGAGAGAGAGAGAGAGAGAGAAGAGAGAGGAGAGAGAGAGAGAGAGAGAGAGAGTCACTTACGGAGTCTTTTCAACTTTAAACCCATTCATACGGTATGATTTTTATTTTTTGTCAACCATTCATAAGTTGTATGGTTTCTTCAACTCTCTAAAAATGTAAGGTAGTTTTGTTTTGAGATTATTGGATCATTTAGTCAGATTTCATTTTTTACTTTTAAATGAACAGCATGGTTTTCAACTCTATTTAGTGTTAAATATTTTTTACATTTCATTTATTTACTTTTAAAGAACTGAATGGTTTTCAACATTATATAATTTTAAAGAACAATGTGCTTCAACTAGTGGGCATTATAACACCGTTAGAAAATCTCTTTTCTCACTTTGGAGCGGTGTCATGTGTCACACACCCACCCACACACACACACACACACACACACGCACACACACTCCCCTCACCTCTGACTCAGAGACGGTCAAACGCTTGTGAGAGAGAGAAACACTTTGGGATCTTTTCAACTTTTGCATTGCACAGTTGTAAGCACAATTCATATGTTGTATAGATTCTTCAACACACTTAAAATGTAAAGGGTTTTTTTGTTTTGAGATTATTGGATAATTTAGTAAGATATTTATTTTATATACTTTTATTTATATTTCATTCATTTACTTTTTAAAGATCAATGTTTTTTCAATTCTAGTTAGTGTTAATATTTAATTTATATTTCATTTATATAGAACAGAATCTTTTTCAACTTTTTTTTGTGAGATAAACTTCCACACTGCTCAGGAACGGGGAGGGTGGGAGGGGGCACACATCCTATATAACCCTTGACACACAAACATATATAATACCGGATCAAAGACAGCTGTCCAAATGACGGATCACATCCTGATCAACAGGGCAATACTAAATGTCTAAATGACGGACCACATCCAGGTCAACAGGCCAATACTAAATGTCTAAATGATGGACCACATCCAGGTCAACAGGTCAAAAGCAACTGTCAGCTTAATATATCATACCCCCCGATCAAAGACACCTGTCAACTTGACATATCATTTCCAGGTCAATAGGTCAAAACCAACTGTCAACTTGATCGATCGTATCCCCAGATCAAAGAGGAAGGTCAAAGGTTAACCCCTACACCGGAGGTCACCGGAAGGACAGGGGGCGGGGCAAGGTCAAAGGTCAAAGTCATTAATCATTTTGACATAAGGTGGAGGGTAATAACTACTGTCATATGTTTGCTTCTTCTTGGACTACTAAAAGTGTTCCTGCAACGGGAGTATTCTCTGGCTAGAGCGCAGAACAGCAGAGTTTGTATGGACAGAATGAATGCCTGAGCTTGTATTTTGGGTTAAGCTGCATTGCTTTGACATTGTGGAAAATAGAATAATAGAAACAAAATATATTAAAATGTATGTCGTATTAAAATGTATAAATGTATGTATTAGTGTGTTTTATATCACTAGTGCAGTGTCCATTCTAGGAGCATAAGATAGCATATCGGAGTCCATTCTCTGCTCGCGTGAGGCGCGCCGCTTCTTTATTTAAATCTTCTTTGTCAGTAATTTGTTAGTGAGACTATTAGACTAGCCTACCTACGCTTCAAGAGGCACACGCACATTTGCACACACGACACACGCAAGGTCTCTCCCTCTCTGTCGTGCGTGCGCTACACGGTTTGGAGCTCGCGAGCAGCTAGATTCCGGGAGATTTTAACTAATTTGCGGGCATCAGGGAGCCGCTATCAATATGTAGGAGACTTGGGATGTCTGAGACATAATAGAGATTCCGAAGCTTCGAATATTCGATGTTCATTCCTACCGAAGCTTCGAAGCTCATAAAATGGTATTCGGACCAGCCCTAGCTTTTAGACATTGTTTTGTTTTTTGTTGCAAGTCAGTAATGACAAGGAGGAAGATTTACGCAATACAAAGTCAATGGAGACGGCTGGATTGTTTTCCCCGTTGGGTGGAAGAGGTTTTCAGATTATGATGCGCGTCACTCTATATGTTTCTTCAATCCAAACCATAGGCATCACTTTATAATAACTTTAATATCAACATCTTATCAGCTTAACAGATCATTAGAACCACAGTGCTGCTCACATCCATCACTTAAAGCATAAATGTAAGTAATACTTGCCATCCCGTATTTCCAGAAGCAAACGCACAAGACGATGATGATGATGATGATGATGATGATGATGACTGGTGACTGGAACTAAAGCGTAAAGCCCTCGGAGGTCAGAGGAGCTGGCAGGTTTGGGGCTGGAGGAGGAGTGTGGAGGAGATATAGTGGAAGAAACTGGAGCTTCTGGAAGAGACAACAAGAACAATAATTATAGAAATATACACTCAAATCCTTTACCTTTACCCAAGTACCACCTTAAAACATTAATGCTCAATCCTACTTTAGTAACTGTTAACATCTGCCAAATTATCAGACAAGCTTTTGCTCTTTCTCTGAGGTGTGTTTGCACAGCTTTAAACAAAGTAAGTTTCCCCTCTTTTCTAAATCGTTAAATAAATCATGAGTTAATGCTGATCAAATTGTGTGTATCTGATTCTTCACATCACCTAAATCTAGAGCTGGGCGATTTTCTTCCCTAAAAAAAAAAATCTGGGCCCGTATTCATAAAAAAATCTTAATGAAAAGAGTAGCTCCTAGTGACAAAATTCTAAGAAAATTCTTAGAAATGTGGGCGTTTACTCTTAGAATTAAATACAAAATCCTAGTAAAGAAAAAAAGTAATTCAGAAAGCATCTTAACCCTTAAAAGAGGTCTTAAGGTCAAAATTGTTAGGAGCACGGACGAGGACTTTTAAGAGGCTTAAGAGTTTCTTTAGCAGAGGAGAAAATGGCATAAAGACGGAGAGGGAGAAGAAATGTGATGCAGACAATAGATGACTGAGTTAATAAGACGCTATAGATGAGATCGTGCAGGGATCATGTTTGGACTGATCTTATTAGAGACACGCTAACATCTCTGACACAGCGCAGGAATGCCATAACTGACTGACTTCAGTCGGCCTTTTCAGCTAGAGGTAGATGCCAGTGCCGTTGGAGCTGGGGCGGTGCTGTTACAGGAAGGGGATGATGGTGGGGTAGGTCGGCCTGTTTGCTACTTTTCAGCAAAGTTTAAAAAGCACCAGCTGAACTACTCAACTATTGAGAAGGAAACGTTAGCCCTGCTACTAGCCCTTCAGCATTTTGATGTGTATGTTGGGTCTAGTTTCCCACCGGTCACTGTATACACCGACCATAACCCGCTTGTGTTTTTAAACCAAATGCATAACAGCAACCAGCGCCTGATGCGCTGGGCACTCTTGGCTCAGAACTACAACATTACCATCAGGCACAAGAAGGGAGTGGAGAACATCATGGCAGACGCATTATCCCGTGGGTGAGACTGTCAAAGGCTGTGGTTTATGGTATGTTGCAAACCCTGGTGTTTAGGGGTTTACTCTTATGGGAGGGGGTGTTACGTCCCGTAAGATCCTGTGTTGTGTTTGTGGTCCCTGTGTTTTGTTTTGTGCTCTCTCTCTCTCTTGGTATGTGCCGGTGCTGTGACTTCAGTCTCACAGCTGCAGCTGGTTGCTGCTAATCAGCTGCAGGGATAAAACCTCAGGGCTGGAGAGGAGAAGGAAGGGGAGTCTGATCGAGTTGATGTCGTGTCAGTGTGTGCTTTGCTGTGCGGTGATCAACTGTGGAACCTTATAGGTGGCGTGTCACAGAGTGTGGTGTGTTGCGCTGTGTGGCTGTGATCTACTGCGATAGCCACAGATTCTGGGAAGGGGCGGTGCACCTTAGATAACAATTGTTACATGTCCCTGCTGGTGTGTATTAATCTTGTTTTCTTTTTGTTGTTTCAGAGATGACCGTTTTTGTTATAATTTGTGGCATCCTCCATTTTGCCTGAAACTTCTCTTAGTTGTCCCCTGATCATCTCCGGTGGAGATTGTTGTTGTGTTTGCTACGTTTGATGCATTGTTATAATAAATTTCAGTTAATTGGGAATTTGTGTGTCGCCTGCTTGACTTTTCAACCCGGAAATTAAGTTAGTTGTTGGTCCCACATCCCCTGGTTGCCTCTGGGTCATAACAGGCAGAAATAAAGTAATCACTACATTAAAGGAGTAGTTCACTTTAAAAAAAACTTTTGCTGATAATTTACTCGCCCCAATGTCATTCTTTCTTCAGTCGAAAAGAAATTAAGGTTTCTGATGAAAACATTCCAGGATTTTTCTCCATATAATGGACTTCAATGGGAACCAAACGGTTCAAGGTCCAAATGACAGTTTCAGTGCAGCTTCAAAGGACTTTAAACGACACCAGACGATGAATAAGGGTCTTATCCAGCGAAACGATCAGTCATTTCAAAAATAAATAACAAAGTTTAAGTTTTATAAGCTCAAATGGTCGCCTTGCTCTGTTCGGTGATGCACGTTCGTGACTCTCCTGTTCGAACTCATTTATCAAAATAAACAAATCTTTTTTTGTGTCATTTGGTTCATTCAAGGGAACCAAATGAGCGAGTTGACTCGGGAAAAGATTCGTTCATTTTGATTTTGAATAGGAGAGTCACGAACGTGCATCACAGAGCAAGGTGACCATTTGAGCTTATAAAACTTAAACTTTGATATTTATTTTTTAAATGAGCGATCGTTTAGCTTAATAAGACCCTTATTCATCGTCTGAAATCATTTAAAGCCCTTTGAACAGTTTGCACTGAAACTGTCTTTTGGACCTTGAACCGTTTGGTTCCCATTGAAGTCCATTATATGGAGAAAAATCCTGGAATGTTTTCATCAAAAATCTTAATTTCTTTTCGACTGAAGAAAGAATGACATGGATATCTTGGATGACATGGGGGCGAGTTAATTATCAGCAAAAGTTATTTTAAAAGTGAACTACTCCTTTAATGTAGTGATTACTTTATTTCTGCCGTTATGGCATTCCTGCGCTGTGTCAGAGATGTTAGCGTGTCTCTAATAAGATCAGTCACAAACATATTTGGCAACTGGGAAAATGGAACAATGCAGCAGTGATGATTTGGGTGATCACACAAACAATTACAGCACTTTCAGAACCTCTTATTGTGTCGCAGATCATTTCTTTTCCACTGGACATTCCCAGCTTTCAGGCTCAAAAAACTGCATTTATGAATATACTAGGCTTCTCTGGTGCGCACAAGCAGGGGGAATGAACCATTAATATTTTGCGCTATAAGCTCCCACGTCTGCTTCTTGCTCTGTGCTTCGACACCCAGCCCGAATTTTCCTTTAAGGATGGCCTAGTGTTCATCCACTAACTGGGCTCACAGTAAACACTGTTCCTCTCGGGGCGTCGCTAGACCCTTTTTTAGGGGCACGAATTTTAACAGTGCGACTCGATGCATACGGTCAAGTGCGAGATAGAAGTAGCTAAACTTAATATTTCATTTTTTACGTTTTTTTAGGTCATAAATGTTAAACAAAAGACAAAAAATAAGGCAAACTAATATAGTTTTGTCTAATTTCGCCATTTTGAACTGAAAATAGGCCTATGTAACGTGACTTATGTAATGTAATAATTAGTTTACTGTCATTGTGAGGGGACAATTAACATTAACAAAGCCGTTTTCATCATGTTAGGCACAAGATTAATAATGAATGTTTACATATTGAGAATATAATACAAAATGTAGCCTTTAGTAAATTAAAAAAAGCTCAGCTTTAGGAGGGGAAGAGAAAGGGATGAAGAGACTGAGAAAAAAAGAAAGAGTGATGGAGATGAGGAGAGAGCAGGTATTGACAAATAATCTACTGCCCACTGACATGATTTTAAAGCTATTTCTTATTCTTTTTGGTCTTCAAACGTCTTGAAATGCACATCTCAGAGAAATAAAAAATTTGAACCCCCTACCAACCTCAAATTTAGGACCTCTTTGATTATAAAGCCCTGTCTACGGCCCTGTATTAGGCATAAGATCAATAATGAATAGCCTACATATCGTGAGCTTAGAATTAAGGTTCTATCTCCACTTTTGGTCAAAATTGAGTTTGACAATCTTATCCATTAGGTGTTTATTAATGCATGTGTGGTGTTATTTTTGTAAAAAAAAAAATATATATATATTTTGTTAGTAGTTATTAATAAAATAAAAAGGTTCCATCTCACAAAACAGCAGGGATGTAAAAACTGTGATGCTCAATATCTCAGAACTACCCTAAACGGAGATAGAACTGTATAATTCTAAGCTCACGATATTGTGAATGTATTTAATGAACTTAATTACCCAGCCTATATCAGTCAAAGCTCAGCTTTAGGAGGGGAAGAGACAGGGCAAGATAAAAACAAAGAGAAAAAGAGTGTGATGCTGATGAGAAGAGAAAATTAATCAGCCGCCCACTGACATGGTTTTAAAGCTGTTATCCAATTTTCTTTGGCCTTTAAAACATCTTAAAATGCACATGTGTAGATCAGAGAAATCAAAATTTTCTCGGGGAAAACCTGAATCCCCCCTATCTGCCCTACCTCACATTTGGGACCACAGGGATTTTATAAAACCCTGCCTTTGCATGGTAATGAAACTCGTTAAAAGTGAGTATTAGATCCTAAACTACATTGTTACCCTTTTTTATTATTTAAAAAGAAATCATACCCTCATTGGGGGCTTAGCCCCCCTAAAATGAGAATCCTAGTGACACCCCTGGTTCCTCTGTTTACTTGGGCTTTCTCGTCCTTGTTTTTGATTCCATGTTTGATACATTAAAACCAACATTCAAACCACCACTTAAATAGACATGCCAGCAATCAGTGTATTTGGAAAGAGTGGAACAATTTTTATCATTCTAAGCCAATCAAATACCTTATAGGAAATAATAATTTATATACATATATATAATGTGTGTGTGTGTGTGTGTGTGTGTGTGTGTGTGTGTGTGTGTGTGTGTGTGTGTGTGTGTGTGTGTGTGTGTGTGTTTAAGTGGACTATATACTAAAAAAAATAAAAAAAGCTCTTTTTTTTCCTTATTGGACAACCAACCAATCACAGTCTTCAAAATATTGTGTCATACATAGCAACGAGGTCAGCCCCGCCTCATCACTAAGATGAAAGTTTTTGTCTTTTCCTGAGTTGCTCTCAGATTGGTCCCGACTCCTACGTAGAATTTTTTTAATTAGGAGTTTTCTGAGAGGATTCTTAGAAGCTTTAAGAACACGGGCCCTTATTTTTTTAAATAAAAAACTCGATTTACGATTCGATTTCCCCCTTCCATTTAAAACAAAATAACTGCGAACTGTTATAATATATATATATATATATATATATATATATATATATATATTATATTATATATATATATATATATATATATAGTATTATAATTAGAGGTAATTGCCTCATTAGGCTTTCACCTATGCCCTTTCAGTACATGTTTGAAAAAGCTTTGGTTTCAGCTTGTTTGGTTGGTCTTTCTTGTTAAACTTTTTCGGTGGGTTGGGGTTCTAACGCCACTAGTGGTTTTTTTTTTCGAAGAAAGTAACACTTCTCCCACTCAGTTGGTAAATCCAAACCAACTCCACACGACTGAAGTCGAAGAACATTTCTTTGGAAGGAGCTGCTCTCTCTCTTTCGACGGCTGTTTCTGCCATGTTGTTTGTGTACGCATGCACTGCCCTCGGGGAGGGGAGGGGCAGAGCGCAGGGAGCGTGCGTACCATAGACAGTATAAGAAGTGGACAGAGCCATCTCATTGGAACTCAGTTGAGACAGTTGAAGCCCATTTTTAGCGATTTTTGAGCACTCCCGTTCCTGACGCGCAGACTTAAACCGACTCAAACTAAGCTTGATGACGTGAGCAACCCGTCTGACAGACGTAAATCTTCTAGTAGCTGTGCGTGAAAATTGCCAAAGTTAATCTTGCAAAGACGGCGAACCTGAGCAAAGAGTTCTTTGGCGTGAGTGAGCAGGAGTATTTTGTCCCGTTGCTTTTATGGACTCGTTATCTATGGGCTTCTCCCTTGACGGGACGTCCCCCCGATTGCCTGGGAGCTTCTCCTCCTGTCTGTACGGTCATTACTGTACAGCGCAACGGAGAGTCGAGTGGTTATGACGCAGTCGTTAGCCTATTTTTACAAAAACTGTTTCTACGGGGCCATTGAAGGTACATAGAAGCAAAGAAATATAGAAGGTAATGGAGACCTTTATACATTGTCGTGTTTCTTTAGAAATCAATAATGGACAAATGGAGCCTTTAAATGCCTCAGATGTAAAGTTATTCGCCGTCAAAGTGACGCCAAAATGAATGGGAGGCTCTGGAAATGCTAACGCAAGTGAAGTTCTGCTACAAGATGGCGGCTCCCGGCCGACTTCAACTTCCGGTCAACTTCCGGTCAATGGATTGACCGGAATTTGAAGTCGGCGGGGTGCCGCCATCTTGTAGCAGAACTTCACTTGCGTTAGCATTTCCAGAGCGCAGGGAGCGTGCTACGAAAACCCTCGGGGAGGGAAGGGGAGCGAATGGGAGGGGAGGGGCAGAGCGCAGGGAGCGTGCTACGGAAACCCTTGGGGAGGGAAGGGGAGGGAATGGGAGGGGAGGGGCAGAGCGCAGGGAGCGTGCTACGGAAACCCTTGGGGAGGGAAGGGGAGCGAATGGGAGGGGAGGGGCAGAGCGCAGGGAGCGTGCTACGGAAACCCTTGGGGAGGGAAGGGGAGCGAATGGGAGGGGAGGGGCAGAGCGCAGGGAGCGTGCTACGGAAACCCTTGGGGAGGGAAGGGGAGCGAATGGGAGGGGAGGGGCAGAGCGCAGGGAGCGTGCTACGGAAACCCTTGGGGAGGGAAGGGGAGCGAATGGGAGGGGAGGGGCAGAGCGCAGGGAGCGTGCTACGGAAACCCTTGGGGAGGGAAGGGGAGGGAATGGGAGGGGAGGGGCAGAGCGCAGGGAGCGTGCTACGGAAACCCTTGGGGAGGGGAAGGGGAGGCGAAATGGGAAGGGGGGAGGGGCAGAGCGCAGGGAGCGTGCTACGGAAACCCTTGGGGAGGGAAGGGGAGGGAATGGGAGGGGAGGGGCAGAGCGCAGGGAGCGTGCTACGGAAACCCTTGGGGAGGGAAGGGGAGGGAATGGGAGGGGAGGGGCAGAGCGCAGGGAGCGTGCTACGGAAACCCTTGGGGAGGGAAGGGGAGCGAATGGGAGGGGAGGGGCAGAGCGCAGGGAGCGTGCTACGGAAACCCTTGGGGAGGGAAGGGGAGGGAATGGGAGGGGAGGGGCAGAGCGCAGGGAGCGTGCTACGGAAACCCTTGGGGAGGGAAGGGGAGCGAATGGGAGGGGAGGGGCAGAGCGCAGGGAGCGTGCTACGGAAACCCTTGGGGAGGGAAGGGGAGGGAATGGGAGGGGAGGGGCAGAGCGCAGGGAGCGTGCTACGGAAACCCTTGGGGAGGGAAGGGGAGGGAATGGGAGGGGAGGGGCAGAGCGCAGGGAGCGTGCTACGGAAACCCTTGGGGAGGGAAGGGGAGCGAATGGGAGGGGAGGGGCAGAGCGCAGGGAGCGTGCTACGGAAACCCTTGGGGAGGGAAGGGGAGGGAATGGGAGGGGAGGGGCAGAGCGCAGGGAGCGTGCTACGGAAACCCTTGGGGAGGGAAGGGGAGCGAATGGGAGGGGAGGGGCAGAGCGCAGGGAGCGTGCTACGGAAACCCTTGGGGAGGGAAGGGGAGCGAATGGGAGGGGAGGGGCAGAGCGCAGGGAGCGTGCTACGGAAACCGTATGCAAAGGGGGAGAAAAAAAAAATCTAAACAATCAATTTTTTTGAAAATATGAATCGATTTGACCTACCAACTCGATTTTTAAATCAAATACATTTTTTCCCAGCCCTAACTAAGTCGTATAACTTATAATCGTTTTCAACTGAGGCAAAAAGCACTTGTTTTTGTCTTGGATTTAGGCCTAGTCTCTGCAGTTTTAAGTAATGTTAGAGATTCCTTTATTTGTCATTTTCATGGTGTACATATAAACGAAATTGTGTTTCACACATCCACTATTCAGTAATTCAGTGCAGTAGTAAAAATTTATAATAAAAAATAAATAAATAAATAAAATAAATAAAAGTAGTTCAAAACACGTTCTCTGGTTAAGCAGTCTGATAGCTGTTGGGAAAAAGCTGTTTAATAGCCTACTAGTTCTTGCCCTGATACTTCTGTATCTTTTCCCAGACTGAAGGAGTATGAATGTGACACATGAGAAATGAGTAAAGTCCTTAATAATACAATTAGCTTTATGAACACAGCGCTCTGTGTAGATGTCCTGAATAAGTGGCAGTGACACACCAATGATTTTTTCAGCAGTTCTCACAATCCTTTTAAGTTTATGTCTTTCCTCTGCTGTACTGTTCCCAAACCAGCAAGAGATACAGTATGTGAGAATGCTCTCAATGGTGCCTCTATAGAACATGGTCAAGGCTGGAATGGGGAGATCTACCTTCTTCAGTCTGCAAAGAGAATGAAGACGCTGTTGGGCCCTCTTGATTATAGCTGTTGTATTGTCACTCGAGGTTAGCTCATTTGTCAGATGGACCCCCAGGACTTGACACTGTTTATTATATCCACCTCAGAACCGCTGATGGTCAGAGGGAAATGGTGCCGACGACTAGTCCTCCTGAAGTCGACAACCATCTCCTTAGTTTTTTTGGTGTTAAGGACAAGGTTGTGTGTTTTACACCATACTGTCAACCGTTCCACCTCCTCTCTGCAAGCCGACTCATCATTGTCAGTGATGAGGCCAACAACTGTGGTGTCATCAGCAAACTTTAAAATATGAGTGGTGGTAAAACTAGCAGAACAGTCATGTGTCAACAAAGTAAACAGTAAAGGGCTAAGTACACACCCTTGTGGTGATCCCATGCTCACTGTGATTGTCTTAGATATTTTTTTTACCTATTCTAACTGTCTGCCGCCTCTCCGTCAAAAAGTCCAAAATCCATCTACACATGCCAAGATCCACTCAGGAAGCCAAGCAGGGAAACAGATGGGCACTCTGGATGGCTGAGGGAGATGTTAAATATGTCCGTGAAGACATCCTTCAGCTGTTCTGCACAATTCTTCAACACACAACCTGGGATATGATCAGCCGCCTTTCTAGGGTTCATTTTAGAGAAAACCCTCTTCATGCTGTCTGACGTCAGCTGGAATGCCTGCTTGATGGAAGGCAGAACCTGCCTTTGTGCTAGTATATCATCTGTAGTCTCAAACCGAGAGAAAAAGTTGTTAAGATTATCTGGTAGAGAAGGATCATTTTCTGTTGTCCGGACAGTAGGCTTATAGCCTATAGCTGTCTGAAATCCCTGCCATAACCTCCTTGTGTCCCTGGTGTCATTAAAATTACTTGACAACTTTCTTCCATACTCTTTTAGCCTCTCGAATTGCTCTCTGAAGCGTACAATTTAGCAAGAAATTATCTAAACTGTCACCAGATCTAAATGCAGCATCCCGAAGCCTTAGCAGTGATTGAACCTTTGATGTAAGCCAAGACTTATCAGTTGGACGCAGCTTGACAGTTTTTGTAACAGTCACATCATCAATGCATTTACTATTAAATCCCAACACAGTCTCTGTATATTCCTCTAGGTTTGTACAGTCCCCAGATGTTGCTGCTTCCTTAAAAATATTCCAATGTATACACTCAAAGCAGCCCTGTAAAGATGAGAAAGCCTCCTGTGGCCACACTCTAATTTCCTTGACCACTGGTGGGTCCTGTCTCACTCTGGGTCTGTATTCAGTTTTCAACAGAACAGTCAAATGATCAGAGCTGCCAATATGAGGTAATGGTGCTGCAACATATTAGGGGTGTCACGATTTCGATTTTAAATCGAAATCGATCGAAATTAAGTCACAATCTCGATAATCGAATTCAAAAATGGAATCGTCGATACTGCCACGCCCCCATGTCACGTCCAGTCGGTTTGCAAAGCGGAAAAAAACAGCGTTGAAGTGCTGCGAGTCCTCTACCTCAGTTACAGCCAGTCAAAAGATAGCATGGCTGCAGATGCAGGAGACCCATCGACAGGACTTCTGACCTCCTCTTTCACTAAAGTCGCCGGTGTGGGACAGTGGGAGTATTTCTGATTTCCAGTGAGTTATGTTGACAACGTTCACATTCGCGTTCAAAGTTCGCGCTTAAAAAAAGCCACACTTTGCAAGCTCTGCTACTGTATGTGCGTCAGTGCGTGTACCATTCCACTTTTTAAATTAAAACTTTAAATTGACAAAAACAGCAGACTCAGAACAGTATAAATCTGTATACAATAAATCTAGCATGTCACAAATAACTTGATTCTCCACCTCCACGAATGAGACAAGTGTCGTTCATTTCCGCACCTAGTCTATTTTTGCTGCACGCGCCGAGTTTAAAGCGACAGCGCACAGTTCGTGGTCAAAATGAACATGACACGAAAATGTTGTAATTTCATCATAAATGCATTTAATTAAATTCTACATTAAATACTAATATTTTTCACAGTCATGTTTGTACTTTAAGACAGAGGTAAAGCAAGGAAAACATATGTATCTGTTAAACCTTGTTTGTTTTGTTGTGAACTTGAATGTCATCTTCTGTGAATAAGACTGCAGTTACAAAAGAGAAACTACATGGCAGGTTATTTTGCTTAAGTTTCTAATTGACTGAAGATATAAGTTATTGTAACATTATTTTGTTAATAAATGTTTTAAATTTGACAATGTAGTGTGGTACATTGCGAACAAAGGTCATATATTATATTACATAAAAGTCTAGTCTAAAAATGGCATCGCAAACTGTGCTTAAAAAAAATAAATGTAAAAATCGAGAATCGAATCGAACCGTGACCTTGGAATCGAAAATGTAATCGAATCGAGGATTTGGAGAATCGTGACACCCCTACAACATATGCATCCTAGATATTTGTGTATAGATGATCAAATGTATTTTTCCATCTTGTTGCACATGTAACATGCTGGTAAAAATGAGGTAAAACAGACTTCAAATTTGCCTTGTTAAAATCCCCAGCAACGATTAAAAATGCATCTGGATTGGTTGTCTGTAGCTTATTTAGAGTTTCGTAAAGTTCTCCCATAGCCTGCTTTACATCTGCATTTGGAGGAACATACACTGCCGTAATAAAAATTGCTGCCAGTTCACGTGGTAAATAAAAAGGTCTGCATTTTACAGTCATAAGCTCCACATCCGAAGAGCAAGATTTAAAAATCGTCTTAACATCACAGCACCACGAATTGTTTGTGTAAATTGCCAGGCCTCCTCCTCGGAGCTTACCCGATGTTGACATCACTCTATCCGCTCTATGGAGTGTTAGCCTATGAAGGTATTTTTGGTGCAATACTTCTGAACGCCTGTGACTGGAATGTGTAGTTGTAGTCGAGAATAGCCACACATGTGTATCAGTAAATTTGAAGTCACAGAGAGAAATAATGTAAGAGTTGCAAACTTGTAGACTTTTTCTTCACTTCCACAAACACAACACAACAGTTACACCTTCTCAAATTCTTCATTGCAAGTGCACAAATCCTATTCTACAAATCACAAATTAAGAAACTCGTACGCTCACATTTTTGCTACAGTTGCTGCAGTGAATATGGTGCAAAACGCATTTACACACCTGCATCAAGAAATGTGAAGTCAGAAATTTTGCTCATCTGCAAATCAGTATGTGAATTCATCCAATGAGAGTTGCACACTTGTAGAATATTTTCTCACAAATGTCTTGTATATTTTTCTAGCACAAACACAAGTGCATGACTACAGCTGCTTGAATCTGCTGCCACGAATCTCAAACACTGTTTTTCTGCTTTCAAGTGACAAGTTTCGCGCGCTCTCCCTTTTGCACCAAATGCACCGCGAAATGTGGAGCAAAAGTCACTTGTGCATCTGTAGAGACAGTGGGCGGAGCCAACATGATTCATGAGTTTCCCGGCCATGCGCGTGGAACTGCTCATTCATGTTCACGCGATCGTTTCTCAGCAGGTTAAATGGATTATTTCAAAAAAGGTAAATATAGTTTCAGGGCGAACTTAAAGCAGAATTCGGCAACATCTAGTCTTCTTCACTGATTTTCCCTTTTGTTTTCGCATGTTTTCCCACGAGCTCCCCCTACAGCTGTGGGCCGTATATTTCACAACACTATCGTAAAAAAAAAAAAACTCACTTGCGGCACCCTTCTCCCCCGTTCTACCGCTGCTCACGTGCATTTGTTATTATCGGAGCCGGCCAACTTTACTTGCGGAGCTGTCTACCGAGGTGGGTAATACATCATACACATTATCATAGAACATTGACATGTACATTTTGTATTCTGTTATCAACCCGTAAAGCAGTTTGTGTTTCTCGCTCGTTCTCGTTCTCGTCTCGCTTCTCACGAGTCTTCCTATTTTCATTTTGCCGGGACGGTAGTCCCTATGTTGCAAGGTTGGTTTTCTGCCTGGGAACGCTGGGAGGAGCTAGGAAAGTCACCAATATCACCAGAACAGGTTGTTTAACCATCCAAATGATTTCCAGACAGCTTTATTAACTTAAAAAAGTTACCAAGTTCACCTTTAAACTACAATTGTGTATGGTTTCGTTAAGTTCATAATGTTTTTAATAATTCATCACTGACTGAATGATTGCTGGCATTCACTTCGTGTAGGTCTATATTATGGCGCTTTTCCACTGCATGGTACGGCTCGGTTCGGCACGGTACGGTTCGACTCGGAACGGTTCGGCTCGTTTCGCTTTTCCACTGCGTGGTACGACTCGGCTTGGTACGGCACGGTTCGGTTCGCGTCAGCTCGGTTGCTTTTCCACTGCAGTTAGTACCCCTTCAAAGTGGGTGGGACTGATCGTTACACTGTTTGTAGGTCCGGTGATAGCCGTGTGCGGCTAAGAGCTGAGCTACTTCTTGGAACACTTTTTCATTCCGTTTAGCAGCTAGCCCCATCCAGGTCTCGCTGGATCCGCTCCTCGGGAACCAACGAGAGGAACGTCTGCACCTCGACCACGATTTAGCCATTTCTTTTTTAAAGGGGGGGTGAAATGCTCAGTTTCACTCAATCTCATGTTAATCTTGAGTACCTATAGAGTAGTATTGCATCCTTCATATCTCCAAAAAGAAAAACCCGAGCGGGTGGAGGCTTGCCGTGTGGACGGGAGCGCGCGAAGCTTTTGCGTGTGTTGTAAACAGACAGACTCGTGGTTTATGAGGACATGATTTAGTTTTACAATAAACAAACTGACACCTACAGTGGCCAGCTAAACAAATGTATTTAAACACACACACACACACACACACACCATACATCGCATGCTCCATCGATACATTAACTGTACGTGATCATGTTTACTTGCTGTGCTTAGCTTACACACCGATAGTTAACACCACACAGACATTTGAAGCAGTTTTACTCACCGCCTGCGGTTCCAACGCACGACCGTGAACCTTTATCGTTGGGACTGCTCCATCTTTAAGTATTAGGCGATCTGCAAATCGTCGAACTGTGCCTTGTTTATAAAACTATTAGCAGCTACCGCCGAAATGAAGGGAACAAATAAGAACACTTGCACAACTCCGTTGCTGCTCTGGAAAAACAAAATCCATCCACAGGTCCCTTAACTCTGGGTTCTTTGGAAATTTGTGCAGTGTTGTCTTGCCCTGGCAACCAAAAACACACTTTTTGGTGCCATTTTTTGATTGCAGCGCAGCAGAGCCCAGCGCTCTGATGGACGCTCTCGCACGCACTAGGCTACAGCTGCGCGCGCGCTTCCGGGAGAACTGCCTTAAGACCCGTATAAGGAAATTCCGACCACTCTGACGTCACGTAGTCCCGTATTCGGAAAAAACTTTCCGAAACTTGTGACAAACCGGAAGGAGTATTTTTGGAACAGAAATACTCAATCAAACTTACAACTTCATTTTTGAAACTTTGTCCATGTTTACCATGGTAATCCAACTCTTTAACAGTGTAAAAAACTCACTATGCATGAAACAGCATTTCACCCCCCCCCCTTTAAAGTTTTGATCTCTTTTTTTTTCAAGAAAGTAAAAACAGGTGCTACCGCGTTGGCTGTTGTCTACTGGTTATTTAAATCTAGCTAGCGGGTTTATTTAAATCTAGCTAGCGGGTTTAGTGTCTCGTGTCGCAAATCCAATGACGCTGGTAGTGACGATTCTGTCTCTGACCAATCAGTGATCTGCAGTGTTTCACGTCACATTTTAGTACCGGTACGGTACGCTTGGAACCTCAACAGACCAGGTACCATTTAAAGCGAGCCAAAGCGAGCCGTACCGTACCATGCAGTGGAAAAGCACCACAAGTGAGCTGTACCGAACCGTACCATGCAGTGGAAAAGCGATTACATTACATTAGCCAAAGAGGGACATCAAGCTTCGCCTTTCGTGTTTTAACACTCGATGGCACCATGTCGAGGAGGTCGAACGGAAGCCATGTTAATCTTGGACTACATTGGCCACCGTAGGAGTTAAACCGAAATCGGAATTGAGGAACAGAAACTTATATTCACTGGATGGTAATATACATTTTCACCGCTAGATGGGGGTAAAAATCACACAGTGTAGCTTTAAAGGGGTGGTTGATTGCGATTTCACTTTTTTCATTTTAAATAGTGTGTAATGTTGCTGTTGGTGCATGAACATTATCTGCAAAGTTGCAGCGCTGAAAGTTCAATGTAAGCAGAGATATCGTCTTTTAAAAATCAGGAAGTGTAAATGCCTACAAAAACGACTCGATTGGGACTACAGCTGGGTTTTAGACGTCACTAACCCATCAACCCTCCCCCCGGAATACGCAAAAAAGGGCATGGCATTATTTCTGCGGCTTTGCTGAAGAGGAAGAGTTACAGGGAGAGCTAGCCATGCCGTCGAAAGTGTGTTATGTTCACCCAGCTGTCAGGTCTTCTGTGTTCGGGCTTCCTACGGACGCTGTAGGTCGTCAACAATGGCTACAATTTATGTTTGATAATGTTTCTGACAATTACAATCGTAATTTAGCTCTTTGTGCGGCACATTTCACTGAAGACAGCTTCCTGAATCTCCAACAATTCAATGCCGGATTCCACAAGAAACTGTTGCTAAAACATGAAGCTGTTCCAACGTTAAAACCAGAGGCAGCAGTTCTTGGGCCACAACCTGCAAGTAAGACTTCATAATTTTAAATGTATTTGTAGAATTTTAGACGTAATGGTTTCGTTTTATCAAGGACGTAAACAAATGCCAGCGCTGGCTTTATAAACACTCAGAACACATTAATGTCTTGATAGCAATGTGGCACGTTTAGCATTGCTCACAATAATTCCAAAAAAAAAAAAAATCCATAAGTGTAGCCCACTGTTTAATAGATTATTTTTTCACTTCTGACCCCTGTTTCCCTCAACAAGCCTCATCTTGTTCCCAGAAGGGAATGTGTGAGGACACACCCTGTGTGAGGGAGTGTGCCCAGAGCCACTTAGCCCACACTTGACCATCTGGTATCTCTCTCTCACACACGCATACAGCAGTCTCTCTTTCTCCTCTGTTGTTATTCTTTTGTGAACCATTCTTCTCCAGTGTTATTCCTCCTCCTATCGTTTCACTGCTTGACTGCGCAAGAAAGTGAGATAAAGTAAATAACAAGCTATTAAACGGATCTTTAAAGGGATAGTTCACCCCAAAATATACATGCTGTCATCATTTACTCACCGTTTAGTTTTTCTAAACCTGAATGGGGTTTCTTTCTTTTGTTGTACACAAAAGAAGATATATTGAAGAATGTGGATATAACCAGACCATTTCTGGTCCCTATTGACTTCTATAGTACGAAAAAAAAGAGAACCCCTTAAAATATAAAAGCAGCTACATAATTTCATATTCGTTTATACCATGTAAGACAGTTTACACCAGGGGCCTCATTTATAAAACTCTGCGTAGGATCCTTACTAAAAGTGTACGTGCGCCCGAAAGCAAAAAATGTCGTACGCTAAAAAACCGAAACGAAATAACCATATATGGAGCTTACAACGCCTAGTTTTACTATGCATATCCTCATCTACATATCATTTGCATGTGAACGGTACCATAATTAGGAAAATATGAAATACGGATGTCATTAATAAAAATTATTTAATAGCCTATCCTTGCCTTGTTTTTGAATAAATAAATAAATAAAATAGTGTAAAATACATTCAGAGAAAGTGTTTCTCAATCTTTTCCACTGGCCAAATAGTATTTTTAATTGATTTATATTTATAATCGAAAAAGATAGACTTTGTTGTGCATTATTTGCACAAAACTATTTTCTCAGACAATCTGCTATTATCATGATAAGCAATTAATCTCTGTAGTTAAAACATTAAAACACAGCATGCCAGAGGAAAAGTGTTGCATTGCATCCACAACAAATATTTCTATTTATTGAATATAAAAATGTTGTAACTTCTCAGTAATGATTTCATGTAGTTTAAGTGTTTAACACCATTAATGAGAATGGCATATTTAATATAAATGTTTATATCAAAAGTAAAACAGTTTAAATCGTTCTTTTATTTATTTAAATTATTATTGTCAACATGCACTGTATTTATGATTAGGACGTATAATGAAGATGTATGGTTTTAGAAAGGCTGCGTCAGTTTCACTAAACGGCACAATGCGCTCGCTGGCGCGGACATTTAAGAAGGGATGGATGTTTGCTTCATGTGATAGACTTGGCGAGTGAAATTATGTTTGTATTATCTTTATTTATATAGTATTTGCACCTGGTTAAAGTAACACCAGGTAGTTTTTGCTCTCGGGGTCCCCCTACAGTTGGGAAACAGTATTGTCCTCTACTACTGTCGTAAACTCTGTCATACATGCACGCGCATTTGTTGACAACCATGATAGCCCTGAACACTGTAGGAGGAGGTCACATGCAGGTGTTCTGCTTGTGTCGCGTGTGAAATGTCTTCATCCCAGGTACAGTGGCATATATTTCAGCATGTCATATGAATATAATTTCATGGGTTTTTTTTTTTTCTAACAACAAATGATCGCGATGATCACGTTTACAAGCCAGCGCCATTATAGTAGCCTAGTCTAGCCTATTGGTTACCGTTTTACTGAATCTATATGATACTTCAATGCAATGTTTGAGTGGTAGATAATAACCATATATCGTCAATATTATAATATCAAGCTACCATAAATGAATCTGCAAATTTTACAAATCGATTTGCATTATAGCTTGAGGCAAGACAAATAATCATTACCTGATTCATGAAGATAAACAGAGGATAAGATAGCTTCCGTAACATAGTCAGGCAGACAAAAAAACACCCCAGCCGACGGGGTGTCATTGGTTGTTGCGTTAAATGTTACCCAGATACAATAGTGCTATTTTCTGATTGGCTAACAACACCAGACGAACAACACCAGAGGAGACGCGCTTGATTCCTGCCGGTTCCACAGTGACTCAGTGAGAGCGGCGCGGCCAGAGTTTTGGGCGCTGCGGCATATTAAATATATTACAAATAGTTTTTCAGTGTGAGAAATACAATGTGTGGCGGGAGAGCGTGACAAAAGACCGAAATGAGTGACTGTCACGCTCAATGCGTGACACTTGAGAGCCCTGCGATTTTAAGGAAGTGGGGGTGGCGGTGGAAGTGACGTATATGCCGTAAAGCTGTCGAATTGTGTAGTTCTCTTTGTTCGCCGGTTACTACCCGAAACCCCAAGTTTAAAAGTACGATTAAAAAAAACGCTACAGACCCCGTCAGGCTGTGGCAGACGTGTCATTCAACCTATTGTAAGTAGATGTACCATCACAAGAGACTTGGAAATATATTATGAAGGTTGAAAAGTGACCTGGTGCTGCTTTAAGAATGCTGATAATGATAATTCAGGTTGATGCAATTTGATTTATTGGGTGATGTAATAGGATAATTTAGAAGTTTTTCATTTTAAATAGTTATTGCTATTTGGGCCAGTTGGTGTCGCCAAAACACATACTCTTCTAAAAGAGTGCGTATGCACGGTCAAGAGCATCCTTACGGTGAGCACTTATTCACGCCAAGTTTATTTTTTTTAAATCCCGATATGTGCGTGGAAAAATGCGTATGCATATTTCTATACCCATTTTGTGCATACGCAACGTTTATACATCAGGCCCCTGGTCACTTCATGTGTTTTTACTGATAGGATAGCTACTAATTTGTTAACAGTTCCATTTGGCCACATAAATGTCGCCGCAAAACGAATAGAAATTTGATTTTCAATACCCATGCTATATGCAAATTTAACGGAGTTCACATCAACAAAAGCAACAGATATGAGCTGCGTGTTATTTATCATCAGCCAATTTCAAGATCAAAGACCGCATAGGAGAAAGAGTGGCATCAGCACTGGTAAGATCATTTAGTCTCACTACTTATTGTTAGATTTTCTTGTTGGCTTTCTGAAGAGATATTCCGCTACTTATCTTTGGCAATGTGTGTTCAGTGGCGCTGATATCTGGCTATAACATGTCATATAGCCTAGAACACACTCTCACACGTTTAATTTTTAACATTTTTGGAGGAGTTAAATTTAGATGTGCGGTTTCAACAACCAGTTGCCTTTACACTTGTCCAGTTCCGTTTGTAATGCGTCTCAGACCACCTCCTGAAGTGATCAGATTTAAATCCGTGTCGTAAGCATTTCAGAGGGCATTTACACCGGATCATTCCATGATCAGATATCTATCCAATCTGAGCATAAAGTGACCAGGGGCCTCATTTATAAACGTTGCGTATACACAAAAGAAGGCGTACGCCGCTCTCTACGCAATAATTGGTATTTATAAAAAGCAAACTTGACGGGAAAATGTGCGGTCCTTCACGCACGCTCTGACCCAGGCATACGCACAAAAACGGGTGAAATGAGAAATGGCGACACCGTCGGCAGATGGAAGAAACACGTGAAAGTGTAGACCGTTGTGTTAAAGAAATGGCAATACTGTCTCTCATAAATAAAAAGGAAGACGTCACAAAGCAAGTATTACAATTAACAGCCTACTACACGAACACCCGTTTGATCGATCTGCAGTGCAAAACAAACAAAATCAAACGAAGATTACAACAGAAATGCAAATTAATATTTGCAAAAAGAAAAGTGGAATATGTTGTGCAATAATATTGCCATGTTATGCAATTCATCCTCATAACACATCTGTAGCTTGTCAGATGCAATCAAATGGATGGTAATAAAATGCCATGATGCCATCACAATGCGTAATTATGATGGAGCGCTAGACGCTTTTTTGCATCGACTTTGATGTCCGACCATTTCTGTTTTATTTCGGCCACGGTCCGAGGTTGTGAGTCAGCATTAACGGCGTCTGCAAACTTTTGCCATTCAAGTGCCTTTTTGGCATTAGTAATGCCCACACTGTGCCCTCCAAACAACATTTTACTCCTCTTTTCCACCTCGCCAACGATGATTTCTACTTGACATTGAGTGAAGTTACGTTTCTTGGTTTTTCCTCTCTGTATTTGCCATGATTTCGCAATCGATGAATATTAAATTGTGGGCATTTCACGGACTATTTATGGGCAACTATGGGCGTGACATGAAGCCGCAAAAGCTGCGCTACATTTAGAATTGGTTGTGATGTATTAAGGGAAAACTGCGTAGGATGTGCGTGCACACGGTTTTATAAATCCGAATATTTCTGTGCGTACGCACGTCCTATGTTTCATCCGTACGCCACTTCTGATGCAAATCCTACGCAAAGTTTTATAAATGAGGCCCCAGGAGCCTGATGTATAAACGTTGCGTACGCACACAAAAAGGCATTGAAATGTGCATACGCAATTTTCCATGCATGTATCGGGATTTATAAAAAAGAAACTAGGCGTAGCCTAAATATGTGCGCACCGTACAGACATTATTGAGTCCAGACCGTGCGTACAGTATGCACTCTTTTACTGGAGTGAGCGAAGTAATGAAGTAAAACAGACTGATTTAAACTCTGTTTTACATCTAATATACATTCTGTATACATTCTTAACTTCTGAAATGTGACATATGTAAGATGGAACTTGATTTTATCTGTCTAAGTTTGATTGGATCAAAACGTGTTTTGCTGTGATAGTATCAGAAAGTTATTACATTTGGATTTTTTTGTATTATTATATTAATAATATAGATATTTCTACAGTATTTCTATAAAACATGTAAAAACAACAGAAATTTAGCAAAGTGCTTTTCAGGTAAAAAAAAATATCAGTGGGAATTTCTCCCAGCACTTGAACGGATTGTGTCATTGTCTGGGAACAGGCAGCTGGACGGGTTGCTTCTACAGCTGCGGGTGTGTGTGTGTGTGTATGATCTATGGCGCCCTGAAGGTAAACGCACATGGTGATTTTCTCACATGTCTCACATGGTTGAGGAGGGGGGCGGGGGTCTGAAGACTGTACATACTCCAGCTGTTTGGAGGAGTGGAGGGGAGGGCGGAAGAGAGATTGGCACATAAGCGTTACAGTCAGGAGATGAAGTGTAGAGAAAGAGAAACATACAGCTGAAGTCTGCGGTGGAGAGAGCGGCTCTTCTAGAGGACTGATAGAATAAATCACGCTGAATGTTCAACGGGAAACTCCGATATGGTTTTTGGATCTTACCCATGACCAGCTGCCTGCCGATGCCTAGAGGTACCAGAAACCAACTGCATCTTCAAGTTACTCTGAAGCCCAAATGGCTCTTTTTCTTTTTTTTAATTTATGATATGCATCATGTTTTTACTATTCTGTCATTTAAAAAAAAACTGTTTTTTCTTTTTGCAAGTACACAGAGGAATTGTTATTGCTCAAAAATCATGCTCTTTTATTGGACTTGCTCTGTTTATGTCAGTTATGTTTTATTTAAGCATTGACTTTTGTCTGATGCTGCTTATTCTAAAATTACTTGGGTTATTTTCCCAGGAGCAAAATCTGATACTTAAACAAAAGTATCCATATGGCTGCATAGAAGAGATATTTAAGGATTTCCTTTGTGATCTTTCTGTCTTATGACTGAGTTTGAATATGGAGGACATGGTCCATACTTATGGAATTTTGGAGTCATGTTTAGTTAAACAAGAAACATCCTTATGATCCCAGTGGATTGATGTCAAATCACTTTAGCATGTGTGGGAAAATGGCATTGGTCCATAAGAGAGAGTGTGTGTGTGTGTGTGTGTGTGTGTGTGTGTGTGTGTGTGTGTGTGTGTGTGTGTGTGTGTGTGTGTGTGTGTGTAGTCACTTTGTTATGCTATTTTGTGTTTCTATGGCAAACGGGTACAAACATTTTGGACCTGAATTTGTAATCATATAGATTTCGTAAATGTATTTGCCATGTAGAGCTACTTTATGACGTAATTTTTCAATTTGATCATGAATGTGATCAATGTCAACAGTGTTTGTTAATAATAAGTTTTGTTAATAGCTAAACGGTTGTTCATTATATCGATAAAACAATAACTTTAAAAAACTGTATTACTCATGTAATCATTTGTTTAAAACTTGTCACTTGAAAGCAGAAAAACAGTGTTTGAGATTCGTGGCAGCAGATTCAAGCAGCTGTAGTCATGCACTTGTGTTTGTGCTAGAAAAATATACAAGACATTTGTGAGAAAATATTCTACAAGTGTGCAACTCTCATTGGATGAATTCACATACTGATTTGCAGATGAGCAAAATTTCTGACTTCACATTTCTTGATGCAGGTGTGTAAATGCGTTTTGCACCATATTCACTGCAGCAACTGTAGCAAAAATGTGAGCGTACGAGTTTCTTAATTTGTGATTTGTAGAATAGGATTTGTGCACTTGCAATGAAGAATTTGAGAAGGTGTAACTGTTGTGTTGTGTTTGTGGAAGAGAAGAAAAAGTCTACAAGTTTGCAACTCTTACATTATTTCTCTCTGTGACTTCAAATTTACTGTTACACATGTGTGGCTATTCTCGACTACAACTACACATTCCAGTCACAGGCGTTCAGAAGTATTGCACCAAAAATACCTTCATATTAGCCCCGCTAGCTCAATTCCGGAGTCTGGGATTTTATCCGTCAGCCACGTTTCTGTAAACACAAAGACGCAACAATCCCGTACTCCACGCTGTAACGATCTCCAAAGACTGATGTAATTCATTGGTTACATTTAATGGTGTCACATTCAATGTTGTGTGATTTATAATAACATTTAAATTAGATACAATGCTTTGCGATGTTGCAATCCATTCCAGCTAGAGTAAGTGTAAGACCAACTTAATTTTAAAAACTTCATGAGCACAACCATTTATATATTTTTTCATAATCATGATTCTGGTACATTACAGGTAAATATCAAGGGGGTAATCCATCGACCGGAAGTTGAAGCCTCGCGGGAGCCGACATCTTGTAGCAGAACTTCACTTGCGTTAGCATTCCCATTGACTCCCATTCATTTTGGCGTCACTTTGACAGCAAATAACTTTACATCTGAGGCGTTTAAAGACTCAATTTGTCCATTATTTATTTCTAAAGACACACGACAATGTATAAAGGGCTCCATTACCTTCTGTGTTACATTATGGCCCCGTAGAAACAGTTTTTGTAAAAATAGGCTAACGACTGCGTCATAATCACTCGACTCTCTGTCGCGCGACCGTAAAGATAGGAGGAGAAGCTCGCAGGCAATCAATGCATTAACTTAAAGGGGTCATATAATGGTACATGCACCTTTACAAGTTGATTGTACTGAAATGTGTGTTGGCAGTGCCTGTACACAACAATCATATAATGATAAAAATCCATCCAGTGATTTTGTTTTAATCTCCTTATAGGTTTTCACCTGCCTCAAATTGAGCCGTTCGAGCCTGTGACGTCACAGGCTCGGACGCCCCTCCCACGATTGTTGATTGACAGGAGCGTTTCAACACAGACCCGCCCTCGTTCGTGAGCGAGCTGTCAATCATGCGCGCGCGCGGACGGGTGTTGTGCCGAAAAGTACGCTGGAGCAGCACACAGTCTATGAGCAGAATGGAGTCTATACTAATGGCGCTTTTCCACTGCATGGTACGGTACGGATCGGTTCGGTACGGCTCGCTTTGGCGCTTTTCCACTGCATGGTACGGTTCGGTTCGGTACGGCTCACTTGTGGTGCTTTTCCACTGCATGGTACGGTACGGTTCGGTTCGGTACGGCACGCTTTGGCGCTTTTCCACTGCATGGTACGGTACGGTTCGGTTCGGTACGGCACGCTTTGGCGCTTTTCCACTGCATGGTACGGTTCGGTTCGGTACGGCTCACTTGTGGTGCTTTTCCACTGCATGGTACGGTACGGCTCGCTTCGGCGCGCTTTAAATGGTACCTGATCTGTTGAGGTTCCAAGCGTACCGTACCGGTACTAAAATGTGACGTGAAACACTGCAGATCACTGATTGGTCAGACAGACAGAATCGTCACTACCAGCGTCATTGGATTTGCGACACGAGACACTAAACCCGCTATACAGAGTCATATAACCAGTAGACAACAGCCAACGCGGTAGCTCCTGTGTTTTACTTTCTTGAAAAAAAAAAAAAGAGATCAAAACTTTAAAAAAGAAATGGCTGAATCGTGGTTGAGGTGCAGACGTTCCTCTCGTTGGTTGCCGAGGAGCGGGGGCAAAACGGAAGGAAAAGGTGTTCCAAGTAGCTCAGCTCTTAGCCGCACACGGCTATCACCGGACCTACAAACAGTGTAACGATCAGTCCCACCCACTTTGAAGGGGTACTAACTGCAGTGGAAAAGCAACCGCGCTAAAGCGAACCGAACCGTGCCGTACCGAGCAGAGTCGTACCACGCAGTGGAAAAGCGAAGCGAGCCGAACCGTTCCGCGCCGAGTCGAACCGTACCGAGCCGAGCCGAGCTGTACCTGCAGTGGAAAAGCGCCATAAGGGAAGTGGTGTTCTGGTGCAATAAGGAACACAGCAGTCATTAATGTTCCTAAATCCGAATCGCTGAAGACGAAGAGTGGCTGAGTTTGTTTTAGAAGGGAATATTACCGACGATCAACGTAAATGCTTTCATGTTTGCATGAATCATTTCACACACCAGACTGCTTTATAAACGAGGAGTATAAAGCTGGTTTTGCTAAGAAGCTGCTCCTGAAAAAAGGAATCGATACCAACTATACGTGTTCCTGCACGTCCAGAAGAACTGAAGTGAGTGTAGCGTTTTATTAACCTTTATATTCATATTTATATTAATCTTTGCAAATCGCTAGCTTCACGATGAATGCGGCTAAGGTTTACACTCAGGGAACATTATGGCATGTTTTCTATGTACGACGTTCTCAATATAATTCATAATCCTACGTTTATAATGAACAACGCGTTATGGTTTTTGTGTTATTGTGTTACAAACGGTGTACGCACAGAACAGAGGGGCGGAGTCAGCAAAGCTCATTATCATTTAAAGGCACATGCACTTAAACGGCGTGCTGAAAACAGAGCTGTTTTTTTACCAGGTAAAATAAGTGTTTTCTTACAATACTAATGAGAATTTTTAATTAAAGTATATTACAAACTTTTAATTTAGACCCTAAAGAATGATATTAGCTTGTACAAAAATGGCATTATATGACCCCTTTAATATGGCGTACGCGTACTGGCGTTAAATTTTAGAATAAATACTATAAAAAATACTTAATCCTGCTCACTCACACCAAAGAACTCTTTGCTCAAGCTCGCCGTCTCTGCAAGATTAAAATTGGCAGTTTTCACGCACAGCTACTAGAAGATACATCTGTCAGGCGGGTTGCCTACGTCATCAAGCTTATTTTGAGTCGGTTTGAGTCTGCGCGTCAGGAACGGAAGTGCTAAAAAATCAATAAAAGTGGGCTTCAACTGTCTCAACTGAGTTCCAATGAGATGGTTCTGTCCATTTCTTATACTGTCTATGGTAAACATACATATTACAAGCCCGTAGGCAGGGGGGGTTCGGGTGGTTCGAACGAACCCCCCCCTCCTCACTGCCAAATGTCCAGAATTTAAGTCGTTTTTTCTTTTCTTTTTTTTTCATGTGATTATTGTCATCATTGTTTTAATCAATGCTTGTGACAAATATTCTGGGTTGCTGTTTCAAATTAATATGATTATTGTAGCTGGAAGTGTGTGTGTGCCGCGCGTGCAGTTCAGAGAGAGTTGCTTTTCAAAGCAACGGTGAAGAAGCATCGCCTCTGAATGATAGGGCTGGGGATGCATTCCAAAAAGAATCTGAGAGTAGATTCCAAAGGTTCAAAATGCAAAGGTTGGAATCGATTCCATTAAGGGGAATGATCTTACTCGTTGTAGTTTAGGACAAGTAATAAATCTGATTTATGATATCAATCGACAAAAACAATCAAATTAATTTTTAAGTCATTAAATTCAAGTTCACGTAAACTTTTCCCTCAGCTGCGGCTGTCTGTCATTCTCCATTCAGCATCAAACAGCGCGTCGCGTTCGGGTACGACAGTCAACAATAATTAAACTCTCTCCAAAATGATTCAATGTTAATATTATTATACTTGATCTGTAGATAAAGGTCTATGGTTTCGCATAAAATGACTATATTGCTGGACTGTATTGCTGTATCTTAACCATGTTCCTTTCTACCGTGTGTCTGTTGGATCACAACACAGGAGAGCACTATCATTCTTCACGCGCACAGTAGCTGAAATTTAAAACTGTTAAAAGAAAAGGCTCAATAAACTATTGCATAGATAGATGGCAAAAATGCATATCAAAATGCATCAGATTGATGCTTTAAAATATGGAATATTTAAAATTTATATAATACAATATAATAGCCATATAAACGTAGCGTAATTACAATAATAAATTAAAGCTGCTAGCAGCATTTATCGGGGTTCAAGCAGTTAATGCCTTTAAGATTTTTAAGCACACAAGCATCAAAAGACATTAAGTTTTATGTAGCAAGCATTTAACCATTGACATCATAGATGGAATAGACCATGTTTTAGCATGATTTACCATGATATACCACATTTAGAATGATTTTTCATGATTTACCATGTTCCAGTATGATTTACCAATGAATCTAGCATGATTTACCATAGTTTACCATGATATACCACATTCTAGAATGATTTACCAGGATGTAGCATGATTTACCATGATTCATCACATTTCTAGCATGATTTGCCATGATACACCATGTAATAGTATATTTTGCTATGATTTACCATGTTTCTATCATGATTTTCCATGATTTACCACATTACTGCATTGATGTGAAGTGTCAATAAAAATGAAGTGATCAACTCTGACAAAAAAATGTATTGTATTACAATAGTTAACATGGAAAAACTGGTTTGCTTTAGTACATAATACTGATGAATCCAAGTAGTTCAAAATGAAAGTGAGCCAATAAGTGGTCTTCTACTGCCCTCTGCTGGCCATTCTGCTTATTAATAAAGTGTTTTCACATGTGATTTTTGCACTCATATGTAGACATTTGCTCACACACACACACACACACACACACACACACACACACACACACACACACACACACACACACACACACACAAATGTTGTTGTTGGTTTTTTTCAATGCTATTGGGATGTCATTATGAAAATATACTTTAATGGTCTATAAGCATTTCACAATGTCTTTGTAAACTATGAATCAGATTATTCAGCATTTATCCAGAAATCTACAACTACACACACATATTCTGTTGTACATACAGACATTTGAACTATGTGATGGTAAAACAACATATTTACTGCAAGCCTCCTTCAGGATTTTTCAATGTGCTACAATAGTCAGTATACTTCAATAGATGAATTTTGACTAAATGTGAGTGTAAATGTTAAAATAGTGATTTTCTAAAGTCTAAATAAGATTTATAGAATAATATTAGTTAGTAGCATGACAAAATTACTATTTTAAACAGCAGGGGGCAGTAAAAACACTTATTGGCTTAATATTCAATTATGTTCTTAGAATTTTCACCTTTTTAACTGTTATAGAGGCATTAATTCTTATCTTATTTAGAGTCACATGTTCTGACATGTTTTTAAGAAGATCTGAGCAGTCATTGAAGAGATATAGGCTTTCGGGGACACATAAGGCTACATATTGAAGTGACCCTATTATAGCCATCCAAATGAATAAGTTATACTTTTTCCTGATAATCATTGATCTAGAGAGTCCAGAGAATTGTACTGCACTGATTTTGAGCATTATGATATAAAGAATATATTACAGCCATTTACACCATTTACAGCCAATACAGGCAATTTACCATAGGAAATACATGGTTTTAAAGCTTTTCAACAGTTATAGCGCCACCTATTGTCCGATCTCCATGAAACTTTGCATGCTTCTTCACCATGGTATGACTCATATGCTCACCAACTTTTGTGAAGTTCTGAGTTTTTATTTATGATTTATAGGCTTTTGAGTGTATTTTGACACGCCCATTTTATAAATGACCCTGTTTTAGTGAACCAAAGGGCAAATTTCAACTTTTTTTCGATAATTATTGATCTAGAGAGTCCAGAGAATTGTCCTAGACTGGTCTGGTTCCGATCGTGCGAAAAACCAGGGACTAGTTCGCAAAAGTAGGTTTTTAACATATTTGTGAATATTTAATGAACGATTTGATTGACAGATATGGTTCTAGAGGCAAAGTTGTTCAGCATTAGGAGATCTATCGACTGATATGCATATTATAGGGATTTGTGCAAACACCACGTGATTACAGAGCCGTAAAACTCGTTAGCGCCAACTAGTGGCCGATTTCTTTCAAAACTCTTACAGACCTCTTTGGCCATGAGTCGAACATGCCCATCGAGTTTCGTTCTGATCAGCCTCCGTTAACCTTGTCTGATAGGTGCTCAAACTTCATTGGTCGATGGCGGCCATGTTTTTTGAGATACGCCAATATCCTTTTACACATACATGGCACCTTGGACCAAGACGCTGCATACCAATTTTCAAGTCAATCGGACTAACGGTCAAGTGGTCATAGCTCTTTTTATGTTTTTTTAATGTTATAGCGCCACCATGTGGCCAATCGACGCAATTTTTTTACTGTGACCTCAGAATGAACTCATTCACACGTGTACCGAGTTTGGTGGAGATATCTCTTATACTTCTTGAGTTATAGCCATTTTAGTAAAATAGGCTCCGCCCACAAAGTTCATTTTGCGCCCCCTAGCGACCCTGAATCAAAATATCAACTTTTTTTCGATAATTATTGATATTCAGACTCCAGAGAACAATTCTGCACTGGTTTGGTTCCGATCGGGTGAAAAACCAGGGACTAGTTCGCAAAAGTAGGTTTTGAACAAAATCCAAGATGGCGGACGATTTTTCCAGGCGCAAATAAAATCGGAGATATACGTTTTGTCCGTCTTGAGCCAAGGATTACAGGGATATAAGACACTTGATTCTAGGATAAATGGTCTGGGAGTTATTCACGATTTCCTACTTTTGCTTGCTATAGCGCCACCTATGGGCCAATTGGGCTCATACTTTGATAACCTCTCCTCGATTTTTGTACTACCATCTGGCAAAGTTTCAGAGCTCTAGCACTTACGGTTTGGGCTGCACGATGCGTTTTAGCGGAGAAGAAAAATAATAAAAATCAGTACAATTACAATAGGGTTTCAGCACTTCGTGCTTGAACCCCTAAATATTTTAGGTGCATCAAAAAGCGTGCTCGTTAACCAGCAGATAAACTAATCCAGCACAAATTGGTACATAAAAGTTCACCAAAATGAAGTATTTGAACCTCATAATTAAATACAAAAGGAGGGGGAAAAAACTGCAAAAAGGTCCACTTTTTGAAAAAAAGAACCCCCCCTTTCAATAGGCTGGCTACGGACCTGTATTATAGTAATATACTCACTGTTGACAACAAGTGTAGCAGTCTCCTCAGACACTGTCGCTCCAGTGTAGACTTCTGCTTTATAGAGTCCTGATCTGAAGATGTTCACATCTTTAATGAATAAAGATAAACGATCTTTTCCTAATATCAGTGATACTCCAGGTGAGGGAGGATCATCATAGACCCAAGGCTTCTGCGCAATAACTACAGAATATTCCTTATTGTCTTCTTTAAAAATAATCTTCACTTCATCTGCTTTCTCCACTTCATCGATGTCGAAGGATATTGTCACATTCTGTCCATCGATCGCCTCGATCTTCGACCCAGCAACAGCCAGAACTGCAAATCAGAACCACTGTATTAGAATAATGAGGAATAAACTGACAGCACTTCTTTCCATCAACCCATTTAATCAACCTTCTACATACCCGATAAAAAGAAATAAAAATTTATAAAAATAATAATCTTCATCTTCAAAAAAGCACCAGGATAAGCTAAGCTATAATTCCACTGAATAAGATAAATCCTTATTTAAAGTTCCGTTTTATGTTATGAAGAAATGGCACTCAGTGAACGGAGAGCGGAGTTCTGACTCGTCGGGAGCTTACAGTCTATTGTCGGGAGCAATAAAACTTCCGACCACCGAGGAGCTTTTCAAAGTTTCGAATGAGTCAAATTGATTCGCAAAACAAGGCTTTAAGTGAACTCAAAGTATGGCCGACCAAGGTCGCGAGCAATCCTCTGAAAAATTATGCGCGTGCCCGCCATTGTCCACAAGACCGAAAGTGAACGTGTCCAACTCCTATAAGCCCTAATGTAAACCATACCTACGCGTTCCTTAATATATTAGTCTGCGTCAACGTATATCCACACTTAGATTTTTACAGTTCATATTTTTACTATCGAAATGTCCACTGCGTTCATGTAAAACATATTGGGTGGTAAAATAATGTAGGCCTACTTACTTGCGACATTGAAGGCTTCCGAAGAGAAAACGATTACAAGACATTTTAGTTTATAGCTGCTTTCGACAAGGTTTGTCTGCTTGGTTCTCAACCGAGTCTCCGACAGAAACGTTATATCACATCAGGGTATTAAGTTACATCCCCCAACCAATCACATTGAGACACGAACCCAAAGAAGAATGTTTTAGGCAGAGCCATATAAAGAGAGAGTTCCGACAACTCCATTCACTCCAATGGAACGTTTTTTTTACAGCAATGGCGGCTAGCGGAGCCTCTCAATAGTTCCCGGAAGCGATATTTTTTTTTCACAGGATGGTAGGGGAAGACTCATTAATATTCATTAGGGAACTCATCCCTGATTGGTCTTAACCCCAGTGACGGGTAGGTTTAGGGGCGGGGTTAGGGGTAGGTCATCAGACCCCCAGTGACGGGTAGGTTTAGGGGCGGGGTTAGGGGGTAGGTCATCAGACCAATCAGGCATGAGTTCCCTAATGAATATTAATGAGTCTTCCCCTACCATCCTGTGAAAAAAAATATCGCTTCCCGGAAGTAGCAGCCGCGCCGTAGAGTTACAGCAGAACAGACCGTTTGTGATGCACTTTTAAAAGGTAAGACGTTTAAATAATAAGATTGTATATTATCAGTACATCTGAATCAAATTTACTTGTAACTTTAACTGTATTAAAGCATGCTAGTTGATTATTGCTCTCTAGTTTTAGGGGACGTTATCAGGTAAAATAAAGGTAATTGGATAAAGTTAGTACCGCATAACAAACCACAAACAGCATATTAATGTTTAAACCCGTTCTATTAATGCATGTTTATCCTTTGTTGTGTAATAAGAGGGAAATACTTCTAAACATAGGTTAAATATAACATTGGGGAGTGTGATAGTTAATTGATAAAATGAGAATATCGGTTTCATTCCATATTAACTGTGCAATAACGGGGAAAAATCCTTGTTTTAGATTTCATATTTGAGTAAGGAAAAACGTATGGTTGGCGTTTTTTATTCATTGTGTTTCTGTTGACTATTACCTGTCTATATTATGATTTAGCCCAGCTGATTTGTATTGACGGGAAAGGAAGATGGAATAAGTAAGATTAAAAAACATGCTTAAAACGGCAGCAAGCCGTGTTCTAGATCAAATCACACTAGGCTAAATGGGGTATTATAAATACCATAACTGTATTATATACTAACTCCTATATATAATTTATCCCGTTTTTTGTTTCCTTTATCTCTTTCAACACAAGAAACACAAAGGGGATCTAGTGGATCCTGAAGACTCCTGCACTGACGCTGTACCCTCACCTTCAGTCTCAGCTCCTTGGATTTTGCAAGACTTTATGCTCCTTATTTTTAATAAACCTTAAACTTCCCAGTGTTGGTCTTTGTGGAAAAAGTGCAGATACACCTAAGTATGATTAGCACAAAATGTTTAGTTCTATTTAGATTGCTCCTGACTTTTAGAGCATATTTTCTGTCTGACAGTACAAGAACAACATAGAGGAAAGGCCAGACAACATGCTTGACGTGCAGTTTATTAGACATTTATAAATCCCATTGTGCTAATTCAGTGCAAAAGTGTATGTGTGTGTGTATATATATATATATCATTGAAGGCTTTGAAGGCTTCCGAAGAGAAACTATATATATATATATATATATATATATATATATATATATATATATATATATATAACACTACCGGTCAAAAGTTTTAGATCGGTAAGATTTTTTATGTTTTTAAAAGAAGTCTCTTCTGCTCACCAAGGCTGCAATTGCAACTGCAAATATTTGATAAAAAAAATACACACAAAAAAACAGTAATATTGTGAAATATTATTACAATTTAAAACAGCGGTTTTCTATGTGAATATATAGTGAAGTGTAATTTATTCCTGTGATCAAAGCTGAATTTTCAGCATCATTACAGTATTCAGTGTCACATGATCCTACAGAAATTATTATAATATGATGCTCAAGAAACATTTGATTATTATCCATGTTGAAAACAATTTTCTTTGAATAGAAAGTTCAAAAGAACAGAATTGATCTGAAATGGAAAGCTTTTGTAACATTAATCGCTACCATTCAAAAGTTTGGGGTCAGTAAGAATTTATTTTTTATTTTTTGGGGGAAAGAAATTAGAAAATACTTTATCAAGGATGAGTTAAATTGATCAAAAGTTACAGTAAAGACATTTATAATAAAAGATTATATTTTAAATAAATGCTGTTCTTTTGAACTTTCTATTCATCATAGAATCCTGAAATAAAAATGTAAAAAACTGTTTTCAACATGGATAATAATCATAAATGTTTATTGAGCATCATATTATAATAATTTCTGTAGGATCATGTGACACTGAAGACTGGAGTAATGATGCTGTAAATTCAGCTTTGATCACAGGAATAAATTACACTTTACTATATATTCACATAGAAAACAGCTGATTTAAATTGTAATAATTCACAAAATGACTGGTTTTTTTTGTATTTTTTTTATCAAATAATTGCAGCCTTGGTGAGCAGAAGAGACTTCTTTTAAAAACATAAAAAATCTTACCGTCTAAAACTTTTGACCGGTTATATATATATATATATATATATATATATATATATATATAGGTCATTGACAAATAAATGTTTTTTTTTTTAATCTTTTCAAAACTGATGTAATGTATATTTTTTTTGTCATGAACAATGTATTTGAACAAGTTTCAGTTGAACATTTCTAAGTGTTTAAATTCACCTGAAAGTGTACCAACCTACTCATACTTGAAAGCAGTTTTTACCAGTATTTGATATAGATCTACAAGGATCATTATGGCTCCTCTGGACAATGCATTATCATGCACACTGCAATTACCATAATAAGAGAGCCATGTTTGCAGTTTTGCCCCCCTGGCATACAAATTGCTAGACAAAAGGTTTTCAATTATCAGCTATAAATCTACTGAAATGTATAAAATTTGTTTATATGAAAGGTTAAAATGATGCCATAGAATTCCATTTAAATTAGTATTTTAGTCTGTTCATTTGTGACATCAGTGATGTATGTCATGAATTTATCAAATTATGTTAAGGAAATGTACTTGGACACCTAGGAAATAATGTATGTGTGTGTGTATAATCATGTTTTGTTTTAAAATGAAATATATTATGTATTCATTTATATAGTAATAAGTGCATAAGCATTGTAAACATTACAATGAATGCAATTTTACATTTTACTTGTTTGCAATGGCTTTTTAAGACAATCACCTGTTTCCTGCAAGTCTCCTGTCCTTGTGAAACCATAGTGAACATTAAATGATAACCCTTAAATAATATACAAGTTTAAGAACACAAAAATACTTCAAAACAACTGCAAAACGGTCTTTAACCAAGGAAAAGTTAGCCAGAAAATATGTTAACAAAGGCAGGCAACGCTGGTTGACCACAATAAACATTAAATATCAGCAGATTTTTATCTTTTAAAAACAATATTGATGTAACTACATATACATACTACATCCAAATGTCAATGTATTATATAAATATTGTAAACCAACGCATTTATTGACTACAAACTACCAAAAATCACAGTTCAGCTCTCTACCTCCATCGATTTGAATTGGCGCCGAAGCACTTCCTGGAACTATCTGAGGTCTACGCGAATCACGTGACAACCAAGCATTTAGAACTTCCGTTGTCGCAACTCTCTCTTTATATGGCTCTGGTTTTAGGGTGTAGGCAGAGTTGCGTCATCTCCGTTTACTCCAATGAGAATGGACCGTTGTTGACCAAATGAAAAGACAGGAGTCTAGTTGAGTGTTGACAGCAACTGGCGGCTAGTCTCTCAATGCGCCGATATATTCACAGCAATGATCTTTTTCGTTCTTCGCTTAGGGGTATAAAAAATATGTATTTTTTTGTAGTTGCAGCAAAAGATACAAAATTGTTATTATTTGACGATGTGTGGTCAACCAGCTTTGCATGCCTTGTTAACATATCATGCTAACATTACTTTTTTGTATTTTTTTTAGGTTCTTAAACTTATTAATGTCATGTAGCCTACACTGGTTTCACAAAGACAGGAGAACAAAGTGACAGGTTATTGTCTTAATCAATTGCAAACAAGTGATATTTAATTCATCTTATGTATAGACACAGATTTATGCCCTATCGACCGCTACTGCCTATTGGCACGGACGAGAATTGGAGCCGCCATCTTAGACCGGTCATCCGCCCCGCTCAGTGTAATCTGAATGGCAGGTGTAATAAGCTGTCAGCGCATTAAATTAATCATATCTCACTGAATACTGAACTGATTTTCACGCGTTTTTTTGCTGCAAAGGTCATTCATGTAGCTATGATACAGGACACATGTTTCGGCGTATTTTAATATCCATAGTAGGTTTAACAGTAATATATTATTCTGCTATAATATATAAAGTGACCAGACACAATATGTGTGATGAAGGATATGTTTTTTATAAATCACACACTATAAATATAATAAAGAAGCAGAAACAGAAAGTTGCAGTAAAGTAAGATATTTTAATAAGTTGAAGAAATAATTTATGATTTGTGACACGCACATACACACGAAGACATACTAACAAACACGAACAGACTCTCTCTCTCTCTCTCTCTCTCTCTCTCTCTCTCTCTCTCTCTCTCTCTCTCTCTCTCTCTCTCTCTCTCTCACACACACTTTCACACACAGAACGCAGCCACCTGTAATAAAAATTGAAAAGAAGCTTTTCAACGTGTTTGCATCAGTAATTTCTAAAAATTAAATTCGGACAACATTAAGCCGATACCTTTTTTATTGTATGTGGATGTGGGAGGGGAACATGTCGAGACTAAAGCCCTATTCGGATTAACTTTACAAGGGTAGATGGAGTAAGTTAATGTAATTTTACCACATGACTTCTGTAATATCAATAGCCAAATCGCATATGATAAGATATAGGTTATCAATAAAACTAGAAGTTGGAGGGGTAACTCAAATAAGCATCGCTGTCATGCGTGTATTACATTGCTTCCTGATATCATGTGCACAAACACAAAACTATACAACAGGGCAGTTGAATGCTTATCTGATAACCTATAAGCTCGTAATTATTACTTTAACAGTTACCCCACCGCCGTGTGAACACCGGCTGATGCAGTAAACAGACACTGGGCTGGTCCAATCACATCTTTAAACACCTCCCCCTTTGAGCTCTGAGTGAGCGAGCAGTGCCAGTGTGTGTATCTGTCCAAATAGTCAGAGCGATGGAGAAGAAACGCAAGGAATGTGCAGAGAAATAGCGTGAAAAAAAAATAATCTTCAAAGGCCCTTCAAGTGGCTGATGAGGATAGTGAGGAGGATAAGGAGAGAAATAAGTGAGTGCAGAGAACTGTGGTAAGCAGAACTAGGCTAGGCCCACTACCCACTACCCAGTTACGCATTATTTCCACATCTGCATATTTGACGATTACGCATTTTATAGGCCTTTATCACAGTCTGCGTGTCGTCACATCCAGCTCCGATTAGTAGCGTAAAGGAGTTTCCGCCTGCATTATGGTCAATGGACGCACGGCAGTTTTGAGAAGAAAATTATACTAATTTAGTTTCACTTTATTATTAAATAACAGTACAGCCCATTGAAGAGATGCATGTCCCTCACAGCCTCGATCATTAATTGAGTATTGTGAAACAGAAAAAAATGTGTAATATTCCGACGAATAGTTAGGGATATAAAGGGGAGAACGCAAGCCATACTGTATGTGTGTGCGCAATATTACAGAATCTGATCACCTTATTTTACTGAAGAACTGCAAGAATAGAATACAAACAACATCTCACACATTAAAGAGCATTAGAATTAGACAAATCGTAAAATATTAATTACGACTAAACTCTATTTTATGATGATTAAGGAATAATTCCAGCCCATAGACAATTATTCAAAAATAACTGGTTTGATCATCGTAACGTATCATCCGTGTTTGAGTGCAGTGATACCGTGGAGAATCATAGGTGATAATATAATGCAAAAATAAAGAAAATAACATTAAATATAAACATAAATCCGTTTGATTATTCCTCTGGCAGTAACTTGAGCTGCGCGCTGCTTGTTAACGTTAATCATCGGCAGCGCTGACAATCGCGTCTATCTGATAATGTTACTCATTAGAATGAAAGATGACATACATAGTAGGGTATCATGTAAGTCTAAATAAACTGTTTTTAATACTGACGTTTATTGTAAAGTGAAACTAAAATAGTTTAATTTTCTTCTCAAAACTGCCGTCCCTCCATTGACAATAATGCAGGCGGATTTTTTTTTTTTTTTTATTATCAACAAAAAGTTTGTACAGACATTTGTGTATACATTGACATACAACATACATAACAAAGATTTTCACACTAGGGGGCTATTGTTAAGGTGACAATCCGTTACACATTTAAAGATTTACTGAATCGTGAATATTGTTGTATTGTATTTTATCTTCTGTTATAAAGATGAAGATTGACATTTCGTTAAAAAATAAGCCCATAGGCTACTATTGTAAAACATAAACAACTTAGCCTATGTTCTGTTAGATGTTCTGCGTTTTGACTACTTTTTGAATTTTGTATAATTTCATCAACAGCATGTTGTTAGCATCAACAGACAGTGTTTGCATTTTTAAAAAAGCTGAAGATTGTTGGTAGCTTTTGTAGTAATTGAGCTTCTCTTGCTTATTTGTCCTTTTTGTGCTTTCTTTTCATTAATCCACTTGCTTGTGGTTTTAAACTCATTTTTGTTTTTGAGTAACCGTCTTATACGCGTGACTTTTATAAAACGCAATGCTTTTCACTCGCCTCTAGATGTCCTTCTAAACAGCGCAGAAATACATTAAAATTATTTATTTGATTTATTTACTAGTTAATTAAGAATGCGGAGGTACGTCACGCCGTGTTGCATTATGGGACGTGGCCGCCATCTTTACAGGCACGATCTCTGTTTACCTTCGGTATAATAGTGGGTGTTAGGATAAAACGAGGTAAAATTGAAGAAGAATGGAAGAAATGGAGATGTTTAAAGAAAAGGAGAAGGGGCCCTACTGGGATAAACTAAATGCCACTGTCAAAAAACTATTTGGACAAACTATCCGCGATAAAAAAACGTTGATACATCTGATTTAGTGTTGGTGTTCGAAGCCTATGCTAAGTTGATTACTATTGTACATAAAGCTCAAGCTATTTTACCTGAAAAGCAGCTCTCATAGTTAATGTTAGCTTGCTATTTTCAGCATATGTTAAGTTTTCATAGGTTGTGCAAGAAAAAAAGTGTACATTACTTTATAATGCCACAAGATGTGGTAACTTGTTAAATACAACTGTGCCTTATTGTCAACATTTAATGTTGACACGTGTAAAAATGAGAGTATTTGGTCGTTTATTTTAAAAGTAATGTATCTTTGCCCATTATTATGTGTACTTAAAGGGTCTTTGTGGATGCAATCAGTACAGAAACAGAGAAGTCACTTAATGTATTTATTATATAAAATCATGATTCACAGACATTTTAAAAAAGGCATGTAAAAAGATGTACAGAATATCAAAGCAAATTGTTAATTGAAAATAAATATAATTTGATTCATGCAATGTGTCCTGGCTTCATCATCTGCTGCTAACATTAACCGCAAATTCAACATCATTCATCAACTATCCTCCTAAATGTTAGTCATCAAGGAATATACAATACACAACCTCTTGCTTTGTACAACTTTTAACAAACGTAGCATGCAGTGGAGGACAGTAAGTTTTTCCTCATGATTGCGGCGATCCGGCGTCTTCTCGTCAGCTCCTCGACCTGCTTTCCTTGTTGTTTTTTCCAAGAAAGAAAGGTGAAAAAACATACTCCGTTGTTCAGTTTCCTCCCTGAACGATAGTGTGACCTGCTATGGCAGTTGAACTGAACAACCATATCGACGTTTATTTAAAATATCGACAGAAAATCCAAGCACAGCCTCCAACACACGCATTTAAATACAGCGGTATTGGGGCGCGATCCTGTAAATATGGCGGCGGACCCATAATGCAACACGGCGTGACGTCATCTCCACATTCCCTATACTTTGCAACTACAAAAAAAAAAATCACATTATTCCTCAATATTTAACACAATTTTACTGAAAACAAAAATAAAATAAAAATAATTATTTGAAAAGAAAAGACACAGTAAATTTTACAGGGCCCCCTGCTGGCCCAGTGCCCTGGGCAAGTGCCCAGTAGGCCCGTGCGTTAATCCGTGCCTGATGACGGACTGTTTTTCTGCCTACAAAATGCAGGAAAATGGTCATTCCAGAATTGGAGGACATTCAGGCATCCATAATTTAGAAAAATTGGCCCTTTATTTTACTATTTTTTATTATGTATTTCATAAAAACAGGCAATCTACCATTAAATAATTTTATTCGCCCAGCTCAGATATTAACCTCTTAAGCACCAGGACCATTTTTGGGGATTTCCGCCTGGATTTGCCTACCCAAATTGAAAAGCCTCCCATTCACACATACTTTGGGCTAAAAACAAAATTTTTGTGTCATTTTACAGGAAACCCTTTGCAGTTTCATAAAACAGTGCTAAAAGTGATAAACATTTAAGTATATGTTGTCTGAGCTGTAATAACCCCCCCAAAAAACAGGCGCTTTTTGATTTTTTAATTTTAAATTAATTTTTGAAAGTGCATAACTCAGCCCCTGTGTCCTCTCGAAACATACAGACAAGTGTTGTTGTTTCCTCTAGATGTCAACAAACACTGGAAAAAAGAATTTTTTCTCTATAATAAAAAATGAAAAAGATATTCATATTAATCTGAAGGTAGGAATATTACCTTTTTTATATGTAATTTCCACCTAGCCAAATCTATACTCTGTTCATACCTATATATAGTGGTATTTATGCAATATTTCAGTGTCATTTTACAGAAAACCCTTTGAAATTATATAAAACACTGCTGAATGTGATAAATATTATAGTATATGTTGTCTGTGCTATAATAAACAAAAATAAAAAAATAGGCGCTTTGTAATTTTGATCATTTTATTCTTTCAGAAAATATATTTTTTTTAATTTTACAAAATATTTGCCTAAAATATGTGGTCTAATACAGTCTACAACAGAATCCTCATCCTCCAGATGTATTTCATTCATTATATGGGCATTAGTTTTGTCACTTCACCTCAACATCACCGGCTAGCCTCCTCTGATGCCCGCTGTGCCAGCTGTGCCAAGATGTGCCATCAGCCACATCTTCAATCTTCAATAGAAACTGAAACATAGAATCACTGTTTATACATAGTTTCTGCACTGTAATAATAGCCATTTGATTTCACAATATCAAAATGTAGATTTACTGAAATGACCATTTTTTCAACGTATCCAAAGTGAAACTAACTATATCACACTTTGACTAAAATGTTTGACATTTATTTTCAGATAATAGTTTATCTGATTGGTTGCTGTTCTTTCACATTTCAAACTAGCAATAACTTTATCAAAAAAATGTATGTAAACATTGTAAAAGGTTACCTACCTAAACGCAGCGCGTCTTGAGATCGCCATTGGCACTCCAAACTTCTCCAAATCCTCCATTTAGAAACAAGTTGCACTTTCAAAGATCGGGTTTATCAATGTCATCGATGCTTTTATGTTTCTAGATGCAATTATATAAATCAAAATAGTTCTCAAACTTATATAAACTCGCGCTACAGTCATCAGAGACCCTGCTCGCGTTCAAAACAGGATATGGACACGTTTGAGTTGCGCACACAGCCCCGGTCAGCCAGTGTTGCACAGTAAAGGGTCCACCTAATATTTTTACCGCAAGAAAAGTTCCTACTAGATTTCTAAGCTGAATGGATCGACCTTAGGCAGCTGGATCTCTGTTACAGGACGCATACGCAGATGGCTTGAAGATCCGGTGTTTTGCGCTCAGAGCGCATCTCCTCTCAGTTCATTCGGAACGGGTTTTCTGACCAACGAAAGCTCACAGAAACGTGAAAATGGTCTTATTTGAAAGAAAACATCCTAATCTAAAAGTTGATATAGATTATGTGGCTGTTTTCGGCTGATTGAAGACGACATCGGAGCAGGCATGTGAGACTTTTATCTGTCATTTTGTTTTATTTTATTTTACTGCGCGATTCTTTTGAAGATATTTCGGTCTATGATTGTCTCACAATGTAATAACCTACATCGACAGATTCCTTAGAATGAGAGCTTTATTTCTATGTAAGTTTTGACTGTTTTATGAAATATATAAAAAATAAATATTTGTAAAAATAATTCTTCGCAATCACAAAGCGGAAATTTTTGCCTGGGACCAATGCATATTTAAGCTAATATTTTAAGTTGATATGTATCATAAAAACGAAAGTGATGGTATTCTTTGTAAAGTTTAGATTCTAAGCTTTCAAATGATACCATGAATTGCTTTATACCTTATATGGAAGTCTGTAAAAAGAACGTACGAACATCATAACAAGGTGTTTGCCCCCGGTACCGGGGGCTCTGGTTTTTTTAAAGGCACACTTTTTATAATACTTTTTTTTTGTGCTTGGTGCAACCCTGTTACCAATACTCAGGAACCTGAAAAAAGTATATTTATTGATCTAAAAAATATTTCAGGGTTTTTTTTCCCTGCATAGACAATTATGAGGCGGCCGCCTCCGTCAAATTTCGTGCCGCCTCCGCCTCTCGACAAAACTCGGACAGACAGTCACGACACGTGCTCATATACACTTTATCCACCGTGACAGTTCTGTCGCGATTCCCGCTTGTGTCCATTCTCTAACCGTGTAGTTTGCCGAATGCCGATAGTGCTGCACGATCATGATCCACGGGTCGAGCGGGTCGAGTAATAAAAACATTCCATTCAATCGAGGGTGGATGACAGCTAAATGAGTGTAATAAAGACACGGAACTCCCATCATGGTACCTAATGTACGGATGGTAACAAAGTTGCGCTGTTGAGTCTCGCGCAGTTATTTATAACATTAATTATAGTTAAGAAACAATATAGGCTACACAACCAGAGTGCTGTTTTCCTGAATGCCATCACGATTGAAACCGAAATATTAATTTCATAACAGTTCAATAAACAAATAGTTAAAATTAAGTTACTTACATTTTTAGACTGTCTTTGTTCTGTTTTAGCAGCGAAAATAGTTCCAAACAACAGAACCATATCGCGTCTCACAGCAACACTCATCCATGATTCATTACTGAATCATTCAGTGTTTTGAACGAATCGCTTGAGTCAAAGATTCAATTGCCCATTATTAAACCGCCTCATTCTGAATCAATCAGCCGTTTGAACGAATCGTTTACATTAATGACTCAATGACTCGCTCATTAAGACGGCCGCCTGCCCCCTCCTACTGGCGGTTTAGTTTCAAAGTATCATTCTTTTCAACATTCCTTGTTAAAATATTCAAAATAATCTCATTTAATACAGTTATAATTTTTCAATGTAAATTAATTTGATTGGTAACAGCCTAGTGTCTTATTATTTTAATTGAATGTATTGATAAAATGTAAGAATTTTAAATGAAATTTAGAGCATAAATTAAATAAAATTAGGGGGAAAATACCCTTTATAAAGGTACAAAAAATATTCCGATAAGAGTGTTTTCAAAAATGAAACATTGACAATAAGTTTAAAGGGAGTAAAGCCTCTGTTTAGGCTATAAAGAAAATGTAATTTTGCCAAAAGAAGAAATTTTAATTTAAATAAATGTTAATCGTGTGATATGTTACCATATTATCATGCTTAATTGAATAATTGTAATGTGATGATCAGATGCAGATATCTAAATCAAAGAATATGGGTGGTTGGCGGGTGGATTATTATTTATTTTTAACAACAGATTTGAGTGACTCAAAGTGCACCAGATTAATGAATTTATCTTTAAAATGTACAAAATTTTCTCCCGGGGGGGCATGCCCCCGGACCCCCCAAGTGCTACGATTTTACCACCTCTCCTCATTTTGAGCCAGGAAAAACCCTGTATTTGTATGTATATTTATCCTTCAAACCATAATAAGGACAATAGCTCAAGCCCCTGTGAGCTAAAAAAGTAATTTATGATTATTTTAATAAAAAATTATATTGTAACAGGGTTGAAATTTAAGTAACAGGGTTGCGAAAAGCTACATGGGTTGGATAGATACATTACTTTTGATTAAAGATAATGTGACAAATGATCAGGAACACAGGAACATTGTTAATAACATTTAATAACATCTTATAACAGTCCATCCGTTGGTCTGTGTCAGTTCGTCTGGTAATTATGGTAACAGGGTTGCGAGAAACAGGGTTACAAATTAATGTTGGCTTTTTCTCACGAATAGAAGCTAGCTGTTTAGCTAGCTCTTACTGTCATCTTTAGGACAAACTTACTTATGTAAAAAGAAGAAGAAAACCTTTAAATTAATTTGTCTTATTCTGATAATAAGTGTAACAGGGTTGCATTGGTTAGAGTAACACATTCAATCAAGGCTAAAAGTTGTATAATAATATGAAAAATTGAAAAGAGAACATTTGTTCTACCCATTCTGGCAGCAAACTGCTTAGTGATGTCATTTCCTGTGAATCATGTTGTTCACTGTTTTTTTCTACTTCTGCCAGGATAAATATGTTTCGGTAACAGGGTTGCATGTATGTTGTGGGACATAACTTTATTGCAACATTCCTATTATTTGAAATATTTCTATAATTTCAAAAAAATGGTTTAACAATAAAAGAGGCATATATAAACAAAATCATACAAAAAAAGGATATTTAAAATGTATTTTAACAGTTGTATTTAACATTCAATTTGGTCATCTAGAGGGTGGGACAAGGGAAAAATGGCACTTAAGTGGGTACTAGAGATTTTTTTTTTATTTTCAATAATATTTTTGAAGAAAAAATCTTCAAGTCTATTTATATTTAGTCTCAGGACAAATGTTTTTTTTACACATTGATTGCATTTTTTGTATATTGAACATAGATTATTTGAAATTTCATAGGTGGGACATGAAATGTCCCCAAATTCTGGAATGACCCAAAAGCATTCCGCATTTCCGGTCACCAAATCAAATAATGTTAACATTAAGTTTTTAATGTTTTAAAAGAAAACCCGTACACTTCAGCAAACTTACTTAATTATGACACAGTGCCTTCTGTGTTACTGTTCTTATGCACATCAGGTCCGTAGCCAGCCTATTGAAAGGGGGGGTTCTTTTTTTCAAAAAGTGGACCTTTTTGCAGTTTTTTTCCCCTCCTTTTGTATTTAATTATGAGGTTCAAATACTTCATTTTGGTGAACTTTTATGTACCAATTTGTGCTGGATTAGTTTATCTGCTGGTTAACGAGCACGCTTTTTGATGCACCTAAAATATTTTATTTTTGTAATTACGCTACGTTTATATGGCTATTGTATAACTCCTCCCCCAATTGAGAAGGATATTAACCCTCTAGGGGGGTCCGGGGGCATGCTCCCCCGTGAGAAAATTTTAAATATTCCATATTTTAAAGCATCAATCTGATGCAGTTTGATATGCATTTTTTGCCATCTATCTATGCAATAGTTTATTGTGCCTTTTCTTTTAACAGTTTTAAATTTCAGTTACTGTGCGCGTGAAGAATGATAGTGCTCTCCTGTGTTGTGATCTAACAGACACACGGTAGAAAGGAACATGGTAGAACATGGCAATATAGTCATTTTATGCGAAACCATAGACCTTTATCTACAGATCAAGTATAATAATATTAACATTGAATCATTTTGGAGAGAGTTTAATTATTGTTGACTGTCGTACCCGAACGCGACGCGCTGTTTGATGCTGAATGGAGAATGACAGACAGCCGCAGCTGAGGGAAAAGTTTACGTGAACTTGAATTTAATGACTTAAAAATTAATTTGATTGTTTTTGTCGATTGATAAATCAGATTTATTACTTGTCCTAAACTACAACGAGTAAGATCATTCCCCTTAATGGAATCGATTCCAACCTTTGCATTTTGAACCTTTGGAATCTACTCTCAGATTCTTTTTGGAATCGATCCCCCAGCCCTATCATTCAGAGGCGATGCTTCTTCACCGTTGCTTTGAAAAGCAACTCTCTCTGAACTGCACGCGCGGCACACACACACTTCCAGCTACAATAATCATATTAATTTGAAACAGCAACCCAGAATATTTGTCACAAGCATTGATTAAAACAATGATGACAATAATCACATGAAAAAAAAAAAAAAAAAAAAACGACTTAAATTCTGGACCTTTGGCAGTGAGGAGGGGGGGTTCGTTCGAACCACCCGAACCCCCCCTGCCTACGGGCTTGCACATGCGGGTCAGTTTAATAACTAAATGCACCGTGAAAACATCACGATGGACACTCACCATGCTCCCTTAACACTTTCTAAAGCATGAAACAAATCACACGAGAGTGCCACACAACACCGGTAACGTCGGAGCTTAGGTACTACGGTCGTATTTAGCACTTTTCGGATCTATTCCCTATGATGTCCACACATAACTGCCCACTTACCTATAGTAGCAATGAAGAGCCAGACTACAGTGATCATCTTTTGTAAAAAAATAAAATAAAAATAAAATAAAAACACTGTTCAGTTTCAGTGTTAAAGCAAACGCGATTAGCGATGCGAATTTCGTACAGTCCTATTTGGGTGCGTTTACTGTAGTAAAACAATGGCGCGTGTCGGATGACTCGGATCGGTCTCATTCAGCCCATAGAGCCACAGACTGGAAAAAAACAGGTGGGCGGCGCTTTTCTGTCGGCAACCACGCAACAGGTACCGGAAACACGATCTTCGTACTGCGCATGAGCGAAGCCATAGAGCAAAGAGCATAGGCAAAGAGTATAGAAGTAAGACACATTAGAGGGTTTTCATCTGGATATTGATCCTGTTTTTGTAATTGTGAAAGAGAGTCTATTGTGCACTTATTTTTTGAATGTCCCTGTTCTTCAATCTTTTGGTATGACATGTCTCAATTTCTAGGTGTTAAAATGAACTGCAACCTTGTCTTAAATTTGTCATTTGTCTTACTTCATACAAATGAATAGTTTCTATTATTAGGAAAATTTCATATTCATCAAACTAAGTGGAGTAACTCAAAACCCAACTTTGCTCATTTCAAAGCAGCCTTTAACATGTATTTTGAGTCTGTAAAGTTTTAAAAAAAAATCGAAAAGCCCAAAGATCTGTATCTCTGCTAAAGGAATTTAATATATGTCCGTGATGGCCTTTATCTTTTTTTCTTTCTTTCTTTTCTTTTCGTGTTCTTTTTTTCTTCAAATTATTGTTGTCTCATGTTTTACTAATCAAATGTTATACTTATCAGAAAATATGTAAAAGAAATGTCAAGAACTTGACATTGAGTATAGAAGTAGGCTACTACCAGCTTTGCTACTACTCGAAAAACCACCAGAGACGGACCCGTATCGGAAATAGTTATTAGTTAATAGTCAGATTATTTTAGACATAAATTTTTTTTTTTTTGTAAAATATATAGAGGTAAATATGTGGCATACATTCAATTTGATTAAATTAAATAAACGGTAAAATTTCCCATTTTGGGAAATACAGAAGAGCACAACATACCAAAGTTAATATGTGGCACAAATTAAATAAATGGAAAAAAATAAATAAGAAAAACTTCTGAAAAAGTTGAAGCTCAAAGTAAAAAGAAAAATATCATATTACTATCTGATATCTGACAGATTAAACTACATTAAAGTCTCTTGTATATTAATACCCAGATAAGTACATGTGCTATGTAGTTTGTAGCGGCCTCTAGCGGTGATGTTTCAGATTGCAACAAGAGCGCTCGTGCTCGTGTGCGTGTGCATGCTCGAACCATGGCTCGAACTCAAGAGCAAGCACTCACACGACCAGTGACGGAGATGGGTAGGATTAGGGGTGGGTTTAGGAAGCGGGGGCGGAGATGGGTAGGATTAGGTGGAATTTCGTGTTCTGCAGTGAGGACCATCTCTGACAGCTTCAGCAGATAAAACTTTTTTTTGTTTGTTTTTTATATTTATGTGGAGTTTGAGTTGGAGTCTGTGTTGTGCTGGAGGCAGGTGTTTGGTGTTATCAGACTCATGTAATTAGCTGCAGTGCCGTCGGTCGCATAGACTACATAAAAAGGAGAGAGGCTCGGGAGCGCGCATACACATCACATATGATGGATTTCGCGGTAAATCCGACCCCGGAGCCTTCACATAGAAATAGGAATACCATCAGAGGTAACAGCAAAACCCAACAAGTGGATCATTGTGATTACAACCCCTTCACACACAGCCAATAAAAAAGGATTCATTTTAGAAGAAAAGTTACATATAGCACCTTTAACATAACAAACTAGACATTAGTATAATTAAAATGAATAATTACAGTTAATAGTCTTATTGGCCTGTAGCTGAGCCATTCATATAACAAACAAAACAAGCCCTGAAAATTGATAAAAGACCTATAGGCACTTAAATTAAATAATTGCATTTGAAAGGTTTTACTTTCATTAAAAAAATGGCAATAGATTCGTAAAAGGTGTTTTTGTGCATGTTTGTCCCGGGGGGGTTGTTGCAGTTACACTGTTCGTGTGTCGGATTGAATTAAGCCTCGACATGGACAATAATGGACACAATACGCCACTTCACGAAGCCTCGATCTGCCCACCACTATCTAAATTCCGAGTTATAAAAGAAATGCTCTTATATATTACCTTAAAACGTCGTACAGTGTATAGGCTACTATTAAACAACGCAATTTGTTAACTTTTAAATATGTAGTATGCTAGTCTAACATACAGTCGGTTACATCTAAATAACAGCTTCATACTCTAAGGATGTGAATATATTTTACTTACTTGTGACAGCGAGGAAGGTTGGAAAAACCAGCTCATCGTTTCTGAGAAATGGCACAGTGTCGTCCGTGTTGCTTTTGGTCCCGAACACAACCCAGTGGGTTGAACCCACACAACAAACGAAACCACAGCTTTCGTTATACATAACAGCCAATAGAACGCCGAGCCCCTCCCTCTCCTACAATTCTCTGACGCTTTGATTGGCTGCTTGGATTAACCGCCTTCATGCCTGTTGTGTATGGATGTGACGTCATCAACGTCATTACGTACAGAGTAAAGATAAAGGACGGATGGAAGTTGAATCTGGTGTCCGTGTGGTTTGATCCGAAATAACTAGATAGGATGTAACATTGGCGACGAGGATGCTACAATAATGTCTGACTCGTTAGTTAAATCTGAAAGTGAGTTAGGTGCGTCACGCCGACTAGTCATCTCAGTTAACTGAAGTCTGGAGATACAGCACGCGTCAAAGATGGACGGTACTGTTCCTAAGTTCGACTGTTACAGTGATCCAGCCACGTTGGGTCCGCGATGGACAAGATGGTTAAATGCATTCGAACTTTTTGCCGATGGAAAGGGTTTGATCCTGACTGACGATGCACCTGACGCTACAAAGCAAAGAAGGCGAGCTTTGCTCTTACATCACGCTGGGACAGATGTGCAGGATATTTTCTCCACACTTGATGACACAGGAGGGCCAACTGGTTACGTGCAGGCAGTAACAGCACTGAACGCATACTTTGTGCCTCAGGTAAACACCGCGTTTGCAAGACAGTCGTTTTATCAGCTAAAGCAGCTAACGGGACAGACTGTGCAACAGTTCACCACATGTTTAAGGCAAGCGGCAAAAGATTGTGACTTTGGAGCTGATAAAGACAATCAAATTAGGGATGCTGTTCTGAGTCGATGCAGCTCTGAATACGTGCGTAGGAAATTGCTGGAGGAGGGAACGGCTTTGACACTTGCTCGCACGCTAGAAATCGCAGCGCGGTGCGAACGTGTTGAACTGCAGATGGCGGCGTTACACGTTTCCCCAGACACTGAAGAGAAAGAGACGGTGAGTCTTGTGTCCAGAAAAGGAGTGAGAGATCAGAAAAAACGAATGCAATATAGTAAAAGTAGTGTTGCTGATTCAAACAAATCCTGCTACAGATGTGGACAGACAGGTCATTTTGCAAAAGATTATAAATGTCCCGCACGTGGAAAATCATGCAGAAAGTGCAACGGAAGAGATCATTTTGCAAAAATGTGTAAAACAAAGGAAAGTGTAAGACAGACAGTGAAAAGAGTTGAATCAGGGGTGAAAAATCAAGACTTTGCATTTGTTGTAAGAGAAGAGAGCAACATGGACAAAATAACATTTTCGGTGGGAGGTGTCAGATTACCCATGTTAGTTGACTCAGGGGCAACAAGCAACATAGTGGATGAAGGAACGTGGGAGATGCTGAAAGAGAAAAAGATCAAGTGCAGCTCTGCCAAATCAGACAAAAAACTGTATGCATACTCAGCAAGTGAACCCTTACCAGTGAAAGGAGTTTTCTGGTGTGAGGTCGGAATCGGAAAACGCGGCACAACAGCGGAGTTTACAGTTATTTGCGGGAGAGGGGAGCCACTGCTCGGAAAAGACACAGCAGTTAAATTAGGAGTGCTAAAGATTGGTGCTAATGTTGCTGTGGTGAGTGATGTGAACTCCATGATACAACAGAAATACCCCAAATTGTTTTGTGGAGTAGGCAAACTAAACACAAAGCAAATTAGTCTGCACATAGACAGCACCGTGACACCAGTTGCACAGCCTCTTAGGCGTGTCCCATTTCACCTCAGAGAAGCTGTTGAGGAAAAAATAAATGAGCTGCTGCACATGGACATTATTGAAAAAGTCAATGGAGCAACTCCTTGGGTAAACCCAGTTGTCATTGTACCCAAAGCGAACGGGGAAATAAGGATGTGTTTGGACATGAGGCAAGCAAACACTGCAATCATTCGTGGGCGGTTTCCGATCCCCACGGTGGATGAACTGTTGCAAGGTATGAATGGGTCAGTAGTTTTCAGCAAATTAGACCTGAAATGGGGTACCATCAGCTGGAACTGACCCCGGAATCAAGAGACATCACCACGTTCGCTGTTCATAATGGCATATATAGGTTCAAAAGACTGGTGTTTGGAGTGTCATCAGCAAGTGAGCAGTACCAGCACGAAATAGCCACTGTTCTAGCTGGTATTGAAGGAGTTGTGAACATATCAGACGACATCATCATCCATGCACCTGACAAAGAGGCTCATGAGAAAAGAATGCATGCAGTACTAAAGAGACTGGAAAGTTGCGGCTTGACTCTGAATGTAGAGAAGTGCCAGTTTAACATGGACAAATTGGTGTTTATGGGCATGCTGTTGTCAGTGAAAGGCATTGGCCCGACAGCAGAGAGGGTGAGAGCAGTTGTGGAGGCAAGAGAGCCTGAAAACGTTTCAGAGGTGAGAAGCTTTCTCGGTTTAGCTGGCTATAGTAGTCGCTTCATACCTCAGTTTGCGAGCATCTCAGAACCGCTGCGCAGGCTAACAAAAAAAGACGCCAAATTTCATTTTGGAACTGATCAGTTCCAAAACTCTCTTTTAATAATTCTAGGGGATTTTAACAAAGCAAATCTTTCCCGTGAACTTCCAAAATACAGACAGCACGTTACATGTCCCACAAGAGACAGTAATATACTGGACCACTGTTACACCACAATAAAGAATGCGTATCACTCCGTCCCACGGGCAGCTTTGGGGCTATCTGATCACTGTTTGGTTCATCTTATACCGACCTACAGGCAGAAACTGAAATCAGCTAAACCTGTAATAAGGACTGTAAAAAGATGGACTAATGAAGCAGAGCAGAGTCTACAGGCCTGCTTCGATTGCACTGATTGGACTGTTTTTGAAGCTGCTACCAACGATCTGGATGAGCTCACAGATACTGTTACATCATATATCAGTTTCTGTGAGGATACATGCATTCCTACCAGGACATTCTTATCATTCACCAATGATAAACCATGGTTTACTGGGAAACTCAAACAGCTTCGTCATGCCAAAGAGGATGCTCACAAAAGTGGGGATAAAATCTTGTATAACCATGCCAAGAACAGACTGACAAAGGAGATCAGAGTTGCTAAAAGAGCCTACTCTGAAAAGCTGAAAAACCAGTTTTCATCCAACGACCCATCATCAGTCTGGAATGGCCTGAAGAACATCACCAATTACAAGTCACCATCCTCCCGATCTGTGGACAATCCACACCTGGCTGATGATTTAAACTCATTTTACTGCAGGTTTGAAAAGCCCTCATTCACACCTCTCACCGGCTCTGACCTGCAGTTCACACATCCACCATCACCTCCTACACCCCCTCCTCTCCCCCCTCCTGCCATCCAACCTGAGCTCAAGGTCTGTGTGGAGGACGTGAGCCGAGTCTTCAAAAAACAGAAGACTAGGAAAGCCTCAGGCCCAGACGGCATCTCGTCTGCTTGTCTAAAAGCCTGCGCTGACCAACTGGCCCCGGTCTTCACGCAGATCTTCAACAGATCATTGGAGCAATGTGAAGTTCCCTGCTGCTTCAAACGCTCCACTATCATTCCGGTCCCCAAAAAAACCAAAATCACTGGACTTAATGACTACAGACCTGTCGCTCTCACGTCCGTGGTCATGAAGTCGTTTGAAAGACTGGTGTTGGCCCACCTGAAGGACATCACTGGACCCCTGCTGGATCCTTTTCAGTTTGCTTACAGAGCAAACAGGTCTGTGGATGATGCAGTCAACATGGGACTGCATTATATCCTGCAACATCTCGACAGACCTGGGACTTATGCAAGGATCCTCTTTGTGGACTTCAGTTCGGCCTTCAATACCATCATGCCTGATCTACTCACAGACAAACTGACCCAGCTCTCCATTCCATCCTCGATCTGTCAGTGGATCTCCAGCTTCCTGACGGACCGGCAGCAGCTCGTGAGACTGGGGAAACACACATCCAGGACTCTCACCACCAGCACTGGTGCCCCCCAAGGGTGCGTTCTCTCCCCACTGCTCTTCTCCCTGTACACTAACGACTGCACTTCTAAAGACCCCACTGTCAAGCTCCTGAAATTTGCAGACGACACCACTGTCATCGGTCTCATCCGAAACGGTGACGAGTCTGCTTACAGACTGGAGGTTGAACAGCTGGCTGTCTGGTGCAGTTATAACAACCTTGAGCTGAACACGCTCAAAACAGTGGAGATGACCGTGGACTTCAGGAGGAACAGCCCAGCACTCCCCCCACTCACCATCATGAACAGCACTGTGGAAGCAGTGGAGTCATTCAGGTTCCTGGGCACTATCATCTCTCAGGACCTGAAGTGGGACAATCACATTGACTCCATTGTGAAAAAGGCCCAGCAGAGACTGTATTTCCTTCGCCAGCTGAGGAAGTTCAACCTGCCACAGGAGCTGCTGATTCAGTTCTACTCAGCCGTCATCGAGTCTGTCCTATGCACTTCCATCACTGTCTGGTTTGGTTCAGCTACCAAATCAGACATCATGAGACTACAGCGGACAGTCCGGACTGCAGAGAGGATCATTGGTGCCCCCCTGCCAACCCTCCAGGACCTGTACTCTTCCAGAGTGAGGAAGAGAGCAGGTAAAATCATCACAGACTCCACTCACCCTGGACACCACCTGTTTGAACTGTTACCGTCAAGACGGAGACTCAGATCACTGGCCACAAGAACATCTCGGCACAGGAACAGTTTCTTCCCACAGGCCATTTCCCTCCTGAACAGTTAACATATCTCCCAAGGCATATGCCTTTAAGTGCAATACCCCCACTGTTTAGTGCAATATCTCCTAAACTCAGGTTATTTATATTTATATTTATTCATACTATTCAAAATACTGTATATATGTTCATAATCCGAAAATGTTTATTCTGACTAAACCCAACCGTGGCCTTATATTTTATATTTTATAGTATTTTCATATATATATATATATATTTTTTATAATTTTATTTTTAGATTTTGTATTACTGTTTCTTGTTGTATTTGTATCTGTATATGTGCACTGGAAGCTTCAGTACCAAAGAAAATTCCTTGTGTGTGCAAGCACACTTGGCAATAAAGCTCTTTCTGATTCTGATTCTGATTCTGATTCTATACCTCTAGGTTCCCCTTTTTTGAGAACTTTTGAAAAAATAAAGAAATGATACCTCAAGTATGGTTTGTCAGCACATAAAATTGCAATGGTGGGGCATGTTCTGGGTACCATATTTCAACAATAACACATCAGAAAATGTTGTAATGCTGGATTTCGATTAATAATGGATTTATCTATACCTCTACGTTCCCCTTTTTTTGAGAACTTTTGAAAAAATAAAGTTATGACACCTCCAGTATGCTTTGTCGGTACATAAAGTTGCAATGGTGGGGCATGTTCTGGGTGTCATATTTCAATAATAACACATCAGAAAATGTTGTAATGCAAAATTTCTTTTAATAATGGATTTATCTATACATCTACGTTGCTCTTTTTTTTGAGAACTTTTGAAAAAATAAAGAAATGACACCTCAAGTATGGTTTGTCGGACTCGGCACATAAAATTGAAATGGTGGGGCAAGTTCTTTGTACCATATTTCAACAATAACACATCAGAAAATGTTGTAATGCTGGATTTCGATTAATAATGGATTTATCTATACCCCTACGTTCCCCTTTTTTTGAGAACTATTGAAAAAATAAAGTTATGACACCTCCAGTGTGCTTTGTCGGCACATAAAGTTGCAATGGTGGGGCATGTTTTGGGTACCATATTTCAGCATTAACACATTAGAAAATGTTGTAATGCAGGATTTCGATTAATATTGGATTTATCTATACCTCTACATTCCTGTTTCTTTCGTTATGTTTACAACTGAGATTTAATGTTATGTAATTTCTGTTCTTTATTAGAAGTTATCCGTTATATATATATATAATATATATATATATATATATATATATATATATATATATATATATATATATATATATATATATATATATATATTTTTTAGGTCGTAATCTAATTTTCCGTGTAAATTGTGTAATAATTTGCTGTATTTTATTAGAAAATAGAGAACAATCCTTGTCCAAGTTAATGCCATAATATATTTTAAAATGTAATTTGAAAGCTGAATTTTCAACATCATTACTCCAGTTTTGATCCTTCAGAAATCATTCTAATATGCTGATTTTATGCTAAAAAAACATAAATTATTATTTTCAATGTTGAAAACAGTCGTGTACCATTTTTTCCCCCAAAATTCTATGATGAATAGAAAGTTCAAAAGAACAGCATTTATTTAAAATATAATCTTTTCTAACATTATAAATGTCTTTACTGTAACTTTTGATCAATTGAACTCATCCTTGATGAATAAAAGTATTTTCTAATTTCTTTCTCCCAAAAATAAAAAATAAATTATTACTGACCCGAAAGTTTTGAATGGTAGTGATTAATGTTACAAAAGCTTTCCATTTCAGATCAATTCTGTTCTTTTGAACTTTCTATTCATCAAAGAATCCTGAAAAAAAATGTAAAAAACTGACAATAATCATAAATGTTTATTGAGCATCATATTATAATAATTTCTGAAGGATCATGTGACACTGAAGACTGGAGTAATGATGCTGTAAATTCAGCTTTGATCACAGGAATAAATTACACTTCACTATGTATTCACATAGAAAACCGCTGTTTTATTTTATTTTAATTGTAATAATAATAATTATAATATTTCACAATATTACTGTTTTTTTTGTGTGTATTTATCAAATAATTGCAGCCTTGGTGAGCAGAAGAGACTTCTTTTAAAAACATAAAAATCTTACCGATCTAAAACTTTTGACCGGTAGTGTGTGTATATATATATATATATATATAACATAATGTCACTTTTCTCCATACTTTTAAAAGACATTTAGTAAGAAATGGAACTTAAATTCAGAATAAGCAGTCTTGTTAAATTTTGTAGCCTACACCATTTACAGAGGCAGACAAGGTAATTTTTACAGGAGTATATATTTTCAAAATACTGCCCGATCCACAGGCTCATAATTCCCATACAACTGTTCCTTTAAGAAATACGGCCAAAAGCACCGAGGGGGAGGGGTTAACAACCATCCAACATTTTTAAGGTGGAACGAATAGTTCGACGAATAAGGAGCTGGCGAAAAAGGAGCTGGAGTCAGCCTCGTGCAACAGATCTGTACCGGAAACACGATCTTCGTACTGCGCATGAGCGAAACCATAGAAACCAAAAACTACTACTAGCAAAGAACGTATTAATATTTACTTCTAGTTCTTCTATAGCTACTCTTTGCTACTAGTCGAAACCTGGTCGAAACCAGAGCCGTCGTGAAACCCTTTACGGCTGTTGTTGTTCGACACTACACGACCCGTATAATAGTGAGATTATTTTAGATATAAATTCTTTTCTTTTTTTTTGGTAAAATATATAGAGGTAAATGTGGCATACATTCAATTTGATTAAATTAAATAAACTGGTAAAATGTAATAAAAATTACACTAAATAGTTTACATTTGCTAGATCCGATTTGGGAAATACAGAGGAGCACAACATACCAAAGTTAATATGTGGCACAAATTAAATAAATGGAAAAAATAAGAAAAACTTCTGAAAAAGTAAAAAGAAAAATATCATATTACTATCTGATATCTGACAGATTAAACTACATTAAAGTCACTTAATACCCAGATAAGTACAGGTGATATATGTAGTTTGTAGCGGCCTCTAGCGGTGATGTTTCAGATTGCAACAAGATCGCTCGTGCTCGTGTGCGTGTGCGTGCTCGAACCATGGCTCGAACTCAAGAGCGAGCAGAGCACTCACTACCAGATATAAGGGGCGGAGATGGGTAAGATTATGTATACGTAAGGTGGGAGGAGTTGGATCTGGATCCAACTCCTCCCCCTGGATTTCGTGTTCTGCAGTGAGGACCATCTCTGACGAGCTTCAGCAGATACAACTTTTTTTTTTAGTTTTTTTATATTTATGTGGAGTTTGTGTTGGAGTGTGTGTTGTGCTGGAGGCAGGTGTTTGGTGTTATCAGACTCTTGTAGTTCGCTGCAGTGCCGTCGCATAGACTATAAAAAGCAGAGAGGCTCGGGAGCGCGCATGCACGTCACATCTGATGGATTTCCCGACCAGGAGTCTTTACATATAAATATGAATATTGGCCTTCAGGTAGGCTAATAGCAAAACCCGACTTGTGGACCTGCGTGAAGTTGGCCCCCCACCCAACGCAAAACGTCGTCAAACTATGCTCAATCGTTTGTGCTCCGTTTGTGCTGGTTTGTGCTGTAAAAAGTTTCGTTTGTGCTGTTTCGGTTTTTCAGATATTAAAAGAATATTTTTAGGTCATTCTGAGGTCACTCAGCCCCCCCCCCCATATGTTCCAAATTCACCCAAAATAGTCTCGTTCGTTTGTGCTTCGTTTGTGCTGGTTTTTGCCGGTACAATTTTCGTTTGTGCTGCGTTGGGTTTTAAAATATCGGAGATTGAATTATAGATGATGACGTCACCAGCCCCCCCACATGCTCCAAATTCACCCAAAATAGACGCAATCGTTTGTGCTGGTTTGTGCTGTAAAAAAATTAGTTTGAGCTGCTTCAGTTTTTTACATATTAAAATAATATTAGGTGGTCATTCTGAGGTCACTCAGCCCCCCACATGCTCCAAATTCACCCAAAATAGCTCGTTCGTTTGTGTTTCGTTTGTGTTTCGTTTGTGCCGGTAAAATTTTCGTTTGTGCTGTGTCGGGGTTTAAAATATTAGACATTGAATTATAGACGATGACGTCACAGCCCCCCCCACATGCTCCAAATTTACTCAAAATAGTCTCGTTCGTTTGTGCTGGTTTGTGCTGTAAAATGTTTCGTTTGAGCTGCTTCAGTTTTTTTAGATATTAAAATAATATTAGGTGGTCATTCTGTGGTCACTCAGCCCCCTACATGCTCCAAATTCACCCAAAATAGTCTCGTTCGTTTGTGATCCGTTTGTGCTGGTTTGTGCCGGTAAAATTTTCGTTTGTGCTGCGTTGGGTTTTTAAAATATTAGACATTCAATTATTGTTGATGACGTCTCTAGCCCCCCACATGCTCCAAATTCACCCAAAATAGTCTTGTTCGTTTGTGCTCCGTTTGTGCTGGTTTGTGCTGTAAAAGGTTTCGTTTGAGTTGCTTCAGTTTTTTAGATATTAAAATAATATTAGGTGGTCATTCTGAGGTCACTCAGCCCCCAAGAGGCCGAGAACAGCAAAACTATCCTCGAGGTGTGCACACTTTTAAAGTAGAATTGACGAAGACGTTCTGTCATTACATAATTTGTTCAATAAACAATTATCTTCACTTCAGTCTCTTCTGATTGTATTTTATTTTTACGAGTCTCATCTGCTACACTTCACTGCCACCACTAGGGGCAAGTGACAATTCTGTTCAAGAATGCTCTTGTATAAAATGCTGTAGTGTTGGTGGAGAAAAGGTCGATATAAATCAAACTACAAAAGTCGTTACTTATCCAAATTAGTATTCTGGCCAATGTAAGTATACATTGTTTTAAAACTGTCAGTTACAATATTAGTAGCTTCAAGAATAATTGTACAACATTCAAGAGAGCTTGTTATTGAACAGAAACCTCATTAATAACACTTATATAACTAATTTAGCTATGAAATGCTGATTACAGTTGCAGAAATGTGCATTTTAGTATTAAAAAACGACCATGGGTCACATGTGCAACTGTATTTAACATTTCATAGCTAAATTAGTGATATTAGTGTTAGCAATGAGTTTTCGGTTCAATACTGACAATCTAGGGGTCAAGATATATTATCCATCTACATTATCCTTACTTTATTATATTTTCCTATTATTCACATATTTAGACCAATACAGTAATATATTAAAACAAATTTATGCAGTACATTATATTTTTTGGAGTCAGGATAATTGAGGGTAATTATGTTGTGCTTATGCCAGATGCCCAAGAAACCAGCAGTCGACAGGGATTCCATTTTCACAGTCCTGTGTTCATCAAAAGAGGCCATAGTCCAAAATGGCAACATAGCTACTCCTAATCAGAGCATCTGGACAGAGCTTAGTAAACAGCTAGACAACAAGATCACTGCAAAGGCACTATACACTTTTGTTAAATTAAACAGACACAATATCTGGACTGCTTTAGGGTTTACTCATGAAAGAGATCATGAAACAAGTGGCAGTAGTGATGACACTGATTTTGAGCCAGGGTCCCTTTCCTCCAGTCCAAAAGATTGCTGCACTTTTGATTTTGAAGTTCCAAATGTATTGAATTTATGCCTGAAACAGTAACATACAAAAACAAGTTCTCTAAAACAAAAAAAAGGGAATACACAATTTTGAAGCCTGGTATCTGGACGCATGTGATAAATCATCACATTTGGCAAGAAGTGAAATGCCCCTGCACATTTGCTTTTAAAAGAGCCAAGGTCTATCCATCAGTCACAGACAAATATATTGTAATCAGAGGCAACTGTAAGGAGTGTCGTGGCCACATTCACATAAAATGTGACAAAAAGCCTGAAATAAACAGCACAATGAAGTTCAGGTGTTCACTTCAAAACACTGATGACTCCCTGCACACTGGCTGTTCCAAGCATGCGATGTCTGGTAACTTGCGTGTGCAGATATCCAAAGAACTGTGTGAGGGTAGAAAGGAACCCCAGGGCATCAGAGGCAACAAAGCTGATGGATTTTGGAGATCCTGAGCCAAGTCATCTGCCTAATTTGGCCACCCTGCGCAAAGCAAAGCAAGAGAGAAATGATTTGGAATTAGGCGACAAGGATCCTATTCTGTCATTGCAAATGCTAAAATACAGTGCACCTCACAGTGGTAGCATTAAAGACATTGGACTAGACAAGTTTTTCTGTCACTATTGGAGTCAAACACAAATGTATATGTACAAGACATTATCAAAGACATCTACTAACCCCACTGTGAGTTTTGATGCAACTGGCTCAGTGGTGAGGAAACTACAGAGACCAAATGGCAAGTCTGGCCATGTATTCCTATATCAGGGTGTTGTGTCAGGGGAGAGATCTCAAGTGTCCCAGTGGTGCAAATGCTGTCAGAGAGACATGATGTTAATGCCATAACACATTGGCTGACAGAATGGATCCGCGCAGGTGCACCTACTCCAAAAGAGGTTGTGAGTGACTTTTCTCTGGCTTTGCTCTGAGCTTTGGTCAAGGCTTTTACTTCTCATCCTGATCTTAAGACCTACATCCATGAGTGTTGTGGTGTCTTACTCGGTAGACAGTCAGCAAAAGTCCCACCTTGTTTCGTGCGGGTTGATGTTGCACACTGCATCAAGATGATCTGCCGGTGGGACTGCTTGAAAAAAAAAAACACATCGCATTAAAGATTTCTTTGTTAGGTCAATAGCTCAGCTTCTCATGTCACAATCCATGGACGATGCAAGAGAGCTACTAAGATGCATTACTATTGTGGCTCTCAGCGAATCAGAGGGTAGTGACAGCTCTGGAGCCCCCCTCATTTCAGAAAGATGCAAGAAATACCTAAAAGCCCGAATTGCAGAAGAGCGTGTCATCATTCCAGATGTAGATCATGACAATATGCACTTCCTCCCTGAGATTATTCCAAATATAATCTGGCTTGCAAATTACTTGCCTCTCTGGACAGGGGTAATGATCCCTCACTTCCGGAGCTCCAACATCACCGCAAGTTCAGCCAATGTCGAAGCCGAGTTTAAAAACATCAAACACGGCCTTTTCAAGCATGAACACTTGCCTATTCGAGTGGATCGATTCATTGCTCGACATCTGTCCTTCATTGAAGGCAACATGCGTATTTTTTCTGCAAAACAAAAGAGTGTGGAAAAAGGTGAAGAGGATGAGGCTTTTGCGACAGTGATCGACACAGGAGTCAATCCACGACCCACCGCAACCTGCAGGATAGATGGAAGGCCAGAGATGGATGCTTCCTGCTCTGGGAAGTCTGACACCGTCACAAACATCCATCTAACAGATGAAGAAGCTGTTGAAAACTGGAGAGGCTTAGCGGTTCCACCCAAAAAGAGGAAGAGGAGTTCATACCTCTCTCCTTGTCCTGAATGGCTCCATGCAGATCCATCTGTGAGAGGTGTAAAGACTATGGGGCGGATCTAATCCGTGGGGAATTTGCATATCATAATTAATAATTGGTAATTAATAATTATTCATACATGTTTGGATTAGATCAGTCTTACATTTAATTTAATCTCCCGATAAGGGAAAAGCTGTCATTTTACCTGCATCCATACCTGTGTATCTTTGCATTTTAACTACAAGTTGATTGCAGTTAATTACACTGATCACGTCTTACAAACAGGCAAAATTAATTAGCTCAACTTGCCAGAATAATATTGTGGGGATCCACAACATCATCTTACTTTATAGGATTTCAGGAACTGCAATTCTCTGGCCAGAAGAATTGGGTTTCCCGCCCTATAAACAAATAAGTTACTTTTAAAATATATTTAATTTATAAAGCTTGTAGCATAACTTAGACCTTTGGCACTTAAGGGACTTGAAACTGAGCAAAACAACGCAGTTCATCAATCACATGAATATAATGAATTTAATAAGGCAGAGCTACTTATAGATTTACTACTGTTACATGATATATATATATATATATATATATATATATATATATATATATATATATATATATATATATATATATATATATATATATAAGTTACATGATATATATATATATATATATATATATATATATATATATATATATATATATATATATATATATATATATTTACAAACATAATATGCATACAAAACACAATAAGACATCAATGAACGAGAAATGCGTAGTTTGGACAATGGAGACACGTGTGAGAGTGAGTGAGGGTGTGAGAGATAGAATAGAGAGGGAGGGGGAGAGAGAGAATTTGTAGCATTGGTACGATTCCCCAGACATTCGCCTTCTGAAACAACACGGAAAACATCATCTTAAGGCTTCTTAGAAGCTTTGTAAAAAGATATACTTGCACAACTGTAATGGCCTCTCTGTAGCGCTGCATTCCTGAAACGGCCGGGTCTGGCCGCGAGAGTGAGCAGAGTCCTTTGTATATGTAAGCGTCACGTGGTGTTGCGGGGCGCGCGTCTTGAACAGAGGTTAACGTCTTTGATGTAACATTACCAACGAACATAGTTCGGCTAAGTTTGTTTCACTTCGTGGAAGTGAACGGAGTCGACTACGGAAAACAAAACTTTGACTAACAAAGAAAAGAAACAAGGATCCCTAAGGGAAAATCACGAGGAGTTACATCTATGCATGGCTGGTGACGAGCGCGTGTGTGTCTCCCAGCCCGACGCGTCACGTGCGCGTGTTTCTGCTTCAAAGAGAGAGCGCGCATCTGTTTAAATGTCCCTTGTAGTCGGATTTGCTGAAGAGATGTCACGCGATGTTCTTTTCACTCGTCGATCGGCATTAAACCCGGGGACTTATCTTAAGACTGAAAAACACAAACTAAACTAGAACACATAAAAGAAAGGCGAAAGGCTCGCCAGGAGGCGAGACGTTACATCATGACACGCGGACATGGACGGAAGAGAGAGTTTAGACTGGTGTTCAGTCCTTTTGAAGACCTGACGTTTCCGCCTTCTTTTGGAAGAGGGTCCAATCAGGGGCTTTCTCTTTGGAGGGAGATTTTATGACCCTTTGTGTTCTAACCAGGCATTTGAATCCCTAATTTCATTGGGTGTTTAAGGGAAGAATCTTCACAATTCTTATAATACTAGTGTCACCCAGTTTAGCAAAATGTAATGTCAATTAACAAATGGGGAACGAAGCTTGGAGTTTATCGAGACCAAACTTGCCCCAAATGGATTTGGTTAAACATTAGTTGGCAAAGTTAGAAACATTATCCCATTAGAGTTTTCGAGACACGGACCAAACACAAACGACAAATCGTAAGATGAGATTAGATACATTATTCGTACAATTCTAAAGGGGAACTAGAATATATATACACATGAATGCAGAATTCATTTCTCCTTCGTTAGGATTCAGAGAGAGAGAGAGAGAGAGAGAGAGAGAGAGAGAGAGAGAGAGAGAGAGAGAGAGAGAGAGAGAGAGAGAGAGAGAGAGAGAGAGAGACCCCCACCTTCTCTGACATTCCTCTGGGAGGTCGTAAACGCTGTTATCTAAGAACGGCAGGCTCTGACAGTAAGTTTTGGTTCTTACTGTCCCAAAAAGCTGGTGCACATAGAATCATACATTTTACTGTAATATCTTGTATCTGATTAATTCAGCTGGACCCTGAGAATTAAAACAAGACCAAGAACGATGTATAACGCTTCTGGAAATAGACAGTTATATGTAAAATGCCTAATGATAAAAATCATAGTTATCCCAATGTAACATGGACAAACAAATAAACAAACACACATAAACACATTGAATATCTGGTTGTGTCTTTTAAAAAGAGAAGTTTCTTTTCCTCTTAAGAATCCCCTTTCTGTGGAACATTCCGCTCAGAACATAAAATGTCTTAATGTTCTTGTAAGCGGACACCACGCTCTTCCGGCGTGTGGATGTCAGCTGTGGGGGATGTGTGTGTGGTGGAATGTGTGTGTGTGTGTGTTAATCTGCATTTCAAGCTCCAGTCTCTCTCTGAAGGCTTTTAGCGAGGATATATTTAATTATTCAGATTCACCCTTAGATCCAGTCCTTACAGAGGGAAAAGACTCAAAGTGGACATGTTGAAAAAATGGAAACAATCAACAGCCTGTTAAACTCAGGAAATCAAGAATCTCTGTGCTTAACACATGTGCATTTGATGCTTTTTGTCAATGCTTATGTTGTGCTTACTGTGATAGTGTCACTTTTGAAAATATTGTTTGCAATGAGGATTCCAACAACCTCCTCCAGCTAGTGAAATCCATCGCCACAAAGGGTCTGAATACACAGGCCTACATACAGAGGGCAGAACTGCTGAGCGAAATATTCAAAGCTGTCCGACTGAAGTCTGGTGCTCTCCAAATCGATGCACAATGCCACATCTCCACTATCATTGAAAAGTCAATGACAAAACGCACTTGTGTTTCATTAACAAAACAGTGCTCTTCACAGTATTGTGGTCTCAGCAAACAAGTCACAAGGGAAATTGCATTTATTTGTACTTCTGTTGCTGTACTGCAGACTTCTGGCATGGCTCATCTTCAGACCGCAGTGGAAGAAGGCCTTGACCTTCCGGAGTCCCCCTGCCTCAGGCCGATCCAAAGTCTGTCACAGTGTCCCTCTGCAATCAAGCCAGATACCTCAGAAAAAGTGCTCTGTGCAGGGAAAGTTTCTCACAGTTACAGTCTGGGAGAACTTATGTGGATTGACACTGACCTGGGAAGCAACTGCACAGAATTTCCTTTGAGTGAATTTCCCTCTAATCTGATGCTCCAGGGAAAGAGATTTACTTTACGGGCAGTCATTGTATTTAGAGGAGGCTTAACCCAGGATGCTCTTGGGCATTATGTGGTCTACTGCAGGAGGTCTCCATGTGTCTGGGAGATGTATGATGACCTGAGAAGTGGAGTGACAGCAGCGTCAGATAAAAACAAAATATGCCCACATGCTGTATTATACACAAAAGACTGATTGCACTATTTATATTTAATTTCACAAGTTAAATTATTTTGGTTGAACTTTTTGTATGCCACATACCTTTGTTTTCCTACTCCTGTTAGGAGAAGGAAGTAGTGTGCTTGTCTGAAAGCCTATTTGTTCAGCGCTGAGGTTTCCTAAGCCCGTTCGGACGCTCAATCACGTGAACGGCGCCGGGCCAGAAAATGCGGCGCGCAGCTCAGTTGTTCGCGCTCAGTGATGATGAGAGGAGACTCAGAGACCCATTTCTTTACTTTTGTGTGCGTTTTATGAAAAGCAAACCACATACACTCAATTATACAAACTTTTATATTGGCATCCTGATCTTGGAAATAAAGATGATAAAGGATTCTCTGGCTGGAATCTTTCTGTAGTGTTCCCATCCTAAAAAGAACCACTAATCCATATTTTACATGGGTCCTTCGAGCCGGAGTAGGGTTTCCTCGACACTATGGAGTCATCAACTGATGGTCAGCAGCAGGAGTCATCAGACCGACCCAAGAGAGAACCTCGTCCACCTGCACATTTGGCCCAGTACGAAGTCACTCTTCTGCCCTCTCAACAGCCTGTGGTCCAAGCCTCCTCTACTCCTGTAGGACAACCAGACCAGGCTCAGTCAACCAGGGCTAGGAGTTTGACAAGTTACCGGTCAGCTACACATTCACGACGGCCCTCTCGGTTATCTTATGGACTCCATCTGTTTCGAAGTACGTCTGATATACAAGAAGCTGCTTTAGAGGAGGAGATCAAAGGATTGGAGCTAGCTGATCTACAACAGGAAATTGAAGAGGAAAGGAAAGCTGACTTAGAAGCTGCAGCATTGGATGCACAAGCCAGAGAAGGACAGCGGCTACAAGAGGAAGCACATCTGGCTAAAGAGAGAATAGCTAGAGAAATGGGGAGACGCAGGCGCTTGAAGAAACTTAAAAAGGAGGTACACATTGCCAGTCTTGTAAAGACCTACCTGATGGGGACAAACGATGATTCCTTGTCTACGTCATCAGCTCCTGCTACGTTCTCCAAGTTACCTCTGTCATCCCCATCGACTCAACAGCCACCTCTGGTGCCATCGTTCCCATTCAGCACCCACCTGTGCAACAGCCAAATCTAGCGCCAGTTCAGGTAGCACCTTTCTCCACTGTTCCTAATCAGATATTAGCACCATCTGCTAATCCCGTCACAAGTGCCCAGATTAGTGTTCCTGTCAGCTCAGCACCGATTGCAGTACCAGTCTCTGTAATTTCATCTGCACCTGTCTCATTCGTTCCCATTCTCTCCACGGTAACTACTCAGGAAGGTGGAGCTTTACCGATGACAAGGTCTTCTGTCACAACGAGTCTCCCATCTCAGAACGTCGGGGCTTCAGCTACCAGTACAAGTTTCACAATGCCACCACGAGCAGTTACAGTGGCACCGCCACCTTCTGCAGTGCAGTACGCTCACCGCAGTATACCCACTGCATCACCAGTTCAGACGGCACCACCCTGGACCTACCCGGGTATGGAGACCTTGATTGCTACATCTTATGGCATTCCCAAACCGACACTTCCCTTCTTCGAGAGTGGCAAAGAAAGTGAATTTGCACTTTTGAAGATGGCGCTCGACAACTTGATGAATAGTCACCATCATCTCAGCGAGCACTATAAATTTCAAGTTCTTCTGGGCCAGCTCAAGCTTCAGAGTGCTCTGCAGTTGGCCAAATCATACATGTATGACCCCGCACCGAATACAGCTGCATTGGGGGCTCTGCAAGATAAATATGGCCAGCCAAGACAACTGGTTCAAAGTGAACTAGGGGCAATACTCAACTCCCCAGCCATTAAGTCAGGAGACGCAGAGGCATTCGACTCCTTTGCTCTCTCGGTTCAGTCGCTTGTCGGTATGCTACGCACTTTAGAGGGACCTGTGGGATACGAGCTCAAGTGTGGCTCCCATGTTGACCGTCTCTTAAGCAAAATGTCTCCTTCCTACCGAGATGGATTTGTGGAATATTGTCTCGTTCGCGGCATCCTGCAGCCGGGTTCAGAGCTCACCTACTCCCTGCCTGACCTCGCTGCGTGGCTCCAGATGAAGGCTCAAGCCAAGCGTCTTGCCAGTCGGGCTACTCTTCTCTATAACTCTACAGGGCCTACCTTTCCAAAGAGAGATCAACGTAGTCCAAAGCCCAAAGATAAAACAGCGTCAGTCTTCCTCTGTTCTGGAGAGGCAGCCGATAAGGAGACTTTCCATTCTAAGTCCCAAGCTTTTAAACTCAGTCCTTATTGTCCGTTTTGCAATAATAAGGAGCACTACCTTAACTCATGCTCCGACTTCAAGAAACTGACTACAGCTGAGATGAAGAAGTGGATTCAGGAAGGCGACAGATGTTGGAAATGTGGCCGCGGTCACAAAGCTACAGCTTGCACGCTGAAACGTCCATGTAAGCTTTGCAAAGAGAAACACCTTACAGTCCTACATGATGTTATCCAAGAGTCAGCTCCCATAAAGTGCTGATGATCAGTAATCCGAAGCCCATTGTCTATATTGAGCAGCCCAGAAGCCCTCAGAGAGTGTTGCTGAAGGTTGTCAAAGTGCTTCTGTATCATGGAGATCGCATTCTTGAGACATTTGCAGTGCTCGGTGATGGTTCGGAAAGAACTATTATCCTTCCACAAGCAGTGGAGAAACTACAACTCTCTCAGCATCCAGAGACGCTTCATCTGAGGACAGTCCAGCAAGAGGTGAAGGAGCTGAAAGGTTCTTCAGTTAGCTTTCATGTATCCCCCATTTTCAAGCCAAACAAGAAGTTTTGGATTCCACATGCTTTCACAGCAAGCAGTTTAAGTTTATCTGAACACACGTACCCAGTAGCAGCTCTCCAGAGGCGCTATGAGTATCTCAAAGGACTTCCTTTGACTCTGCTCCACAGAGCCCAACCTCTGCTACTCATCGGTTCTGATATGCCTCAGCTTCTCACTCCTACACAGCCAGTCAGAGCAGGCCCATCTGGCGGTCCTATAGCCATCTGCACAAGGCTAGGCTGGTCCTTGCAAGGTCCTTCTGACATTATGCCAGTCTCTTCTCACCAGTCTTCCTGTCTGCACATCAGCACAAAGTCTTCGTATTCTGAACTCCTCAGAAATGTGGAACGTCTTTGGCACATTGACACAGTCCCCTATGTCAGTGAGAAGAATGCAACGCTTTCCAAGCAGGACCAGCAGGCACTCATCCTCTTACAGACAGCTTCCGAACGTGTATCTGTTGACGGTACCCAGCGCTACGCTACTCCGCTCTTGCGTCGTCAGCCATTCATCCAACTCTGTGCTCAGCAAGATGCCGTGATGCCAAACCTACGCAGCACTGAGCGCCGGTTGGCTAAGGACACCGTTCGAGCAGCCTCCTACTGCAAGGAGATGGATAAACTTGTTCAGTCCGGCTATGTTGCAGAAATCTTAACAGAAGAAGCAGCAAAATCACAGAGTCGTGGTATGTGCCTCATCATATGGTGCACCACAATGGAAAGGACAGTGTAGTCTTTAACTGTTCCTTTTCCTTTAAAGGCCTGTCCCTGAATGATCAACTCTTGCCGGGACCAACGCTCGGTCCGACTATGATTGGAGTCCTGATGCGGTTTCGACGTCATGCTGTGGCCATCAGTGGAGATATTAAGTCGATGTTCCATCAGATCCGCTTGTTGCCCAGTGATAAACAACTTCTACGATTCCTGTGGCGTGACATGCAGAGGACATCTGAACCACGTATATTCCAATGGGAGGTGTTACCATTGCAGTCTTTGCTCTCCAGCAGCACGTCAGAGATCATGAGCCACCAGATTCTCCTCTCCTGTACGTGATCGAGCACTCGTTTTACGTCGACAATTGCCTCCACAGTGTGAGTAAAACTGAGTATGCCAAGGTTCTAGTCGATGATCTGCGAGCGCTTCTGAACAAGGGAGGTTTCGAGATCCGGCAATGGGCTAGTAACATGCCTGAAGTTGTAGCACATCTACCTCCTGAAGCACAGTCAGCTAGCAGTGAGCTATGGCTATCCAAGGCCAGTGACAACCTCCAAGAGCCCACGCTTGGACTCTGCTGGGATTGTTTGAATGATACCCTGAGTTACAAACATCACCAGGCTGAATCTTCAGACGCTACTCTGCGTAACGTCTACAGTGTCCTTGCAAAGCTTTACGATCCATTGGGATACATTGTGCCATTTACAACAAGATGTAATATGCTTGTTCAGGACATGTGGAAGGCCAATATTGGCTGGGATGACAAGATCCAACCCGCTGACCTTCTGGAGAAATGGTCAAGTTGGGTGCAGGAAATTCCCACTTTGCAACATCTCAAGCTGCCTCGTTCCTATGCACCAGCCATCGCCGATACTGCCAACACAACCCGTCACATTCACATTTTCTGTGATGCCTCGGAGCGCGCCTATGGATCAGTAGCCTACATGCAGATGACAGATGACAGTCAGCAAGTCTATGTCTCCTTCGTGTTTGCTAGATCGAGAGTCGCACCCCGTAAGCAGCTGTCTATTCCGAGGCTCGAGCTCAGTGCCGCGCTTACAGGCGCACAGTTGGCTAGAGTGATCGAGGCAGAGCTTGCAGTACCATCTGAGCACATCACTCTTTGGTCAGACTCCACAACTGTGCTGCATTGGATCAAATCAGAATCCTGCCGTTACAAAGTGTTTGTGGGAACACGTATCGCAGAAATCCAGAACCTGACCAACCCTGTTCAATGGCGGTATGTTGACACTCTAAGTAATCCAGCTGATGATATAACCCGCGGACTCACTCTACAAGAGATGGTACAGGATCATCGCTGGAACAAAGGTCCACATTTTCTCCATTTGTCTGAAAGGGAGTGGCCCAATATGCCCTCATTTGAGCTTGAACCAGACACCACAGAGTTTAGGAAGTCTGCCTTCGTAGGAACTGTGTCCAGTATCTTGCCCACACATCTTCCGGACCCCAGTAAGTTCTCCAACTGGAAAGAGCTTCTTAAGGAAACTGCTAGCTCCTTTCACGGGGAGGCTGATGCTAATACTACAGTACACTTTTCCGCTACCGATTTTCTGCAAGCAGAGAAGCTAATGTTACAAAAGGCTCAAGAGGACTGCTTTGCTGAAGAATTGAGAGCTCTCAAAGCTGGACGTACTCTTCCTTCAGACAGTCGTCTCGCATCTCTGTCACCAGAATATGAAGGAGCCACGGAGCTACTCAAAGTTGGTGGCAGGTTAAGGCATGCTGAAGGACTAGACCTGGATACTATCCACCCAGTTATCCTGGACCCAAGGCACCCAGTGACGAAGCTTATCATCAAGGATTTCGATGAGTCACTTCTGCTCCCTGGGCCAGAACGGGTTCTTGCCGAGATCGGACGCAGGTTTTGGATTATCCGTGGTAGAGAGGCCATTCGAAAGTATCAGCATTCATGTCTGGAGTGCCGACGATGGAGAGCGAATCCTGACGTACCGAAGATGGCAGATTACCCACCAGCTCGGTTACGACTCCATAAGCCACCTTTTTATTCAACCGGAGTTGATTGCTTTGGACCTTTCCAAGTGAGGATCGGGCGCCGCACCGAGAAAAGGTTGGGTATTGTCTATAAATGTATGACTACTCGCTCGGTGCATCTGGATCTATTAGAAAGCCTCGATACAGATGCTTTCCTGCTGTCACTGAGAAGATTCATCTCTCGACGTGGCAGACCGTTCGAACTCCTCATGGACAATGGTACCGACTTTGTCGGTGGAGAGAGAGATTTGCGTGAAGCCGTTGCTGCCATGGCACCTCAGTGGAGAAAGCAACTCGCTGAACAGCAGATATCCTTCCGATTCAATCCTCCAAGTGCGCCGCACTTTGGTGGCACATGGGAGAGGGAAGTGAAGTCTATCAAGACTGCGCTTCGCGTTGTCCTCAAAGATCAGACTGTTCCTGAACCTGTCTTGATGACAATTCTGTCTTGAAGGTCTTCTGTCACAACGAGTCTCCCATCTCAGAACGTCGGGGCTTCAGCTACCAGTACAAGTTTCACAATGCCACCACGAGCAGTTACAGTGGCACCGCCACCTTCTGCAGTGCAGTACGCTCACAGCAGTATACCCACTGCATCACCAGTTCAGACGGCACCACCCTGGACCTACCCGGGTATGGAGACCTTGATTGCTACATCTTATGGCATTCCCAAACCGACACTTCCCTTCTTCGAGAGTGGCAAAGAAAGTGAATTTGCACTTTTGAAGATGGCGCTCGACAACTTGATGAATAGTCACCATCATCTCAGCGAGCACTATAAATTTCAAGTTCTTCTGGGCCAGCTCAAGCTTCAGAGTGCTCTGCAGTTGGCCAAATCATACATGTATGACCCCGCACCGAATACAGCTGCATTTGGGGCTCTGCAAGATAAATATGGCCAGCCAAGACAACTGGTTCAAAGTGAACTAGGGGCAATACTCAACTCCCCAGCCATTAAGTCAGGAGACGCAGAGGCATTCGACTCCTTTGCTCTCTCGGTTCAGTCGCTTGTCGGTATGCTACGCACTTTAGAGGGACCTGTGGGATACGAGCTCAAGTGTGGCTCCCATGTTGACCGTCTCTTAAGCAAAATGTCTCCTTCCTACCGAGATGGATTTGTGGAATATTGTCTCGTTCGCGGCATCCTGCAGCCGGGTTCAGAGCTCACCTACTCCCTGCCTAACCTCGCTGCGTGGCTCCAGATGAAGGCTCAAGCCAAGCGTCTTGCCAGTCGGGCTACTCTTCTCTATAACACTACAGGGCCTACCTTTCCAAAGAGAGATCAACGTAGTCCAAAGCCCAAAGATAAAACAGCGTCAGTCTTCCTCTGTTCTGGAGAGGCAGCCGATAAGGAGACTTTCCATTCTAAGTCCCAAGCTTTTAAACTCAGTCCTTATTGTCCGTTTTGCAATAATAAGGAGCACTACCTTAACTCATGCTCCGACTTCAAGAAACTGACTACAGCTGAGATGAAGAAGTGGATTCAGGAAGGCGACAGATGTTGGAAATGTGGCCGCGGTCACAAAGCTACAGCTTGCACGCTGAAACGTCCATGTAAGCTTTGCAAAGAGAAACACCTTACAGTCCTGCATGATGTTATCCAAGAGTCATCCCATAAAGTGCTGATGAAAAGTGCTGATGCCGAAGCCCATTGTCTATATTGAGCAGCCCAGAAGCCCTCAGAGAGTGTTGCTGAAGGTTGTCAAAGTGCTTCTGCATCATGGAGATCGCATTCTTGAGACATTTGCAGTGCTCGGTGATGGTTCGGAAAGAACTATTATCCTTCCACAAGCAGTGGAGCAACTACAACTCTCTCAGCATCCAGAGACGCTTCATCTGAGGACAGTCCAGCAAGAGGTGAAGGAGCTGAAAGGTTCTTCAGTTAGCTTTCATGTATCCCCCATTTTCAAGCCAAACAAGAAGTTTTGGATTCCACATGCTTTCACAGCAAGCAGTTTAAGTTGATCTGAACACACGTACCCAGTAGCAGCTCTCCAGAGGCGCTATGAGTATCTCAAAGGACTTCCTTTGACGCCTATCCACAGAGCCCAACCTCTGCTACTCATCGGTTCTGATATGCCTCAGCTTCTCACTCCTACACAGCCAGTCAGAGCAGGCCCATCTGGCGGTCCTATAGCCATCTGCACAAGGCTAGGCTGGTCCTTGCAAGGTCCTTCTGACATTATGCCAGTCTCTTCTCACCAGTCTTCCTGTCTGCACATCAGCACAAAGTCTTCGTATTCTGAACTCCTCAGAAATGTGGAACGTCTTTGGCACATTGACACAGTCCCCTATGTCAGTGAGAAGAATGCAACGCGTTCCAAGCAGGACCAGCAGGCACTCATCCTCTTACAGACAGCTTCCGAACGTGTATCTGTTGACGGTACCCAGCGCTACGCTACTCCGCTCTTGCGTCGTCAGCCATTCATCCAACTCTGTGCTCAGCAAGATGCCGTGATGCCAAACCTACGCAGCACTGAGCGCCGGTTGGCTAAGGACACCGTTCGAGCAGCCTCCTACTGCAAGGAGATGGATAAACTTGTTCAGTCCGGCTATGTTGCAGAAATCTTAACAGAAGAAGCAGCAAAGTCCACAGAGTCGTGGTATGTGCCTCATCATATGGTGCACCACAATGGAAAGGACAGTGTAGTCTTTAACTGTTCCTTTTCCTTTAAAGGCCTGTCCCTGAATGATCAACTCTTGCCGGGACCAACGCTCGGTCCGACTATGATTGGAGTCCTGATGCGGTTTCGACGTCATGCTGTGGCCATCAGTGGAGATATTAAGTCGATGTTCCATCAGATCCGCTTGTTGCCCAGTGATAAACCACTTCTACGATTCCTGTGGCGTGACATGCAGAGGACATCTGAACCACGTATATTCCAATGGGAGGTGTTACCATTGCAGTCTTTGCTCTCCAGCAGCACGTCAGAGATCATGAGCCACCAGATTCTCCTCTCCTGTACGTGATCGAGCACTCGTTTTACGTCGACAATTGCCTCCACAGTGTGAGTAAAACTGAGTATGCCAAGGTTCTAGTCGATGATCTGCGAGCGCTTCTGAACAAGGGAGGTTTCGAGATCCGGCAATGGGCTAGTAACATGCCTGAAGTTGTAGCACATCTACCTCCTGAAGCACAGTCAGCTAGCAGTGAGCTATGGCTATCCAAGGCCAGTGACAACCTCCCAGAGCCCACGCTTGGACTCTGCTGGGATTGTTTGAATGATACCCTGAGTTACAAACATCGCCAGGCTGAATCTTCAGACGCTACTCTGCGTAACGTCTACAGTGTCCTTGCAAAGCTTTACGATCCATTGGGATACATTGTGCCATTTACAACAAGATGTAATATGCTTGTTCAGGACATGTGGAAGGCCAATATTGGCTGGGATGACAAGATCCAACCCGCTGACCTTCTGGAGAAATGGTCAAGTTGGGTGCAGGAAATTCCCACTTTGCAACATCTCAAGCTGCCTCGTTCCTATGTCCCTCCCTCTTGGCTCTCAACGAAGGCGGTCGCATTTTCTCTCCCTCTCCCTCCCCTTACCTCTCCTGCTTTGCTTCTCTTGTCATGTCTACTGTCTTGTACTTTGAGAGACTCTCGCAGCACTGCTCTCCAAACTAAGAAATTATGGATTTGATCAACTGGTCTCTCAACGCAATTGACACCATCTTCTCGACGAGAAGCTTGGGTTCGGGAGAACCTGACTGCCCTGCCGGGACGTTCGCAGCTGGCTACACGATGGACGCGTGGGAGAGGTGGCGGGTCGTGTGTCTGGCCGCTCTTTCCGTGGAGGACGTTGAAGATATCTACCTATTCGGTACCATGATAACAGGTTTTCTGCTGATTGGATCAGGCATTGCCCTGGTTTATCGAGGAATTAAGAAGACGGTGACAGCTGTCCAAAGCCCCACAAGGCTGCCCGTCATGATTGAAGCGGTGGGCAGAGCTGTCGGCACTCAGACTGGGACTATGAACCAGAATATGGATAACATCTTGGAGAAGCTTGCAGCTTTGCAAAGGCAAATGGATCGTTTCAGAGACCAAAATGGACCAGGAGAATAGCCTGTGCAAATTGAATGCGGCTACTCCCCGAAGACCAAACAATCCCAATCTTATCTGTTTCGGCTCCCCTCATCCAGCACTGGCCTTGGCCAAGGCCGCTGTTGGAACAACAAATCTCCCGGATGAGCACTGCAGTGAGCCGCTCTTGTGTTCCTTCCCCGACTCCCCAGACACCTGGGATTGTTGACTTTGCATGGACCTGATCAAGGTTGTCTCCATGGCAACTTGCTGTGTATCGCTATGACAATCCTGCGGACTGAGGCACCTAGATTAGGGTTGGCTTAGCAACTCTCTCCAGGCCTACACACACATGAACTTACATATACACGTATTGTAGCGAAGACGTGCTACAATATGTATAATACGCTGATTGAGGCGGCCAAATATGGACAGGATTCCGGTCAGAGAATCAGGAGGCGGAGAGAAGATTCCTCACAAAGATGTATTTATTAAACAGTCTTTGGATGGTCATCTGAACCAGTTAGTTGTTGGCAGTGATGTCTGTATTAATGGTCTAAAGGAACAATAAAGAAATATAATTACGATTGTATTCTGACAATAATTTACACACTGGCATGGTAATAAAACAAATATGATAAACATAATACACTGTACCATGGTATGTTACTAATATAAAACGCATTAGTTACACAGTTGAGAATACTTCCAATGCTAATACTGATTAGCGGATTTACCTCGCGGCAAATTACGGCCGCTACGGCGCTCCAAACGCGCCGATAACAACCGCAGAACGATCGCGGGACATCAAACACATACATTCAATAAACATACATATGCAGATGTACTTACATCAAGGCATAAACGCATTAAACAAACACAAATAAGCGTGAAGAGGTGAACATTCTGACAGTCTTCCTGTGTGTACAACTATAATCAGTCCGTGTAGCAAACGACTTTTGGTTCCTAGGACAGTCTTTCGTACACAGCCGCCCCCAATTATCCAACTGGAGAATTGTAAACACAGAGAAAGTCTGTCTACAGTATCTAATGATCCTCCTCAAAAGGCGGAAGTGGAATCAACCTAACCACTGGCCGAGTGTAGGATTTCCCATTAACACTGACGCGAGCAGCACGAACTTTCCCATCAGGTCCAGCCAATGTCTCAGACACCGTGCCCACAGGCCACAAGGCACGAGGAAGTTGGGGATCAACAATGAGAACGACTTCGCCCACAGTTAGCTCTTTGCCATCCTTTCTCCACTTCTGCCGCTCCTGTAAACTTGGGAGGTAATCTCTGATAAAGGCAGTCCAGAAATGATCCGCCAACACCTGGCTATGTCTCCATCTGCGTCTTCCGAGCAGGTTGGTAGAGTCGAAAAAGACTTGAGGTAGGGAGGCATCACGACGGCCCATAAGGAGCAGGTTAGGCGTCACTGGGTCAACGTCTGCTACATCGGAGGATACATAGCCGAGAGGCTTGGCATTTAGAATACCCTCAACCTCCGCTAACAATGTCCGCAGCACTGGCTCTGGCACCGTTTGCTCTCGCAGAATAACCCGTAGTGCAGTCTTTACAGATTTGACTTCACGCTCCCAGGTTCCTCCGAAATGTGGAGCATTAGGTGGAATGTGGCGGAATCTGATCTTCTGTGGAGCAAGCAGCTCTTGAAGCTTGGGTGCCATGGCATCAAAAGTGTCACGCAGTTCGCGGTCTCCTCCTACAAAGTTGGTGCCGTTGTCACAGAGCAATTCCATGGGCTTACCTCGTCTTGCTATAAAGCGACGCAAAGAGAGCAGGAATGCATCAGTGTCAAGGTGCTCCAACAGATCTAGGTGCACACATCGGGTTGTCATGCACTTATAAAGGATACCCCATCTTTTTTCATGGCGACGACCAATCTTGACTGAAAGGGGGCCGAAACAATCCACTCCAGTAAAATAGAACGGTGGTTGGTGAAGTTGCAGCCTGCAGGATGGAAGATCGGCCATTTGGGGAACTTCAGGCTTGGCTCGCCAGAACTGACAATCTGGGCATTTGCGTTGATGCTTACGGACGGCTTCCCGACCCCGAAGTACCCAATACTGGCGACGCAATTCCGCTAGCACCCTTTCAGAACCAGGATGCAGAAGTCGGCTGTCCATTTCTTTAATTAACAGCTTTGTTGTAGAATGACCAGGGTCTAACAGTATAGGGTGAATAGCATCAAGGTCAAGGTCACTAGCTCTACGTAACCGTCCCCCTACTCTGATAAGATCTGTGTCCTTATCATACTCTGGTGCAAGGGATGCCACACGGCTGGTCGCTGGAATCGGCCGTCCAGTCTTCAAAGCTTGGACTTCTAGTGGGAATGAGTCCTGTTGAGCTTGGGCCAGGATAAGTTTCTCTGCTTCAACATAGTCATCAGCTTGTGGTGAAGAGTCACTTACTGCAGCTGCCGCCCCGTGTAGGGACCTGACAGTGGCCTCAACAAGCTCTAGCCATGTGCGAAATTGATCGGGGTCTACAAGTATCTGATCGGTAACTTTGACAGTGCCGATGAACGCAGTTTTCCTCAACTCGCTGATCTCAGATTCTACCTTAGTGACGGGTGTAGATGGCCACTGATCAGAAGGTTGAAGGAGGAAGTCGGGTCCTGAACTCCACGGGTGAGGTCCTGCTATCTGGGTCAGTGTCAGGCCTCTTGTGATGTGGTCAGCAGGATTTTGAGCTGAATCAACATATCGCCAATCAGCCGTGTCGGTGAGGGTCTGAATTTCTGCTATGCGTGTCCCTACAAATGCCTTGTAGCGACAGGACTCAGAGGTGAGCCAGTTCAGCACAGTCGTCGAGTCAGACCAGAGGGTGACTGTCTGGAAATCATGAGGCAACTCCTTCTGGATCACTGTCGCTAACTGGGCGCCAGTCAAGGCTGCACTCAGTTCCAGACGAGGCATAGAGAGGCACTTTCTGGGAGCCACTCTGGATCGGGCCAGAACAAAGGCGACATGGACATGGCCTTGATCATCAGTAGTACGCAAATAAGCCACTGAGCCGTATGCTCTTTCTGAAGCATCACAAAATATGTGGAGTTCCAGGATTGCACCAGGGTAATCAGCACAGGCTGGGGCATAAGGTCGAGGAAATTGCAGCTGAATGAGATCAGGAATCTCTCGTATCCATGTTAGCCACTTCTCTCTTAGCGGTAATGGTGTTATTGGATCGTCCCAGCCTAAATTCTGCTTCCAGAGATCTTGGATGAGAACCTTGGCCCGGGTAGTAAATGGGATGATATACCCCAGTGGGTCATACTGACTGGCCAAGGTCTTATACACGTTTCTCATGGTAGGCTCTAGGGGCTCGGTTGATCGCAAATTATAGCCTAGGGTGTCACTGATACAGTCCCACCGTAGGCCCAGAGTGGGTTCTTGTAGGTCTGTACTGGCTTTTGTCAACCACAGTTCACTGTTAACGGACCGGGCTTCTGCAGGAAGATGTCCGATGACAGAGGGTATGTTGCAGGCCCACTGTCTTAGATCGAAGCCTCCCTCAGACAGTAATTGATGAAGTCCATCAACAACCTCTTTAGCTTCATCAGAGTTCGAAGTGCTGTGCAGGCAGTTATCCACATAGAAGGAATTCTCAACTATGTTAACCAGATTGACCTGGTCTTTCTGGTGGTCTTGGGCGTTGCGCTGGAGGGCGTAAATGGCGCAACACGGGCTGCATGTAGTTCCGAACGGAAGCACCTGCCATTCGTATATCTCAGGCTCCTGGTCTCTGCACATGTCCCTCCAAAGAAACCGCAAAACTGACTTGTCCTTGGGCAACAAGCGTACCTGATGGAACATAGCTTTTATGTCCCCACTCACGGCCACTGTGTGTTGTCGGAACCTCAGGAGCACACCTAACAAAGAGGATCCCAGCATCGGACCTGGAAGCAGCTGACTGTTCAAGGACTGACCCTGATGTTGAAATGAGCAATTAAAGACGATCCTGTTCTTTCCATTGTGTTGTACGACATGGTGTGGAATGAACCAGGACTCTGAGGTATTGTTTGCTTCTTCTGTGGTTATCTTGGCTACATATCCAGCAGATTCCAATTTACGGATTTCAGTGCAGTAGGTTTGTGCTAATTCAGGATCTCGTGCCAATCTGCGCTCGGTACTTCGAAGGCTAGGAAGAACAGCACCCTTGTCTGTATGGAATGTGATCATGGGCATGCGTCGGAGCAATGGTGTGGCATAACGTTGAACGCCATCTACGTTCACACTGGTTGTGTCGTTCTGGAGCATAGCGAGAGCGTCTTTGTCCTGCTTGGACCTAGTAACAATCTTCTCATTGTAGGGGAAGGTGTCGACTTGCCAAAGACGTTCGACGTTCCGAATCAGATCATCTGGAAACGGAGTGGTGGTGATATGAAGGCACTGCTGATAACACCGTGAGGGTTGCTTGGGGCTCATGGGACCCTGAAGAGACCATCCCAGCTGTGTTCTGATGGCTATTGGAGCTCCGTCTGGTCCTCGGCATACAGGCTGTATCGGCATTAAGAGGTGCGGCATGTCAGAACCAATAAGGATTAGTGGTTTGACTCTATCAACAGGGGAAAGAGGAAGATCTCTCAGATGACGATAAGCACGTTGGAGCGCAGCCACTGGATAGTTATGTTCCGCGAGACTCAAACCAGTCGCAGTGAAAGCATTGGAGATAGTGAACCGCTGCCTGGGTTTGGTGACTGCTGAGACCTCGAAAGAAACGGACGAACCTGCGAGTTCTGTGGGAGATTGCTGAACAGTCTGTAGATGAAGTACCTCTGGGGTACAGGTAAGCTTGAGCTGCTGTACAACTGGGGAAAGCACAAGTGTTCTCTCTGACCCATCATCAAGGACGGCATGTGCCTCCATTGTGTGGTGTTCATTATGAAGGAGGACCTTGACGACCTTCAGCATGACTCTGGGTGTACGGTTCGGTCTGTCCAAATAAACCTGGGTCGATGGGAGGCTGACGGTAAGGACAGCACTGGTAGTGCCTTGGATGGAATCATGAAGAACTGTGAGATGTAGCTCTTTACAGGTTCTACATGGACGTTTGAGGTTGCAAGACTCTACAGCATGGGACCGTCCACATCTCCAACATCGTTTACCATCTCTAATCCAAGATACAATCTGGGAGGTCGTCAACTTCTTGAATGCTTCACAAGCGTTGAGGTAGTGATCCCTGTTGTCACAATGAGGACAGTATGGCTTGGGCTTGGAGCTGGACTTAGGGGCTGTCGACTCAGGAGTCTTAGCTACACTCTCACGTGTAAAGAGAACTGGCCTTGGCTGACCTCTTGGATAAAGTACTCCTCTAGCTCTACCAAGGGGCTTAGGAGCCTCACTCTGGAACATAGCCACTGCTCTACTAGAAATACGTTTCGCTTGGGATTTTATCTGGAGCCAGTTGGCGAAATCAGGTAATGTGTAGGTCTTGTCGGTGCCAGTCTGGAGAATACCTCGACTTAGGCAGTATTCAACAAAACTGTCGCGATAGGCCGGTGGCAGTTTACTCAAGAGACGGTCTACATGCGAACCACACCAAAGCTCGTAACCATTCTGGCCTTCAAGGGTTCTCAGCATACCCACTAAAGACTGGACTGACAATGCAAATGAGTCAAAGGCATTAGCATCACCAAACTTAAGAGGTGGGGTGCTCAAGATGGTGCCCAACTCGGACTGAACAAGCTGTCGTGGTTGTCCATACTTGTCTTGAAGTGCCTGCAGAGCAGCAGTGTAAGGCTGGGGATGATACATGAAGGATTTAGCTAGCTGATGAGCACTAGGAAGTTCCAAATGACTCAAGAGAACATGATATTTATACTGTTCACTGATATGATGGTGATTACTCAACAAATTGTCTAATGCTAACTTAAACAAAGCAAAGTCACTCTCAGCACCACTCTCGAAAACAGGTAACGTGGGTCGTGGAATGCCATAGGCTGATGTGAGCAGAAGCTCTGGACTCGGTTGAGGTGAGTAGGCAGTAGGGGGAAGAGGCCCAGATGCTTTGACATAACCAGGAGCATGAAGTGCCGTCGCCGATGCTTGGTGGCTGAAGACAGGGAGCTGTGACAGACTCGGAAGTGTTGTCACCGGCGCTGTTGCTGTCTGTTGTAGCCTGTAGCGATGGGTAGGTAGCGTGGCAGTAACAGGCTGCTGTGTCACACGCGGCATGCCGCTACTCATTGGGTACGCAGTGGACGTCGGGATGGTGAACACTCCTGAAGATTGAGGGGCCACATTCGACGGTAATGACACACAGTGTACTGGCACGGCAGTAGAAGGCAACGGGTGCAACGTCAGGGACTAGCGACGAGAATGCTTGTGGCCCTGGGTCACGTGCAGTGGGCATGGGTGCATCCGCTGAGTGCGGAGCTGGTGAGGCCCAATGTGGCGGTCTGGGTGATGCTGCAGAGACATCAGGATCAGGCAGTGCTGTAAGACGAGGCAGCAGCGTCGACGTCACAGCAGGCGACTGGAAGGGGGCCTGCTGAGGTTCAGTAGACATGAGCTGCGATGAACAAGCCTGGCTGCGCCATGATGCGAGCTGTTGAGCATTTGGAGAGCCAGAGTCTGTAGGGACTGGTGTGGTCGCTCTAGAGTCTACAGAGAGCATAGAGGAAACAAGCTTAGCTACTTCTAGTTCAGTCTCTGCTTCTTGAAGCTTGCGCTGTCGTTCTAGTTGTTTCAAAAGGGACTCCTTTGCGGCTAGCGCTTCCTCTTGCATGCGCTGGGCTTCTTTAGCTTGTAACTGCAGTCTTTGATATTCCAGATCTACCAGCGAGTCATCTACTACTTGCTGCCTTAGACTGTCATACTGTCTCTGTTTGATCTTCTCCTCCAACATAGCAGTCTGGACGCTAGAGAGCTCTGGTGGGACATAAACGCCAGCGGACGTAATGGAACGCCTACAGGTCCTGGATTGAGAGCTGACACCACTGCGAGACGTTTTCCTCGAGCTGCTTCGGGCTGACTAAAACAGTGAGAGGAAGCCTTTGGAGGATGGTCACCAGCAGGGTGGTATCCAACATCATAATCATCCAGATGTGTAGGCAGATTAATTTTACGTCGAGGTCTGGACGTTGTCTCAGATAGATCACTTTCTGCTTTGTCCATATTGGTTCGGTCTTGCGCTCAATCCGGCTCGAAGGACCACTTTTGTAGCGAAGACGTGCTACGATATGTATAATACGCTGATTGAGGAGGCCAAATATGGACAGGATTCCGGTCAGAGAATCAGGAGGCGGAGAGAAGATTCCTCACAAAGATGTATTTATTAAACAGTCTTTGGATGGTCATCTGAACCAGTTAGTTGTTGGCAGTGATGTCTGTATTAATGGTCTAAAGGAACAATAAAGAAATATAATTACGATTGTATTCTGACAATAATTTACACACTGGCATGGTAATAAAACAAATATGATAAACATAATACACTGTACCATGGTATGTTACTAATATAAAACGCATTAGTTACACAGTTGAGAATACTTCCAATGCTAATACTGATTAGCGGATTTATCTCGCGGCAAATTACGGCCGCTACGGCGCTCCAAACGCGCCGATAACAACCGCAGAACGATCGCGGGACATCAAACACATACATTCAATAAACATACATATGCAGATGTACTTACATCAAGGCATAAACGCATTAAACAAACACAAATAAGCGTGAAGAGGTGAACATTCTGACAGTCTTCCTGTGTGTACAACTATAATCAGTCCGTGTAGCAAACGACTTTTGGTTCCTAGGACAGTCTTTCGTACACATATACACATGCATCCCCCCACACCCATCCCACGCCTTCGCCGCTTCGTACCCACAGCCTGGCAGGCGGGTCTGTGACCAGCGCCGAGAATGGCTGCAGGACCGGATGCTGCTTGCCTGGGCTGGACTAATTCCATCCCCCACTCCCCACACGTGTTGCAATGTCTTGTTCATGTTGTTGTACTGTTTATGTGCTAATGTTGCTGAGGTGTTTTTTCCTGTTCCCAGACTGTACTCCTTACAGGAGCATAGTCTGGGGGTCGCCTTTTTTTTCACCTCACCTGTCCTCATGTCATGCTGTATTTTTCTCGAGATTGGCGCTGATTATAGCAGCCATGGTAGCATCTTGCTACCGAAGCACATTCCTTGTGTGTGAAAGCACTACTTGGCAATAAAGTTGATTCTGATTCTGATTCAGCCATCGCCGATACTGCCAACGCAACCCGTCACATTCACATTTTCTGTGATGCCTCGGAGCGCGCCTATGGATCAGTAGCCTACATGCAGATGACAGATGAAAGTCAGCAAGTCTATGTCTCCTTCGTGTTTGCTAGATCGAGAGTCGCACCCCGTAAGCAGCTGTCTATTCCGAGGCTCGAGCTCAGTGCCGCGCTTACAGGCGCACAGTTGGCTAGAGTGATCGAGGCAGAGCTTGCAGTACCATTTGAGCACATCACTCTTTGGTCAGACTCCACAACTGTGCTGCACTGGATCAAATCAGAATCCTGCCGTTACAAAGTGTTTGTGGGAACACGTATCGCAGAAATCCAGAACCTGACCAACCCTGTTCAATGGCGGTATGTTGACACTCTAAGTAATCCAGCTGATGATATAACCCGCGCACTCACTCTACAAGAGATGGTACAGGATCATCGCTGGAACAAAGGTCCACATTTTCTCCATTTGTCTGAAAGGGAGTGGCCCAATATGCCCTCATTTGAGCTTGAACCAGACACCACAGAGTTTAGGAAGTCTGCCTTCGTAGGAACTGTGTCCAGTATCTTGCCCACACATCTTCCGGACCCCAGTAAGTTCTCCAACTGGAAAGAGCTTCTTAAGGAAACTGCTAGCTCCTTTCACGGGGCGGCTGATGCTAATACTACAGTACACTTTTCCGCTACCGATTTTCTGCAAGCAGAGAAGCTAATGTTACAAAAGGCTCAAGAGGACTGCTTTGCTGAAGAATTGAGAGCTCTCAAAGCTGGACGTACTCTTCCTTCAGACAGTCGTCTCGCATCTCTGTCACCAGAATATGAAGGAGCCACGGAGCTACTCAAAGTTGGTGGCAGGTTAAGGCATGCTGAAGGACTAGACCTGGATACTATCCACCCAGTTATCCTGGACCCAAGCCACCCAGTGACGAAGCTTATCATCAAGGATTTCGGTGAGTCACTACTGCACCCTGGGCCAGAACGGGTTCTTGCCGAGATCAGACGCAGGTTTTGGATTATCCGTGGTAGAGAGGCCATTCGAAAGTATCAGCATTCATGTCTGGAGTGCCGACGATGGAGAGCGAATCCTGACGTACCGAAGATGGCAGATTACCCACCAGCTCGGTTACGACTCCATAAGCCACCTTTTTATTCAACCGGAGTTGATTGCTTTGGACCTTTCCAAGTGAGGATCGGGCGCCGCACCGAGAAAAGGTTGGGTATTGTCTATAAATGTATGACTACTCGCTCGGTGCATCTGGATCTATTAGAAAGCCTCGATACAGATGCTTTCCTGCTGTCACTGAGAAGATTCATCTCTCGACGTGGCAGACCGTTCGAACTCCTCATGGACAATGGTACCGACTTTGTCGGTGGAGAGAGAGATTTGCGTGAAGCCGTTGCTGCCATGGCACCTCAGTGGAGAAAGCAACTCGCTGAACAGCAGATATCCTTCCGATTCAATCCTCCAAGTGCGCCGCACTTTGGTGGCACATGGGAGAGGGAAGTGAAGTCTATCAAGACTGCGCTTCGCGTTGTCCTCAAAGATCAGACTGTTCCTGAACCTGTCTTGATGACAATTCTAGTGGAAGTCGAGGGCATAATGAATGCGAAACCCTTAGGCTATTTGGCATCAGATGCCTCTGATCCAGACCCGGTCACACCTAACCTCCTCCTCATGGGCCGTCACGACTCGTCGCTTCCTCAAGCAGTTTACGACCCCAGTGACCTCGGGAGAAGACGCTGGAGGCACAGCCAAGTCATTGCCGATCGCTTCTGGTCATCCTTCATCAGCCACTACCTACCAGGGCTACAAGAGCGCAGTAAGTGGAGGAAAGACGGTAAGCCACTCTCCATAGGCGACGTTGTTTTAATTGTGGATCCCCAACTTCCTCGAGCGTCATGGCCCGTAGGACGGATTACCCAGACTCATCCAGGAGCAGATGGACGTGTACGGACTATCAGTGTTCAAGTGAAGGACCGTACCTACATTCGTCCAGTCGCCCGGATCATCCTGCTCCCAGCTCTGGAGGACAAGGACGAAGAAGAGACCACCAAATAGACTTTCTCCTACTCTTTCAACTGCCATGCGGCCAGTTGGGGGCTGCTTTGTCTGAAAGCCTATTTGTTCAGCGCTGAGGTTTCCTAAGCGTGTTCGGACGCTCAATCATGTGAACGGCGCCTGGCCAGAAAATGCGGCGCGCAGCTCAGTTGTTCGCGCTCAGTGATGATGAGAGGAGACTCAGAGACCCATTTCTTTACTTTTGTGTGCGTTTTATGAAAAGCAAACCACATACACTCAATTATACAAACTTGTATATTGGCATCCTGATCTTGGAAATAAAGATGATAAAGGATTCTCTGGCTGGAATCTTTCTGTAGTGTTCCCATCCTAAAAAGAACCACTAGTCCATATTTTACAGTGCTATTTTATGGAAGTTTGCACTCAAGTCTATTATTTTGTGTGGTATCTTTGGTTTGAATACAGATTTAAACTTGTCAGTATTAAGTGTTTTTAAGTTTAAGTTTTTAAAGTTTTTGTTTTTTTGTTAATGGATGTTCGATAGTACATAATTAAATTTCAAAAGTTAAATCATTTTGACTTAATTGAGTCATGAGTTTCCTCATACATAATAATAATAATAGTAGTAATTAAATGACTCACAGACACATAAATACACACACAGTAGCCTACCAGTCAAAAGATTTAAAAGGTTTATTTTTTAAAGGGTACCTATTATGGCATTTAAAATGTTCCTAATAATGTTCTGGGAGTCCCCAACAACAGTTTTACATGCATGCAATGACAAAAAACACTTTTGTTGTCTTATAATATGCATTTATTTTTACCTGATTTGCTCACCGACTCCCTAATGATTCGTTTGACGACTCATTTGTCCAAACCCCTCCTTTGCGTGACGCTAATCGGCGGTGATTGGTCAGATGACCCAGTCAGTTATATTTTGCGTTAGCCCAAAGCTTAAACATATTGATAAAGCACTGCAGTACTACAATACGCTTCACATAATTTCACATATTTCAAAAAACAAAAAAAATGACATCGGAGACCTAGAAGCTGCTGAGCGTAACTCTCACTCTCTCACACACACACGCACGCACACACACACACACACACACACACACACACACACACACACACACACACACACACACACACACACACACACACACACACACACACACACACACACACACACAACCATAAAAGCAACAATTATTAATAGTACTTACAGGTTGTGATTCGGAGGAGGAAGCTGATCCAAATAAACTTGGTATTGAACGTTCCTTCAGTATCAGGCGACTCGCGAATACACCATAATCCACACAGCATTTGTGTTTGTGAAGCGATCGTCATTAAAATAACGCGAACACAGCTCAAGGTGGCTATACTTGTGTGGTATAGTTGTAAATATAAACTCTAGCCACTGAGTCTTCACATGCTTGTCCCTGGGCAGTGAAAAAAAAAGTTTGCTTTTGATTCGCACTTCAGAACATAGTCTCGTCGACATGTTGTTGTCAGGTTTCTCTGTCTGCTGGGCGCGCGCACTGAGTGGGCGTGTCGAATTCAAATAACTTGTGCAAGTGACGTACGAAAGTGCATCGTTCGTCTATCGATTCATATCAGCGACTCAGAGTCGACTCTTACTTTTGAGAGACAATAACTTTGTATACGGTGAACTTTCATATTTAAAACTTTGCAGGATGTTTTTGTTCACTTAGATCTATGTTACACACTACATGAAAGGTAATTTTCAAAATTCCATGATAGGTACCCTTTAATGTTTCTCAAAGTTTAATGTTCCCTTATGCTCACTAAGGCTATATTTATTTTATCAAAAATACAGTAATATTGTGAAATATTATTCCAATGTAATACTGCAGTTTTATATGTGAATATATAGTAAAGTGTAATTTATTAATCAAAGCTGAATTTTAGCATCATTAGTTCAGTGTCACATGATCCTTCAGAAAACATTCTAATATAGCTACGGATGTTATGAACTTGATGCTCAAGAAACATTATCAATGTTGAAAACAGTTGTGCTGCTTATTGTTGTTCTTTTCTTCTTCTGAAAACCAATATATACAACAATTCAAAGATTTTGGTTAAGTGATATAAAATATAATACTTTTATATAGCAAGGAAGTAATAAATTAATAAAAAGTTGATCCACATTGATCAAAATTAAGAACCTTTCTTAACTGAGCACCAATAATAATTGAGCATACAATCAACATTTTACTATGATTTCTAAAGAATCATGTGATATCGAAAACTAGAGTAGGTCTAATGATACATAAAATTCATCTTTTACATCAGTCTAAATGACATTGTAATTAAATTAAAACGTACTCGGTTACTAACGTAACCTCGGTTCTCTCTAGAGAGGGAACGAGTACTGCGTAATATCTTACGCTATGGGGAAAACTCTTTTCCACGAGATATTGAAGCCAAAAATTATCCTTAATTTTTTATTAATGTAAAACGCTTTGCGGCAGCAAGCAGACATAGGCGAGACAGCTCGCGCGCCTATTGGCTGCCCTGCGGCAACAGCAGCAGCCTATCGAGAGAGGCTCTGCGTGACGTCACGACGAATGGGGGCCTTTCGCGCCCATATCGTCACGTCCCGCCAGAAAGGGCGTGGTCTCGCCCTATAACTAGGCTCGATAGCTGCTCTTACGTTGGTTTTCATCGCAGAAGCGAACCAGAGCGTATTCCAAGCACGGCAAGATACGCAGTACTCGTTCCCTCTCTAGAGAGAACCGAGGTTACGTTAGTAACCGAGTACGTTCTCTTACGAGAGTATCTCTCGTACTGCGTAATATCTTACGCTATGGGGAACACAATGCAACACGCCGTGCTGGTAGGGATCCAACACCAAAGTCCCAGGGGCCGAAGCCCGGGGCGCATATAGTGCATAATCACCATAAACTCACAGAGAGTGAGGGAAGAGAGGCTAGAAGCATCATTCCCTGTAAATAGCATCCGAAAGGAGCTAATCATGTGACAAATAGACCATACCGTCAGGGTGAACATTCAGCCTGAACTGGGTGGCCACAAGTGTGTCAACATTTTAATGAGCTGCTGTACCGGTCAGTGAGCAATACGCAGGTCAAACTCAGTATCCGAGCCGCACAGCGGGCAGATAGCACTGAATTTTATACCGCCTAAAGCTTAGCTTGTAAGGCGGGAACCTCCAGGTTATAGTATTTTATAAATGTAGACGGCGAGGCCCAGCCCGCGGCCATACAAATATCTTGCAGGGTAACGCCGCTAGACCATGCCCACGAGGAGGCCATGCCTCTTGTGGAGTGCGCTCTAACACCCAAAGGGCACTGTAGGCCCTTAGATGTGTAAGCCTTTGCTTGCGCTTGACACCAAGCAGAGAACACAGTACACTTCGAGATGTAGAGTCGTCTGGTAGACGGGGCTCTAGCCTGCGCGATCATGTTTAACACTCCCTCTGGGAGGTCAGCGGGTACCCGTTGATGGCCCATGCGTGCAGGGACCACAAATCCGGGCGAGGATGCCAAATCGAGCCCCCCGCCTGAGAGAGGAGGTCTCTCCTCAACGGTAAAGGCCATGGGGCAGCGCTGGTCAGCTGCATCAGGACAGGGAACCACGACTGGTTTGTCCAGAGCGGAGCTATGAGTAGCACTGGGCATCCCTCCCTCCTGATTCGCTCCAAAACCTGAGGCAGGAGTGAGACAGGGGGAAAAGCATATAGGGGGCGGCGGGGCCAAACATGGGCCAGCGCGTCCCGGCTTTTCGAGAAGAATCTCGGGCAGTGAGCGTTTTCTTGGGACGCGAACAGGTCCACCTGCGCTTTGCCAAACGTTTCCCACAGCAGCTGGATCGTCTGCGAGTGCAGAGACCATTCTCCTGCTGGGACGTTGTTTCTGGACAGCCTGTCTGGCCCCACATTTAGGTGACCAGGCACATGCGCCGCTCTCAGCGAGAGCAGGTTGTGCTGAGCCCAGACCAGGAGGCGTTCCGTCAGCCTGTAAAGGTTTTGGGACCTGACGCCGCCCTGGCGATTTATGTACGCCACCACTGACATGTTGTCCGACCGGACCAATACGTGGTGGCCTATTATCTGGGGACAGAAGCGCCGTAGCGCTTTGTCGACTGCTATTAATTCCAAGCAGTTTATGTGAAGGAGCTTCTCCCGTACTGACCATAGGCCAGCTAGCGGTCTGCCCTCGAGCAGCGCTCCCCACCCCGAAGTGGAGGCGTCCGTAGACACCACCTTCACACTCGAGGGGATCCCCAGACTCACACCTGACTGATACCAGCCGGTTGCTTTCCATGGTTTCAGAGCCGAAATGCACTGAAGGTCGACCCTGAGGCGAAATAGACCTGCGGTCCACGCCCTGGGGGGAACTCGTGCTTTTAGCCATAGCTGCAGTGGGCGCATGCGGAGCAGGCCCAACTGGAGTACGGAGGCTGCTGAGGCCATCAGACCCAGCATTTTCTGAAACCTTCTGAGCGGGACTATAGAGCCGTGGCGGAAGGATTTCGCGACGTGCTGAATATTCAATCCGCGCTCCGGTGACAGGCGTGCCGTCATGGATAGCGAGTCTAACACTGTTCCCAGAAAGGAAATTCTCCGACTGGGGAGCAGTGAGCTTTTCGCCCAATTGACTGTAAGGCCCAGCTCCTCGAGGTGCTCGAGTAATGCGGCCCTGTGTTCTATGAGCTCCGTTCGTGAACTCATGCCTCGAAGTCTCAGGGGGGCGAGGGCCGCGTCCATGCACTTCGTGAACGTACGGGGTGCTAGGGACAGGCCGAACGGCAGGACTGTGTATTGATATGCCTGGGCCTCGAAGGCGAATCTCAAGAATCGCCTGTGATGGGACGATATTTGTATTTGAAAATATGCGTCTTTCAGATCTATTGACATGAACCAGTCTCCTTGGCGCACTTGCGCGAGGATTTTCCTGGTCGTAAGCATTCTGAACTGGCGCTTCACGAGCGTTCTGTTCAGCAGTCGCAGATCTAGAATGGGTCTGAGCCCACCATCTTTTTTCGGTACCAGAAAATATCTGCTGTATAAGCCCCCTTCGCTCTGAGCCTGAGATAAAGGTTCTATAACCCCTTTCCTCAGTAGTTTCGCTATCTCGGCTCGAAGTAGATGAGATACTTCGCTTTTCACCGTAGTTTTGACGCGCGCCGTGTAACGGCGAGGGCGTCGAGCGAATTGTAGCGAATAGCCTCTCTTTATAGTGTTCAGCACCCACTCTGATACCCCGGGAAGCCTTGACCACGCATCCGCGCGAATAGCTAGGGGTAGAATGAAATCTGGGCTCTGGCCGCGGGAAAGCGGCGGCACGAGAGTCCCTGTGTGCTGGGAACACAGCGCCGTGTTTACAGCGTTCGAGGCGGGGGGCGCGCTGATCACAGTGGGCAGCCTGGCCGCGCTCAGCTCCTCTAAGGCGGGTGGCGCCGAGAGAGCGAGCGGGGCGAATCCCGTGGGATTCGGCGTGTCTGTGAGGAAATGTGGGCGCGGGGCTGCGGGCACATTTGCTGCACTGAAAACACTGTCATTTAGGGCCGACTGAATGTGTGTTGGTTTCGTTTTTACAGAAACCGAGGGACACGCAGCGTGTAGTGCAAGCGGGCATTGGGACATGGGCGCGTTCACTACATTGTTTGCACAATCGACCGGAGACGATTTTATTTGTGCGAGCCCTGCACCGTGGCGGGCTGTGTCTGGGTGTGGGAATGGGCACTGGGACGTGGGCATTCTTACAACACTCATAACACCATCGGCCGAGGCCGGAACACCAGAAAATACACTCTTTATTGGATTTATCTGGGTAGCCGTAAAAACAGCTTTTGTGTGCAGGCAAGTGGGCTGAGACACCGGCTGCTTCACTGCAAAATACACTGGGACAGTCACAATGCATGGAACTGAACGAGCGAGAAGTTTTGGTGGAAATCCGGCCGCAGCGGGATCTGAACACCGTCGTTTTCCTAGAGAGGCTAGGAAGACTTTGAGGCCTCGGGCTTGATCTCAATCCTCGGCCGGGGCCCGCGGTGAGGGGGGCGGCGTCCGGCGGAGCGAGACCGTGGTCTCTGATCCCGGGCCTGGCGGCGCTGTGAGGCGGCGGCGGCGGGCGGTGCAGGCTGGGGCTGAGAGCTGCGAGCAGGCGGCTTGGTGCGACCTGTAGCGGAGCTCGAGCGCTTCGGCAGGAAGTGCTTCATAGCCTGAGAAGTCTTCTGCACCTCAACAAACCTGTCTGCAAAGTCTTTGATGGCAGGTCCGAAAAGGCCCGCTGGGGAAATGGGCGCGTCGAGGAACACAGAGCGCTCGGCTTCCGTCATCTCGGACAGCGTCAACCATAAGTGTCTCTCGGCGACGGCGAGAGAGGCCATATTCCGCCCCATGATCTGTGCAGCGGCTTTAGAGGCGCGTAGAGCGAGGTCCGTAGCGCTTCTCAGGTCCGCCACACAGATAGCGCCGGGTCCCTCCTCGTCCAGCTTGAGGAGAAGGTCTGCCTGGTAGATCTGCAGAATAGACATCGTGTGCAGCGCTGAAACTGCTTGCCCGGCTGCGGTTGTAAGCGCGTCCGTGCAGCGATGATGTCACCCGACAGGCTTTGGACGGGAGCGTCGTCTGAAACACGCCGTCCAGCAGAGGGCGGGCAGAGATGTGACGCAACAGCCGTCTCCACCGGAGGAATGGCGAGGTATCCTCTATCTCCCGCACCGTCGACAGCGGAGAATGCCGCGGAGGTAGAGGTACGCATCCTGGCGGAAAAGGGGGCCTTCCACGACTTTGCAACCTCCTCGTGAAGTTCCGGGAGGAAGGGCGCGGGCCTAGACTTTGACGGAGCCTCGTCTTTCCCGAGAAAGCGTCCGTCCAATCTGTTGCGCGGCGGTAGCGTGGGTGCCTCCCAATCGAGGCCGATGCTTTCCACGGCCTGGGTGAGCAGACGCATCAGCTCAGCCTCAATGCCGGCTCTCTTCCCAGAGGGTTGGCGGGAAACGTTAGCGGAGGGGAGGTCCACGGAGCTCGCCCAATCCTCGCTATCCGAAGCCAAGAGAGAACATGCCTCAGTGTTATCGTCCAACTCGATGGCGGATGCGGCAGCAGACGGCGGCCGCTGTCCGTCCGGGAGCGACTCGAGCGAAGCCGGCGAAGCTGGCGGGCGAACCGGCGAGCTTTGGCGGGCTGGAGATAGCTTGGGCGCGCGCTGGGCGCGGCGCTTCTTGCGGCGCGGCGTCACGGCAGGCTGGGATGCGGGCTCGGAGAACGAAGCTAGGCGAGTCCGCAGAGTCACCATAGGCAAACGTTCACAATGATGGCATCCGCCGTCAGCGAGCGCGATGGCCGCGTGATCCTCACCCAGGCAGGACACGCAGATGACATGGCGGTCCTCATCGCTGAGTGGGGCTCGGCAAGAACCACAGGAAGGCATCTTAAAAAAGACGCCGCTCTTTTAGAGGGGTGAGAAAAAGGCAAACAATGCAAACACACACACTCTAAGCAGAGGAAAGGATATGTACGCCGGAAAGCGCAGCAGGTACGGCGGCTGAAGGCGGCGAGGCTAGCGACTCCAGACTCGATGGCACGTCCCGCTGAAGGCTACAGGTCGACGGCGCGGCTTCTCACTCTGGATCCAGCGATGCGGGAGGCTTCGCTGAAGAGATGAAAATCAACGTAAGAGCAGCTATTGAGCCTAGTTATAGGGCGAGACCACGCCCTTTCTGGCGGGACGTGACGATATGGGCGCGAAAGGCCCCCATTCGTCGTGACGTCACGCAGAGCCTCTCTCGATAGGCTGCTGCTGTTGCCGCAGGGCAGCCAATAGGCGCGCGAGCTGTCTCGCCTATGTCTGCTTGCTGCCGCAAAGCGTTTTACATTAATAAAAAATTAAGGATAATTTTTGGCTTCAATATCTCGTGGAAAAGAGTTTTCCCCATAGCGTAAGATATTACGCAGTACGATCGATACTCTTGTAAGAGAACCGAAAATAGCTACTTTATATTGTAATAATATATGTTTCATCAAAAAAAGTGAGCTTAAGAGACATAAAAAAAAGAAGAATCCAAACTTTTGACCCTAGCCATAGAAATAGGCCTTTTACACACACAAACAAAGCAAACAGATTATGGTGCGTGTAGTATTTGTGACAATTTTCATATATGTTATAAACTAAACACAACATACAGTAGTTAAAAACACTAACCTTGAAGTTTGTGTTGCATCCACATCCTGTATCCGCAGTGTTCGTTAAAAGTTGAAAACACACCATGCAGGATAACATAACCTAAGTGAATATTGTGATTTGGTTTGCCGTTTAGGTCTTACCTTGTTACTTTTACAAAAAAAAAGTGGGCTGGTGCACCGTCTTTCTCTCTTATTCAGTGTCTCGCCCATTCAGTTAGTTGTGCACAAACGGAGCACAAACGAACGAGACTATTTGAGTAAATTTGGAGCATGTGGGGGGGGATGGTGACGTCATCGTCTATAATTCAATTTCCGATATTTTAAAACACAACGCAGCACAAACGAAAATTGTACCGGCACAAACCAGCACAAACGAACGAGACTATTTTGGGTGAATTTGGATCATGGGGGGGGGGGGGGGGGGGGGCTGAGTGACCTCAGAATGACCTAAAAATATTCTTTTAATATCTAAAAAACCGAAACAGCGAAACAGAAACTTTTTACAGCACAAACAGCACAAACGGAGCACAAACGATTGAGCATAGTTTGACGACGTTTTGCATTGGGTGGGGGGCCAACTTCACGCAGGTGGGTAACCTTATAGCGTGCAATGGCTATATAAACATGCTGAAACAACAAAAACATTCAACATTTAAAATATAAAAAATAAAAAGTGTATTCCCATTATTCCAAAGCACCGCACGCTCTTCATTAAGAGCTCATGACTCACAGCTGTGATTGTACAGGCGATCGCCTCGTTCAGATAATGTTGCACAATTAAAAAGAAAAGAAAAATGACACACACAGTGTTTTAAATATTGACGTTTATTTGTAAGGTTCAAATGCGTTTAATTGATTGTCTAAACTGCGTCTGGCCATTATTTTCTGACAGCACGTGGGGAGACTGGGTGGGGATTTAAATGACGTGCACCTGTGAATGCAGACACGGAGTGGAGAGTGGTGTGGGCAGGCTGGGCTGGACTGGACGAGAGATGGCATAAGGAAGTGACGGTTCAGGAAATGAGTCAGGAGAGATGGATGAAGGTGGTGGGAGTTATGGAAATTGGAATACAGCAGGTAGGACAAATAAGCGTAAAAAGAGCGTAAAATCAGATGGGTGGGATAGTGACGGGAGAAGAAATGCAACAGAGAGGAAGAGCGAGGATTTCAAAATAATGGTAAAACTAGCGCAAGAGGGGGCTTCATTCGGCGATTAGAATCCAATACAGCTAACTAAATCCATAAGTAAAGAAATCGGGGAGGTAAGAAGTGCAAAAATATTGCGAGATGGATCATTAATAGTTATATGTAAGGATGGAGAACAACAAGGAAAAGCAACTAAAATTAATAAAATAAATGGCAAGAAAGTGCATTGTTCTCTGATGAATGACAGAAAATGGGTCAGAGGAGTAATTAAGGTCAGAGAAGTTAAAGTGCTGTAATTGTGGAGGAGAACATAGCTCAGCTTACCGTGGTTGCGAGGTCAGTAAAAGAGCTGAAGAGGTGCAGCGAATCAGGACGGCTCAAGGAATAAGCTACGCAGAGGCAGCAAGAAAGGTTTCAGGAGATGCGCAGGTAATAAGGCAAAGTGACATTAGAAATCAAGATGTAGTGAAATGTAGAGGATGTAATAGGTTGAAGGAGGAAACTATGATTGTGAACAAGAATGACTTTGTATTCTTTATGGCAGATGTAATCAACTGTTCAGCACAGACAAAAAGCCGGAATGAGAGGATAAAGATTATTGTTAAATCAGCTGAGAAGTACCTTGATGTGAGAGGGCTGCTCTGGGAAACAGTTAAAGACATTCTTAATGAAGATAATCAGCCATCTCAGACAGGTGGTGGATCGTCTTAATGGTGGTAAGTCTACTCCAGTGGAATGCGAGAAGCTTAATTTCAAATGGCCAGGAGTTCAAAAAGTATATTGATAAGTTGGAAGAGAAACCTGATGTTATTTGTATACAGGAGACATGGTTAAAGTCACAGTTAGATTTTTTTATAAAGGGATATAATGCTGTTAGGAGAGATAGAGAATTTGGTAGAGGGGGAGGTGTGATGACATTTATACAAAATGGAATGAGTTATAAGGTAATGCGTATAAGCACAGAGCATGAATCAATTACAGTTAAGGTATGGACTAATAAAGGTAATATTAACATAATCAATTATTATAATCCGTGTGGGGAAATAAGTCTAGAATCATTAGAGGAGGTTGTAGGGGTATTAGATGATAATGTGATATTGTGTGGGGATTTCAATGCACATAGTTCACTTTGGGGCAGCAGTAGGACAGATTCAAATGGTTTAGTGGTTGAGGAATTTATAGATAATTACTGTTTGGTATGTATTAATAACGGGGAAGGAACACGATATAATAGTATGCAAAACACAGAGGCAGCACTAGATTTAACACTGGTATCTAGTGAAATAGCAGGTTTAAGCACTTGGAATGTGATCAAATACACTACAATAGGAAGCGATCATTATCCTGTGGTAACGAAAATTGGCATGGAAGGTTATTATGAAAAGGGAAAGAAAATTCCTAGATGGAAATTGGGAGATGCTAATTGGGAAGTTTTCCAAAAGATTAGTGCTGATAGATTCTATAAACTTAAGGAGGAGAGTCAGACAGATGTAAATATAATTAATAGTAAAATAGTTAAGGAGATTATTCAGTCTGCTGAGGAAACTATTCCTAAGAGTAATGGAATTAAACGGACTAAGAGTGTACCCTGGTGGAATGATAACTTTAGTAAAGCCATAAAGGCCAGGAATAAAGCATTTAGAGAGCTCAAGAAAATTCATTCTCAGGATGCATTGGTCCAGTATAAAAGGGCCCAGGCATTAGTGAGGAGGGCAATAAGAATACAAAAAAGAACATTTTGGAGGAAATATTGTAACACTATTGGAAGGGAAGTACAGCTGTCAGATGTCTGGAGCATGATTAAAAGAATGGGGGGGATTAGAAGAAATTATGAAATACCAGTGTTGGTTAATGGTAACAAATTGGCGGTCAATAATTTAGAAAAGGCAGAACTTCTTGCACAAACATTTGAAAGGGTTCATAGTTCATGTAATCTCACAGATGAGGCTAAGCAGTGTAGAGAGAGAATCATTATGGAGAATCCCAATATAACAGAGAAAAGGGGGATGACAGGAGATCCATTGGATCTACCGTTTAATATGTTTGAGTTAAGAAGAGCAATTATGGGTGCTCGTCAGACCACTCCAGGGAAAGATGGTGTATGCTATGGAATGCTGGGACACATGCAAGATAGTGCACTGGACATGGTGTTGGGTTTGTTCAATAAAGTTTGGGATATTGGCCAACTTCCGTTAGATTGGAAACAAGCAATAATAGTGCCCATTCTTAAACCTGGAAAAGATCAGTCAGACCCTTCTAGCTGTAGACCTATTGCATTAACGTCACACTTATGCAAAATTATGGAAAGAATGGTCACAGAACGTTTAACGTATTATTTAGAGAGTAAAGCTCTTCTGTACCCATATCAAAGTGGGTTTCGTAGGGGTCGGAATACAATGGACTCAGTATTGTGCTTAGAAAATTTTTTGATGTCGAAAAAGCATATGATATGCTCTGGAAGGAAGGATTACTTATTAAGTTGAAGTCATTGGGTATTGGAGGCAGAACATATAATTGGGTTATGAACTTTTTGTTTGACAGGAAAATTCAAGTAAGAGTTGGCTCAGAATACTCCAGTGTATATAAGGTGGAGAATGGGACTCCGCAAGGTAGTGTGTTTAGTCCACTGCTATTCAACATAATGATAAATGACATTTTCTCTCAGCTTGAACAAAGCGTAGGGAAATCCTTGTACGCAGATGATGGGGCTCTGTGGGTAAGAGGCCGTAATGTTTTGCACGTCAGTAAGAAAATGCAAGCTGCAATAGTTGATGTGGAAAAATGGGCAAATAAATGGGGATTCAAATTGTCTGTAGAAAAAACCAAGGTGATTTGCTTTTCAAGGAGACATAAAGTCACACCGATTTTCATGAAGTTGTATGAACAACCACTTGAGCTGGTTAAGACAGTTAGATTTCTTGGGGTGTGGTTTGATGAGAAGCTCACATGGAATACTCATTTAGACAAAGTCAAAAACAAATGCAAAAAGGTAATAAATATACTTCGCTGTCTGTCAGGACAAGAGTGGGGAGCAAGTAGAGTAGCCCTACAAAATATATACTGGGCATTAATGAGGTCGGTTTTTGACTATGGATGTATAGCGTACATGTCAGCCGCAGAATCAAATCTTAAGAAGTTGGATGTAATACAAGCTCAGGCTTTGAGAGTTTGTAATGGATCTTTTAAAACCTCTCCTGTATCAGCAATGCAGGTTGAAATGGGAGAAATGCCGGGGGCCAATGTGGCCAATGTGAGTCGCATCCTGCTAAGAGTCTTTTAATAGATTGTTGGGAACACAATAAGACACACTTCATAAGTTTTGGGTGGATTGGTGATGCAAAAGCAGAAGTCATAGGATTAAGACATTTAGATTACAGCTCTACAGTGATACAGTCTTCAATTCCTCCCTGGTTATTCCCAACTCCATGTGTAGACCTAGATATACAACAGGAATTGAAGGATATGTCAAAGAAACTTCCTGAAAGTAGAATTGTACAGAATCATTTTGATTTGCATTTCGCAGATTCCATAGTTATATTCATTATGTTCCAAAGATCCTGAAACAGGGCGTGCAGGTGTAGCAGTTTACATCCCAGCAAGTGAGTCATATATTAAGAAAAGAATATCAGACCATGTGTCAGTATATACCACGGAATTAATTGCGATATTATATCCCTGCAGTGGATAGAAGAGAGGGAAACAAATAATACTGTTATTGCATCTGATAGTTTGTCTTCACTTATGAGTATTAAATCTGGCAAATCATTATTTAGATCCAATATCATCAATGACATATTCCTTATGTTATACAGGATGGAGCTAAAGGGTCTTTCCACATGCTTTCTTTGGGTTCCTGCTCATGTCGGTGTGGAGGGGAATGAGCAGGTGGATATGCTGGCCAAAGGATCACTCAAAACTAAACGTGGACTTAAAAACCCCGTTAAATAAAGATGAAGCCAAGTCAATTATCAGGAAGTATGCAGAGTCCGTTTGGCAGGGGTATTGGGATAATAGTGAAACTGGAAGGCATTTGTATAATATACAGAGACAGGTTGGTGCTGGGAGGATGGTGGGTTGGAAAAGGAGGGAAGAAAGTTTAATAACTCGTCTGAGAATAGGTCATACAGGTCTAAACTTTTCATTGTATAAAATAGGTAAGCACCCAACTGGGAGATGTACTTATTGTAATCAACCAGAAACAGTGGAACATGTTCTTCTTCAGTGTAGGAAATACAATATTAAAAGGGATCACCTCTTTCAGTCACTACGGAAGGCAAAATATCATGACGTCTCATTGTCAGGTCTCTTGGGGAAAACAGCAGGACAGATATATTGTTATATAATTAGGTTTCTTAAAGAAACTGAATTAATTAAAAGGATCTGAATCTAATAAGTATTATTAATATCATTATTATTATTATTTATTATTTTTTTTTTTAATTTTTCTTCATTTTTTTTTTTTCTGCTTAATCTCTCGTTCCACACTCCAGTCCAGTTGGTGGCGGTAATGTACCGTTAAATGGTTTGCCAACCGCCATTAAACCCAAGAAAAAGAAGAAGAAGAAGAATGCAGACACAATGGCTGGATTGCGTTTACATTACACTGAGATCCGATCACAATGCGTCCTCGACTACCTCTGAACCAGGACACGCTGATCGGATAACATTCCGATCAGAAATGCGTTTACACTTTTCAATGTGTATGTGGACAACATCCAGATACAGGTCGCATGTTAATGCCAAGTGTAAACGCAGCCTTTATGTAGCTAATGCATGCATAATCAAATGTTGATCTAATTAAAGCAATATAAATATGTTTAAGAGAGTTCATACTAGCACCCCAACCACTTCCTACCAGGCATCTCATAACATTAACTGCCTTTTTACATTTGGTAATATTTCTCTGTATATGATCTCCAAATGTCAGCTTATGGTCCATCCATACACCTAAAAACCTTATATTTTGTACCTGCTTAACTGACTGCCCATAAAGAGTAACTTGTATTTCAGGAGTATTACGTTTCTTACTTAGAGAAACAAATAACCTGTGTTTTGTCTACAGAAAACCGAAAATCCCACCTGTTTCCCCAGGTTTCAACATTACTGACTGCTACTTGTAGTTTCTTTCCAACAAATGCTGCATTACAACCCCTTACCCATATTGCCCCATCATCTGCATATAGAGATCTCCCAAGGCTAGCATCCACCTCTAAAAAAAACCTCATTAATCATGATATTAAATAAAATAGGACTACATACACTTCCTTGTGGTACCCCATTTTCTATAGAGTAAACATTAGAGTAAGATGCTCCAATTCTTACCTCTATTAGTCCTGTCTTTCAGAAAATTCATGATCCAGTTGAACATTCTTCCACCAATTCCCATGGATTCCAATTTAATAAGAATACCCTCTTTCCATAACATATCATATGCCTTCTCCACATCAAAGAAGACAGCAGCTACTATTTCTTTTTTAACCTGAGCTTTCCTAATTTCATCCTCCAAACATATCACTGGATCCATAGTTGTCCTCCCTCTACGGAAACCACTTCGTTGCGGTATTAGCAAATTCCCACTCTCTAATGTGTAAGTTAACCTGTCTGTGACCATACGTTCCATTATTTTACATAAATTAGACATTAAAGGGTTAGTTTGCCATTTAAGACATGAAGTTGTATGCAATCCTTACCAGCACTATAGTGCATACACACTGACCCACTCTGTAGTCACCTCTCTGGTCAGAGTTTTGGCCGCTGGAAGTTTTTCAAGAAAGTACTCCCGGTTAGTTAACGGGGCCACAAAACTGTGCGTTTTTACCTGAAAAAATTATTTGCGTTTCAAAGCTTGATTTATTTACCACACAAAAAACACGCCGGGACAAAATTCATACCTCAGTTTTAATCGGCACTATTTTCTTTCCATTTCTATCAATCCGCGCTGCTGTCAACGTCAACAGTGCGATAGGTCTATAGCTAGTTGTTACACCTTTATCTTTCCCTGGTTTCCCAATTGGAATAACAACAGAATGTTTCCATGCTGACGGCAATACCCCTAACTCCCATACCTTATTATATAACTTCAGGATCACCAACTGTGCTTGATGGTTTAAGTTTTCAATCATTTTATAACATATTTCATCTTTACCAGGGGACGTTGCTTTAACTCCTACCAATGCTCTTTTCAGTTCAAATGAAGAAAAACAAATATTTAATGTTCCATTAAAGTCCTCCTTTTCCTTTAGGATATTAGAGTGTCCTCTCATTACTTCTTCTCTACCTTTCCTTGCATCAGGTGTCAGATTTGTAGAGCTATGAACTTTAACAAATGTCTCCACCAGAGCCTCCGCTTTATCCTTATTTGTTATCAAAATTTTGTTATTATATTTAATAGCTGGCAATGTATACTCCCTCCTAATTCCTCCCATCCTTCTTATCATGCCCCACACTTGACTAATATGCGTTTCTCTCCCCATTTTATTGCAATATTGCTTCCAGTAATCTCGTTTAGCTTTTCTAATTGTCCGTCTAACTTCAGCTTGTGCCTTTTTGTATTCTATTAGGTCGTATCCTTTAACTTTCCTAAAAGCTCTATTTCTTGTCTTAATTACTTTATTACATTCATCTGACTACCAGCTGTTCACCTTCTACTCGTTTGTCTCCCTTAAATTAGTTCTTTCACCTGGTCGAATTTGTGTGCCAATTATTAGCCCTAGGCTAGCACCCTTTACGGTCATGCCTCACACCATTCTTCCCCAGGTCTTAGTGTCCCCCTACCTACCACACATGGACGAAACAATGGATGAAGACGCAGCAGGTCCGGGAATATGCCGTCCCGTGGCCCCACCTCGCCAGACTTTTTCAATTTTCTGAAATTTTCTTTAATGTTAAATGAAGCAACATGGTAAAAAGATGAAAATGACTTGATTTTACTTTAAATTCCTTTTACAGTCTCCAAGGTATTAACATTTTTCATAACTCCAAAGGGCGTTTCTGTACATAAATGTAAGCACTGTGGCAGAAGTAATGCAATATTTTGAAAATGTACTCTTGATACTCAAGTACTTTTAAAAACAAGTACTTCAGTACTTTTACTTAAGTAGACATCTGACTGTAGTACTTTTACTTGTACTTGAGTAAAATTTAGCAAGAGGTATCTGTACTTTAACTCAAGTAGCTAATGAAGCTGTGTACTCTGTCTGCCTCTGTTAAACAGTCAGTTTCAGAACTCCTTTACTAGGTGTCCTCCTAGTTGCCCATTTTGAATTTCAGACTTTGTTGCCAGCCGTACATCCGGATTAAGGGAGGTAAGATTTTCCACCAAGTCTAAGACTACCGACTCATTAACATTGCAACAATTACTTTTTAAAGACGTCTCAATAATCTGTTCGATAACTGAACTTGAAGCAGTTGATGTTATAAATTGTAATTCATCTTTCATTTCATCAATGCACTTATTAGAAACATTAAAAACACTTTCTAATTTAATAAAAAGACAACCCAACTTTTTATTGATTATTTTGACAAAATCTAGTTCTTCCTCAACAACAGGTTCACAGAAATTACTTTGATCAACAATCAATTCAGTATCTTCAGGTGTTTGACAATTGTAATTTTGAAGGATGGATGGTTTGAAATGTTCAAGTGAGTGGGGAGATTGCTTCCTAGTTTTATGAGATGCAAAAGTTGAATATATATTTGTACTGTACTCACAATTATTGAAAACACAGGTCACTGTTTCATTTTTTTTAGATGCCCTCGAATGTGCTCAAAGTATTGTTTTTCTGAATGGTTAGTTACTGAATTACAAACAAGACACCTAAATGATAGGGCCTGTGTAAAGTCCAATGACTCTCTGTGGTTTTTGGACACATGAGAGTGAAGGGCACTCCAGGTCCTTAAGCAACAAGGACAATCTGAGTAAGGGCAAGGAATTGAGTGGTTTTGTGTGCTGTGCCCGTGCTTCAGTCTGTAATGTTTTAAAAGCTCAGATCTTTTCAATGTAGTATAGTTACATGTTTTGCCCAACCACCTCATTTGAAAATTAATGAAGATTTGGATGAAGAAAGTTCATTCTGAAATGCTTGAATCAACATAAAAAAACATTGTACCCCTGTGTGGACTTAAAGATGAACTGATCTGAAATTTGAAAAAAGGTGATATAACAGATGTATTTTATTTATTATCATTGGTACAATTATTAAAATGGCAGAATTTGTTAAAAGGATAAAACCAGGGCTCTCAAGTGTCACGCATTGAGCGTGACAGTCACTCATTTCGGTCTTTTGTCACGCTCTCCCGCCACACATTGTATTTCTCACGCTGAAAAACTATTTTTAATATATTTAAAATGCCGCAGCAGCGCCCAAAACTCTAGCCGCGCGCTCTCATTGTGTGTGGAACCGGCAGGAATCAAGCGCGTCTCCGTGTTGGTCATCTGGTGTTGTTAGCCAATCAGAAAATAGCACTATTGTATCCGGGTAAGATATAACGCAACAACCAATGACACCCCGTCGACTGGGTGTCAACCGCTACATCTCCCAGTTTGCATTTGAGAAATATTCTGAAATTAAGAAAAGAGAAAACAAACAATAAGTAAACAGCAAATACTTTTAAATTAAAAGTTGATTAATTTGCAGTCACATTATTAATTTCACTCATACCAAATCATATCAAAAACATTAAACATCCTGCATGACCTTACTATCATAGCCATTTCCTCACATTAATGCATGCAGATATCATGGCAACGAATTAGGAATTTGAGAGTACTAATTTTTTACTCGTCTTGATTTAAATAAGGCAACGAATTATTGTAATTTACAACGTGGTCACGATTTACTAAAAGCAGGGACCATTTAATATAGTATGGATGCAGAACAACGCGGTAGTACTGTGTGTGTGTGTGTGTGTGTGTGTGTGTGTGTGTGTGTGTGTGTGTGTGTGTGTGTGTGTGTGAGAGAGACAGAGAGAGACAAATATAAAAAGCTTTAAGTAGACTCTAATATAATATAATCATATGTTGTTTATTCAACTTATTAAAATATTTGACTTTACTGCCACTATCTCTTTCTGCTTCTCTATCATATTTATAGTGTGTGATTTGCAAAACACATAACGTAACATAACATAACGTTATCATAGCCTACATATCACATATCACAGGGTGAGCAGACATCCCCGGTTTCAGGGAACAGTGCCCTGTTTTTGGTTGCCTGTCCCTGGCTTAATACAGAAAAAACTAACTTACCTCTGTCCCCATTTGTTTTTGAAGACACAACTGTTATGTTGATAAAAAATCACGACTAGTTTCACCTTTCAATGCAACAACTCACTCGTTTATTTCCGCAACTCAAAAAACAAAACAACAGCGCACCTACGGTGGCCTCACAGTCTCAGAATGTGCAACGTAAAACAGGCATCCTGAATAGCCGAACTAGAACTGTATATGTATTACGTGAACACAACATCCCCCCCCCTCCCCCTCCAAATGTTCAAACATGAAAGGTAGCAACAAAGTCTTCAAAGTGCCCAGGGCGTGTACGAACCCTGACAGGCCGGGACTCAGGAACAAGGGGGGCAGGCAGCGGGGCAGAAGCAAGAGCGGTGCCCTGAGCAGCAGGAACAGCTTGGGCGAGAGGTGTCGCCATGGGATCCGGCACATGAGGGGCCGGCTCAGTTGCTGGGTTGCTTTGCTCCACCCCTGCCAGGTGAGGGTGATGAAAAGGGGAGGGCACTCTGCGCAGGCAGCTAGCGTGCCAACGAGAACCATCAGTCAGCTGAAATGAAGCTGTGCCGAGCTGCTGACTGACCTGGTACGGGGCCGACCAGAACGATGACAGCTTGTTAGCTCTGTGGGGCCGGCGGGCTCTGACCCAGTCTGACACTCTGATAGCAGGCCACTTAGCCTTGTGCTTCTCATCGAACCTCCGCTTCATGGAACTCTGTTGTCTCTTGACGTGAGCCTTTACTGCTGTGGCTGGGCCTGCGGCCGTGGCCTGGGCCATTGGTGACGAGTCTTGATAGGGGAAGCACAAGCTCCCTTTTCAGCATGAGTGCGGCAGGGGAGACCCCTGTTGTAGTATGGGCAGTTGCTCTGTAGTGGAGGAGGGTCTGTGACAGTGCGGCCATCAGGGAGTATCCTTCAGACATGTGAGCACGCAGTCCATTTTTCAGGGATTGATTGAACCGTTCCACTCGTCCGTTGGCTTGGGGGTGATAGACGGAGGTTCGGATATGGGTAACACCCTTGTTGGCAAGGAAGGTGGTGAACTCCAAGGACAGAAACTGAGGACCATTGTCCGTGGTAATTGCACGAGACAAGCCCCAGCGGGAAAACAGCTGGTCGAGAAAATTGACCACAGCAGCAGAGGTAAATGTACCCATGGGAGCCACCTCAGGCCACTTGGAGTGCAGGTCGTAGACCACCACGTGGAACCTCTGATGGTGTGGCACATTGTACAGCTCACCACAGATATCGAGCTGTAAGTGGTCCCATGGTGCAGACGGCCAGTCTACTGGTTGTAGTGGAGGTGAAGTGGGTGGCCCAGTCTTCCCACTGGTGAGGCACGCTGCACAGGAGCGGATAAGTCCCTCTTGGTCACGGTCAATGGCGGGCCACCACACGTCGTCACGGCACCGTTGTTTGGCTTTGACAATGCCGAGGTGTCCCTGATGTGCCATTTGTAAGACACACCCTCTGAGGGCCACTGGGATGACAGCACAGAGGCCACGAGCAATGCAGGCCTCACCCCAGCATGACAGTTCATGCTTCACTCTATAGTATGGCTCCAGTTCTGGTGGGACGCGGGCAGGCCAACCATGTCTGATATAGTCACGAATCATGCTGAAGACTGGCTCGGCTGCTGAGGCGGACTCCAGGTCGCGGAGGGAGACTGTGTCCTTCAGTGGTGAGTGGACCAGGTGTACTACCTCCTCCTCATCCTCTGGAGAGACAGCAGAGCACTGGATGGCAGCAGGGCGGGATAGAAAATCTGCTACAACATTAGTCTTGCCAGGCGTGAATTGTAACTGAAAGTCATATTGCTGCAAGCGGTCTGACCATCTGTAGAGGCGAAGGGGCCTGTGTCCTCCACCTGAAGAGGACATAAGGGCTGTCAGGGCTTGGTGGTCCGTCCGTAGGGTAAAAGTCCGTCCATACAGGTACAAATGCCACCTCTCACATGCCCATATGCAGGCGAGGGCCTCCCTCTCACCCACTGAGTATTTCTGTTCGGTGGGGCTGAGCGCCCGGGAGGCGAAGGCTACGGGCCTCTCCGCGCCGTCATGGAGCTGTGATAGAACGGCGCCCAGAGCCACAGCAGACGCATCACAGGTCACGAATGTGGGGCATTCTAGCTGGAAGTGTGCCAGGATCGGTGACGTGGTGAGGAGACGCTTCAGTTCATCAAACCCAGCCTGGCATTCAGAAGTCCAGATCCAGGGAGCATCCTGCCTGAGCAGCATCCTCAGCGGGGCCGTGACAGAGGAGTACTGCGGGAGGAAACGCATGTAGTAGGCTGTCATACCCAAGAAAGAAGCCAGCTGCGAGGCTGTCGTGGGGCTAGGAACTGCGCTGATGGCTGCCACATTCGACTGGAGAGGGGAGATACCATCTGCCGACACACGGAACCCGACAAAATCAATTGCTGGTGCGGTGAATGTACACTTCTCAGTGTTCAGGGTGACATGGTGGTGGCTGAGGGAGTCAAAGACCTGTTCCAGGCGGGCATTGTGTGTGTCAACATCTGGCCCGTGTACCACAATGTCGTCCAAATAGGCCACTGTATCAGGGCAGCTGGCGAGGATTGTGGACATGATCTTCTGGAAACAGCTTGGCGCTGAACTGAGCCCAAAAGGCATCCTTGTATAGCGGTACAGGCCAGTATGGGTGATAAAAGCCGTCAGGTTCCGACTCTCCGGGTGCAGAGGAACTTGTAAGTAGCCCTGACGTAAGTCCAACTTAGAAAAAACCCGAGAGCCGTAGAAGTGGGTTGTTAGTTCTTCTGTCGTCGGAAGAGGGTACTTGTCAGGCACCACTGCCTTGTTGACCTGGCGAAGGTCGACACAGACTCTCAGTCCACCTGACTTCTTCCTGGCGATGACAAGGTTGGACACCCACGGAGAGGCATCAATGGGTTCTATGATGCCATCAGCCTGTAGGCATTGGAGCTCCTGTGTAACGCCGTCCCGCAGAGCCAGGGGAACACGGCGAAGGGGCTGGACCACGGGAGGCACGCTGTGGTCCAGGAGTGGTTTGTGTGTGAATGAGGTGAGACACCCAAGGCCATTGAACAGTTCAGGCCGGCTTTGTTGCCAAGGGGAACCCACTTGTAGTATTCGTGTTCCATTGTTGTCCTGTAGGGTAAAACCAAGGCTGAGAAAGAGGTCAAGGCCCATGATGTTCTCACCGTGGCGTGTAATGTGGAATGGGAAGTGGTCAGGGGCGTCGCACCCGTGGGGGATGTGGGTGTTTTAACACCCACACTTTTCCCGGTGAGAGGGTTCAACACCCGCACTTTTTCTGCAGTTTTTCCGCAGTTTTGCACAAACGCGCTACTACAGTCGCTCCTCCGTTTCTCTGGCGCACTGTGTGTGCCGTCGCTGCGGCTGCCTCCTCTCAAACATGACACCGGCTTTGAGTGTGAGCTGCTGATGATTGGCTGTTATGCCTTAAGTCCCGCCTCTCTTGATGTGTTAGATTTATCGGTCAGCTCGCTCTGAGGAGGCGGGAACTTATGGTTATTTACATCTCCCTTTTCCAGATAGGCCTACTTTGAATGAGTGTTTATGCTTTGAACAAGGTTTTTAAATAAGCTTGATATGTGTTAGGGAAGATGTTATGTTTATGTTTTGTTGACATGTCGAGTGTTTTTGTGCTCTTTGCTCACACGATCAGCATGGTGATCTGGTGTTTTCTCCTAAATAAAAGCTCAATGGTTTATTTCTTACAAGTGAAGAAATTAGGACAAAAGTATTGTAATTTTCCTATTCTATAGCATAATACAAAATATAATGTAATGTAGACAGAGACTCTATATCATAACTAAAAAGATGTTTGAGCCCTTTAGGTAGGCTACAAGTCAATGCTTTTTCTTTGTTCAATGTGCACAGTTCATGGGTCGAAGCCGTTTGAAACTCTTAATTTTGAGCTCTCAATGTGCACCAGATTGATGCATTTAACCTTAAAATGTACAAAATTTTCTTCCGGGGGGCATGCCCCCGAACCCCCCTAGAGGGACAGAGGTCCACACAACATGGCAAAATTTCAATGTCATATCCATCCCCCGCACTTTTGAAAAGCTTGCTACGCCACTGGAAGTGGTCCACAGTTGTAGAGGTGTAGCGAACTGGGAAGTAAAGTAGGCCAACAACATCGATTTTGCTGCGGCCATAGCCACAGAGAGCAGTGGATGGGGGCTGCATCTGCTGTTTGGGAAGAGTAGGTTACAGGTGTCAACATTCAACAGTGACACCTTGGCCCCAGTGTCGAGGAGAAGAGGGACACAGCGACCATCCAGGTATACGGGGCACCTGGAGAAGGTCCCTGGGTGGGGGCCTATGGTGCGCACTGGCACCACCGGGTCATGTGAGTGTTCAGAGTAGTCAGCCGGAGCAGACCGACACCATTTAGCAAAGTGGTTCGATTTCTGACAGTGTCTGCATGTTTGGCCCCTAGCAGGGCAGTCCTGAGCCCTTGTGGCATGACGGGTGGAGCCACAATTCCCACAGCGTCTCTGCTGGCGTGATTGCTGAGGCCGCGCAACCTGTATAGCAGCAGGGTCAGCCAGGTTCTCTGAGCTTGATAGCTGTTGCACTGGCTGTTCAATAATGGCAGTATGAGACTTGTTTTCTGCTATTTTAGCAGCACATTGAGTTGCCGCCTCCACTTGTAAGGCGAGTGTTAATGCATCCTCAAGTGACAGTGTTGCATCTTTAAGTAACAACTCCTCCTGTACTCTGGGATTAGACGTTTTTTCAATGAGCTGGTCACGAATAAGTTCATCCCTCATGACGCCGAAATTACAGCGCTGTGCTAAGGCTTTTAAATCTGCTACAAACTGCCTAGCAGACTCACCAGGGCGCTGACATCTTTGTCTGAACTCCAGCCGCTGAAAGAGGATGTTCTGTGACTTCACAAACTGTCCAGTCAAAGCTGTAATTACATCATCGTAAGTATCCAGAGTACCATCGAGCGTGTTGAAGATCCTGTTCCCCTCTGCTCCCAGCAAGTGCAGTAGGATAGCGCGCTTCCTCGCGCTAGTGGCATTATCCAATCCAACGGCCAAAAGGTACAGTTCAAAAGACGTTCTCCACTGATTCCAAGGGACGACAGGTTCGCCACGTAGGGGCAGAAAATAGTCCGGAGGTGGCAGAGAAAAAAGCAGGGCATCAGCCATCCTCGTCGCCAATGTTATGTTGATAAAAAATCACGACTAGTTTCACCTTTCAATGCAACAACTCACTTGTTTATTTCCGCAACTCAAAAAACAAAACAACAGCGCACCTACGGTGGCCGCACAGTCTCAGAATGTGCAACGTAAAACAGGCATCCTGAATAGAAAGAATCAGAATCAGAATCAGAAAGAGCTTTATTGCCAAGTGTGCTTGCACACACAAGGAATTTTCTTTAGTACTGAAGCTCCCAGTGCACATATACAGATACAAATACAACAAGAAACAGTAATACAAAATCTAAAAATAAAATTAAAAAAAATATGAAAATACTATAAATATAAAATATAAGGCCACAGTTGGGTTTAGTCAGAATAAACATTTACGGATAATGAACATATTTACAGTATTTGAATAGTATGAATAAATATAAATAAAATCACCTGAGTTTAGGAGATATTGCACTAAACAGTGGAAGTATTGCACTTGGAGGGAGTATTGCACTTACAGGCATATGCCTTGGGAGATATGTTAACTGTTCAGAAGGGAAATGGCCTGTGGGAAGAAACTGTTCCTGTGCCGAGATGTTCTTGTGGCCAGTGATCTGAGTCTCCGTCTTGACGGTAACAGTTCAAACAGGTGGTGTCCAGGGTGAGTGGAGTCTGTGATGATTTTACCTGCTCTCTTCTCCACTCTTGAAGAGTACAGGTCCTGGAGGGTTGGCAGGGGGGCACCAATGATCCTCTCTGCAGTCCGAACTGTCCGCTGTAGTCTCCTGATGTCTGATTAACCGAACTAGCCGAACTAGAACTGTATATGTATTACGTGAACACAACAACAACATTAGGTTTTTCAATCAAATGTCCCAGTTTTTCCACCTTTTGGGGATTATGGCCACTTTATGTCATATATCAGAATATTATATTACTGTTAAGCCCACTATGAATATTAAAATACGCCGGACCATGTGTCCTGTATCATAGCTACCTGTATGACCTTTGCAGAAAAAAAACCCGCGTGAAAATCAGTTCGGTATGATTAATTAAATGCACTGAGCTCATTGCACCTGCTAAACAGATTACACTGAGTGGAGCGGGTGAATTGATATCTCTGATCTTTGAAGATTCATTTGTTTATGTATTAACCAGAATTAACATGAGCACATTTGTTACTGTATTTGTTCATAGTTAATAATAATAATAATAATAATAATAATAATAATACACCTGTTAATTGTTTGTTCATGTTATTTCACATTCAGTGCGTTAACTAATGTTAACAAATACAACCTTTGATTTTAATAATGTTTTAGTAAATGCTGAAATTAATATTAACTAGATTAATAAATGCTGTAGAAGTGCAGCTCATTATTAGTTCATGGTAACAAATTTAACTATGAAACCTTATTGTAAAGTGTTACTGATTTCATGAGCTAACACTATAATTCATATACCGACACATCAACAAAACTAAACATGAATTCCTCATAATTACCTTCTTGATCTTGATTCTCACTTTTCTTCTTTGGTAAGGTATAGCCTACCTAAATAATATTTAGTAATATTATAATAATTTCCCTATTTTCATTTGATGTGTTATGCATCCTGTATCACCATCTTTTCATAGAATGCCAAGGAAATAATGGATAAAAAAAACAAGGAAGTCTTCTTTTATTTTTTTTCCCTTTTTGGTTCTTCCGCCCCCGAGGAGGAGATTATCTTCTTCTCCAGCATTAGGAGATGCGAGAGATATCAATCCATTAAAGTAATAGTTCACCTAAAAATGAAAATTCTGTCATTTACTCTCCTTCAAGTTGTTCCAAACCTGTATACATTTCTTTGTTTTGCTGAACACAAAATAAGTTATTTTGAAAAATGTTGGTAACCAGACAGTTGTAGTAGGCTACATTGACTGTCATTGTGTGGAAAAAAAGCTATGGAATAAGAAACTGAAAATGAATGAAACATGCTTTTTGTAATCATTCTTTTAATAAGTGATCACAGAACATATTTAATACAAAAGGAAATGTGAATGTCTAGTTCATATTCATGCTGTTGCTCTTCATCTTCATCATCATCATCATCATCGCTCACACACACTCTTCCTCGTGTGTGAGTGAACATGGCCGCACTGAACTCTGGGCCGGTTCTGCTCGGGTCTCCTCTACAGAGAGAGGAACATCCAGAGACTGATGCATTTCTACAAAAGATGAACATCAACTTAAACACACTCTATTATTTCAGTGCAGATCTTCATTCAGAAATAAATTACAGTAAACTCCTGCTTTGACCGCTAGTGTGTTAATAAATAATTAATTAAGAATAATCATACCCTCAGAGGAACAAACAGAAGTCCTCATCATCTTCCAGATAGCAGACAGACAGCAGGACACTAATGGACACACACTCGAGCCTGAAGAGTCTGGACAGGAACAGATACAGATACACGCCACTTATTTTGAACAAGTTAAATTTTGTTTTTATATGGAAAATGAAGAGTCATTATATTCATAAAAGTGATATGGTTAAATATTATGAAGAAGGTGGTCTAAAAACGATTGACTGATATATTTTATATTATTTCTGCAGTGTAATTTGGATGCAACAAAGAATAGGTACCCGCAAAACTGATATTGTCATGGGAAACTTACATTTGGTTTGTTAATTAAGGAAAAATGTATTTGTGGCTTCTGATGTAATTTTACCTACACAAATGTAGGCTATGGCTGTTTTTTTTTAAAGAGGAATGTGTAATGGAGAAATTGAGATGGATGAAAAGTCCTTTCTTTTGTCTTTAACTCACTGTTTGGTATGTTGTGCTGCGCTAAAAAAGCAATGACTCATTTGTTTTACACTGTAGCGCCTTCTGTAGGGGTGAGACTGTATTAAAACTGTAACTCAACAGTATTAGGCTACAACACATCACGTGACCATGATTTCCTTGTTAAGAAGAATTTTTCTGGGGTTTTTTTGTTGGCAAGAAGTTGGCAATGGCAAACTCAGAGAGGGCAAATTATCAGGGTGGAAAACAATAAAACTGTTATAATAATGTTACAATAAAGCCATTAAATCATGAACTAACAAATATTATTTATTTTTTTGCTATTGCAAAATATATATGTAAATATATATATATATATATATATATATATATATATATATATATATATATATATATATATATATTTAATATATGTATTAATCCTTGTTAATGTTTGTTAATAAACATACAATTGTGAATTTCTGAATTAGTCAGCTATCTTTTGAAATTTCTATTAACTAAGAATAATAAATGCTGCAGAATCATCGTTAGTTAGTCTATTGTTTTTAAAGTATCAAATAAAAGCTTATTGTAAAGCGTTAACAACAATTCTAAGATATTTGTATCATCTCTGGACAATTTAGTGTTTGTTTGTAATAATTAAAAAGTAGCCTACATTAAAATGTTTGGGGGTTTGGTTTTCGTGTGAGTAACATTGGTTCATTGAAATGTTGAGGTTCATTACCATTCAAAACTCTATTAATCGCATTATTACTGAGCATCGATTATTATAAATTTATTGAAATTAAACATTTTTGTGAAAAGGTTTCCAAAATAAATAAAATAAATGACTCACCTGTATTGGAGTTCTGCATTGCTAGATGTGATTAAAATGAAGAAGGACACTAAAGTCTGCCCTTTCAAAACAGAGTTATTTTTGATCTCCAATAGAATCTGTCTGTAGCCTGCAAGACTTCAAGTTTCGACCCTTCAATTTACGCCCACTTCAAGTTACGCCCCTTCGAGTTGCTCACTTTTTTTTTTACTTAAAGGGGTCATAAAATGGTATGCACTTTTACAAGTTGATTGTACTGAAATGTGTGTTGGCAGTGCCTGTACACAGCCATCATATAATGATAAAAATCCATCCAGTGGTTTTGTTTTAATTTCCTTATATGTTTTCCCCTGCCTCAAATCGAGACGTTCGAGCGTTTGATGTCACAAGCTCGCACGCCTCTCCCACGATTGTTGATTGACAGCAGCGTTTCAACACAGACCCGCCCTCGCTTGTGAGTGAGATGTCAATCATAGTTCATCATTGTTGATACACTGGAGCAGAATGGCGCCTAAGCGATTGTGGTGTTCTGTTCTTGGGTGTAATAAGGAACACAGCAGTCATTTTAATGTTCCTAAATCCGAACCGCTGAAGACGCAGTGGCTGAGTTTTGTTTATGAAGGGAATATTCCCTTCAATGCGCTCATGTTTGCGCAAATCATTTCTCACCAGACTGCTTTTTAAATGAGGGTCAATATAAATCAGGTTTTGCTAAGAAGCTGCTACTGAAAAAGGAATCGGTACCAACTATTCGTGTTCCTGCTGGACCTCCAGAAGATGTGAGTGTAACGTTTTATTAACCTTTATATTAATCTTTGCAAATCCCTTGCAAGCTTCACAATGATTGTGGCAAAGGTTTACACTCAGGGTACATTACGGCATGTAATCTATATAATGTTACGACGTTCTCAATATAATTCATAATCCCACGTTTATAATGAAAAACGCGTTATAGTTATTGTGTTATTAAAAACTGTGTACGCAGGTGTTGCAGTTAACGTAACAGGAATATTAACAGGAATATCAATGCAATTGCAGTTACAAAAGCAATTACAATACTATAGATGTACTTAAAAGTTTTCTTAAAACATAAAACATTTTCGTACTGCACTAAACATAAACATACAACAAATTCTATCCTTCAACTACTGCTAGAATCATTACTGACATGACCTCGATAGTTGTACCTAACACTGAGAACGTCACGCATCACTGACAAGCCTACATTTACAAAAAAAGTTTTTCAACATAAATCTGTCAACGAACTAACCTATAACTTACGTTAGTAACGTTAAACACATAGCGTTTGTATCTCACAACTCTAACCTTACCCTGCCAGTACATAGGCCTCCAAAAATAGATCAAAGTGACATTGTTAACCAACCATTCAGAAACGTCCTGTTCGAGCCTTAATTGTCGAAGTTCTTCTGGGCCGTCATCTTGTTCCGGGTCCGACTCCGGTTCAAATTGATATGGTTGCACTACAGATGTGTCCTCAGAGACTCCAGCTGCCATTCTTTCGCCAAAATACACCATCAACTGTTGTCAAGGCAACACTCCGCGTGCGTTGTGTCAAAAACGCCCCAAAAAACAGAGGGGCGGGGTGAGCAAAGCACATTATCATTTAAAGGCATATGCACTGAAACAGCGTGCTGAAAACAGAGCTGTTTTTGAGCAGGTAAAATTAGTGTTTTCTTAAAATACTAATGACAATTTTTTATAAAAGTATATTACAAAGTTTTCATTTAGACCCTAAAGATTCATATTAACTTGTACAGAAATGGCATTATATGACCCCTTAAAGCAGCGCTGCACACTATGCGCTGCACAGACCGGTCGGTGTATGATATCAAAGTATCGTGAGAGCGATTAGAGAACAGACAGTTCCTTATGTTTTTGAATCGCTCTTGCACGAGTTTAGCATAAACTGAACATACTAGAGTTGATTAAACTGACTCTTAGCTGTTCAAGAACTGAAATGCTTGTTTTGGTATACAGTAAAGCAAGCTGCAATCTGCATTAGTGACAGGGTAGCCTACTGATAATGTATTGCAAGAAACCATATTGCAATGTATTGTTTATATGAATTATTCGTCCCACCTCAACTAAATTGTGAAGCAAGCACTAATATTGTCTTGTTTCAGTGTGTTTAGTTCTGTTTTGTGATCTTGTTTCCCCCTGTCTTTGTGATTTTGGTTTAGTCCTGTTAGTTTTCCCGCTCCTCGTTTGTGTTCAATTCTCTGCACCTGTTTTCAGTTAATTATCTCGTTTGGTTCAGTTTATTTAAGCCCTGTGTTTTCCCTCAGTGTTTGTTGGACGTTGTCTACGTATGGTTGTATATCCTGAAGTCCTGGAGTCTGTTATTTTGTTCCTGTTTGTTTTTTGATGTTTTCAGTTTGTTTAATAAATCTATTATATTGAAGCCCTTGTCCTCGTCTTCAGCTACCTGCAGCAACCCTAACAGAACGACCAACCAAACAAACAAGATGAGCTGAGAGCTTGTTGGACAGATAACGGCTTTGGCGATGGAGAGCCACTATCTAATCCAATACACATGGGGGTTCGTTCCCCTAGTTGCTTCTTCCTCTCTGAGCAACGAGGTGATAAAGGCTTGTTACCGGCTTGGGGCCCAGGAGGTAGATCCACAGGAACTCCCAGACATCGCTGGTCTGGATTGGAGAGAGGCCCTCTCTAGATGTCTGGACAGCTTCATTCCGTGGCACGCCATGTCACCATCAGCACTCCACGTCAGCCCGTCCAGCACAGAGCCTTCACCGCTCCACGACAGCCACGTCCAGCCAGAGCTTCACGTCACCCACGTCCAGCCAGAGCTTCACGTCACCCACGTCCAGCCAGAGCTTCACGTCAGCCACGTCCAGCCAGAGCTTCACGTCAGCCACGTCCAGCCAGAGCATCACGTCATGCCTGATCACCACGCCATTCCGGATCTTCTTGGCAGTCTTGACCTTGATGTCCACGTCTTGCCTGAGCCCTTGTCGCCAACCAAGAGCCCAGTCAAGCCTTCACCGCTGGTCCCGTCCAGCCCAGTCAAGCCTTCACCGCTGGTCCCGTCCAGCCCAGTCAAGCCTTCACCGCTGGTCCCGTCCAGCCCAGTCAAGCCTTCACCGCTGGTCCCGTCCAGCCCAGTCAAGCCTTCACCGCTGGTCCCGTCCAGCCCAGTCAAGCCTTCACCGCTGGTCCCGTCCAGCCCAGTCAAGCCTTCACCGCTGGTCCCGTCCAGCCCAGTCAAGCCTTCGCCAGAGACCGCCGTCCAGCCAGAGACCGCCGTCCAGCCAGAGACCGCCGTCCAGCCAGAGACCGCCGTCCAGCCAGAGACCGCCGTCCAGCCAGAGACCGTCCTGCCAGAGACTTCTTCCCCGCTGGTCCCGTCCAGCCCTGCCGAGCCCTCACCGCTGGTCCCGTCCAGCCCTGCCGAGCCTTCACCGCTGGTCCCGTCCAGCCCAGTCAAGCCTTCACCGCTGGTACCGTCCAGCCCAGTCAAGCCTTCACCGCTGGTCCCGTCCAGCCCAGTCAAGCCTTCACCGCTGGTCCCGTCCAGCCCAGTCAAGCCTTCGCCGCTGGTCCCGTCCAGCCCAGTCAAGCCTTCGCCGCTGGTCCCGTCCAGCCCAGTCAAGCCTTCGCCAGAGACCGCCGTCCAGCCAGAGACCGCCGTCCAGCCAGAGACCGCCGTCCAGCCAGAGACCGCCGTCCAGCCAGAGACCGCCGTCCAGCCAGAGACCGCCGTCCAGCCAGAGACCGCCGTCCAGCCAGAGACCGCCGTCCAGCCAGAGACCGCCGTCCAGCCAGAGACTTCTTCCCCGCTGGTCCCGTCCAGCCCTGCCGAGCCCTCACCGCTGGTCCCGTCCAGCCCTGCCGAGCCCTCACCGCTGGTCCCGTCCAGCCCTGCCGAGCCCTCACCACTGGTCCACGTCAGTCACGTCACGTCTGCCCAGCCTGTCCCAGAGCCTGTCCCTCATCCAGTCACTCTCCCCATTAATTTTTGGGGGGGGGGGGCCATAGGCCCTCGCCGTGGGCGCCGAAGGGGCCTCACCGCCGTGGCCACCCGAAGGGGTCTCACCGCCGTGGCCACCCGAAGGGGTCTCACCACCATGGCCACCCGAAGGGGCTCACCGCCATGGCCACCCGAAGGGGGCTCACCGCCATGGCCACCTGAAGGGTCTACACCACCGTGGCCACCTGAAGAGTTCTCACCGCCCTGGACGCCCGAGGGTCCCACAGCTCCGCCCTGGACGCCCGAGGGTCCCACAGCTCCGCCCTGGACGCCCGAGGGTCCCACAGCTCCGCCCTGGACGCCCGAGGGTCCCACAGCTCCGCCCTGGACGCCCGAGGGTCCCACAGCTCCGCCCTGGACGCCCGAGGGTCCCACAGCTCCGCCCTGGACGCCCGAGGGTCCCACAGCTCCGCCATGGCCACGCCCACAGCCTGCTCCGCCATGGCCACGCCCACAGCCTGCTCCGCCATGGCCACGCCCACAGCCTGCTCCGCCTTGGCCACGCCCACAGCCTGCTCCGCCCTGGCCACGCCCACAGCCTGCTCCGCCCTGGCCACGCCCACAGCCTACTCCGCCCTGGAGGCTTCCCGGACCTACACCATGCCCTCGTCTGCCTCCAGGGCGCCCACCCTCCCACCCCTTTGGATGTTATACGGCGCGAGGACGCGCCTTCGGGGAGGGGGGAGGTACTGTCACGTTTCAGTGTGTTTAGTTCTGTTTTGTGATCTTGTTTCCCCCTGTCTTTGTGATTTTGGTTTAGTCCTGTTAGTTTTCCCGCTCCCTCGTTTGTGTTCAATTCTCTGCACCTGTTTTCAGTTAATTATCTCGTTTGGTTCAGTTCATTTAAGCCCTGTGTTTTCCCTCAGTGTTTGTTGGTCGTTGTCTACGTATGGTTGTATATCCTGAAGTCCTGGAGTCTGTTATTTTGTTCCTGTTTGTTTTTGGATGTTTTAAGTTTGTTTAATAAATCTATTGTATTGAAGCCCTTGTCCTCGTCTTCAGCTACCTGCAGCAACCCTAACAAATATATCCTTTTGGAATTTGGCTTTGTTTCTTTCTTCTTTTTTTTTAAATAAACAATTTTAAACATCTTTTGATGTCTTATTGTATGCCTGATTTGCTGATGATAAACATTTTTTGACTGAACTTAACAGCACTAATGAACAGTTAAATGCACCGCTGACAAACAAATCTTATAATACTTTTGAGAAAAATGAACAAGCACACCCATAGCAAAATCTTTTAATTGAAAGGCAACACAATGAGGGTTAAATGACAAATGAGGAATCGTCTCTCAAAAGCACCACAACTGCACAAAAATAACGAGGAAACAGTTGTAAACTGGTATGAAAACCAATAAATTAGGCGACATCTAACTTACCCATGCATTTACATTTTAGTGCTCACTCCAGGGCGATCTACTACTGTTTTGTGCTGCTGGCATCTGTGCCACAGCTCCGCCCTGGACGCCCGAGGGTCCCACAGCTCCGCCCTGGACGCCCGAGGGTCCCACAGCTCCGCCCTGGACGCCCGAGGGTCCCACAGCTCCGCCATGGCCACGCCCACAGCCTGCTCCGCCATGGCCACGCCCACAGCCTGCTCCGCCTTGGCCACGCCCACAGCCTGCTCCGCCTTGGCCACGCCCACAGCCTGCTCCGCCTTGGCCACACCCACAGCCTGCTCCGCCCTGGCCACGCCCACAGCCTGCTCCGCCCTGGCCACGCCCACAGCCTACTCCGCCCTGGAGGCTTCCCGGACCTACACCATGCCCTCGTCTGCCTCCAGGGCGCCCACCCTCCCACCCCTTTGGATGTTATACGGCGTGAGGACGCGCCTTCGGGGAGGGGGGAGGTACTGTCACGTTTCAGTGTGTTTAGTTCTGTTTTGGCATCTGTGGGACACTCAGCGAGACAGATGACAAGCTCAAAGTTCAAAACACTTGTTCTGCCCTTGCTGCGATGTAAAAAGCGGCAATATGACTTAATACACTTCGATTTACACGGTTATCTCGGGAAAATATTAGGCTTGTTTGAGATGAGCAAAATCTGCGCAGAATCGATCACCGGTGATCAGCGCCAGATGCATGCCGGTTAGAAATGTGTCCGAAAGCGGTCCGCCTTGCTCTGATGTCATGCTGACGTATGTAAAAAAACTCTCGCGACCGCAAGCCGCACGTGTCGGATTCTGCAGTCGCACGCAGTTGCTCTCCACCGACTGCGCTGATCAAAAGCATAATGGGAAACGACTTGCTGACGACACAGCTTAATGCTCATTGGTTTAAACAACCGTGATGTATTGTTCTATTTTAAAATGTTTGATTTTAAAACTCGGATATCATGTTTTATGTGTTAATGTTATGTGTGAATATTCCCAAACTCTCGGACAGTGCGATCTATGCAAAGTCATTTTATTATATATATATAAAAAACACATAGCATATGTCTGTATTAAAGAAAAAATTATTGATAAACACTCATTTGCAATGGAATTCAATAACAAGTACTTTGGGTGTCTTGTTCATTATATTTATTTTCATATTTGTTTCAGGCATATTCAGGCTTGTTTGAGATGCGCCTGGCCTCGCCTGAAATGTAGTCGAGAGTATAGGCGGCTGCAGTGAGAGGAGGAGTGAAAAAAGCGCAGGCAAGACGGACAGATCTCTCTTCTCGCAGTGGATCAGACACCTGTGAGATCAAAGGCGGATATCGCGGGATACACGGGATTCACGCTCGTGCACTGTGTTGCTAATAAACTGGATGTAATTTAAGTTCTGTTGCTTTTATATGAAAATAAATATAATGAACAAGACACCCAAAGTACTTGCTATTAATTCCATTCCAAATATGTGTTTATCAATATTTTTTTATTTAATACAGACAAATATTTATAATTGTTTTATGTTTTTTTATAAAAATGACATCACATAACCCATATGCACTGTCAGAGAGTTTATTCACACATAACGTACGTATAGCCTACACAACACAACACAACACAACACAACACAACACAACACAACACAACAAAACACAACACATGATACCAGAGTTTTAAAATCGAACATTTTAAAAAAGAACAATACATCACGGTTGTTTAAACCAATAAGCATTAAGCTGTGTCGTCAGCAAGTCATTTCCCATCATGCTTTTGATCAGCGCAGTCGGTGGAGAGCAACTGCGCGCGACTGCAGAATCCGACACGTGCGGCTTGTGCTCGCGAGAGTTTTTTGACATACGTCAGCATGACATCAGAGCAAGGCGGGCTGCTCTCGGACACATTTCTAACCGGCATGCATCTCGCATTGATCACCTGTGATCGATTCTGCACAGATTTTGCTCGTCTCAAACAAGCCTAATATAGACAGAGCGCAACGCGTCATTCTGAAGACCACGCCCACCCCGGGTCTCTTTTGACTTTGCATTGGGAGAGGCTCCCTCCTTGTCATTTATGGCATATAACAAAATGCCTAAAAGCGGCTGTGTGACAAGGTGTACAGCAAAACAAGCTAAATAACCCAGAATTTTTTTTTTATAAGCTTCCGAACCATAAAAGCCATCCTTTAATGAGACAAAAGTAGATACAGGCAATATAAGACGTGAAGCATCAGCAGGAAGAATGGGTCGTGAAATAAGCAATCGACATGGTTAAAATTATGATTTTTTTTTTTTTTTTTTTTTTTTTTTTTACAATATCATGTTGTGTTCCAGTGGGCGTAGCCTAGTTCTCAGAGTAGTTCGAGAACTAGTTAAATAATAAGTGTTATAGTGTAACCATCACTTCAGGACAGCAGTGATGTCTGAACTGAATTTGGCAACAACTGGATTACAGTTATTGATTATTTTTCATAAATAAAAATCATAAAAAATTATGCAAAAAAGACTTTTATACCAAAATAAAGTGTTGTAGTATAACCATCAGGATAGCATTGGTCTGTAAACTGAATTTGGTGACACTACAGTGTGTGACAGTGAAGTTATTGACTGGTTTCGTATAGCCTGCGCCCGTTTCACACATACTCCGTTTGCAGTGCGTATTTTTTTCCCGTACCCATGTTAACAGGTTAGAGCTTTCACACTGCACGCGGGTGCGGTCCGGCGATCCGTTCCAGGTGCTGTGCGTATACAGCAGTGCAAAGATCGTTTCCGCACAGAGTCTATTTTTGCTGTTCTGCACCGCACTGTAATAAAGTGGCAGCGCATTGTTCACATTAAAATAGACATAGATTGACAAGAAACATTCATTTCATCATATATGCATAATTACAGTTAATGTGTTAATTACAGGGTCAAGAAAAACAAAAAAATATGATTATAGTCCCAAAAGTTGCAAAATGCCATCATATATGATTTTTCCCCCCTCAAAAAATACATTATATATTTTGGGGAGGGGGTGGGGGGAACAATGTAAATTTTACATGTAAAACAAAGAATCACGATTAAAATTAATTTTCATACTGTTTCAATGTCTTAAACAACGTTTGGATTTAAAATCAAAATTACTTGGCCATTTTTTATTTTGTGGCACACAGAAACTGCGGATTAGTAGCGCACTGCAAACGCGGCATATGTGAAAGTGAAAGCTATAGCGCGTGCTGCCCCTGTACCGCATACACACGGGGTTTGCACTTTGCCGACGCTCTCTCGGATCTGTCTCTCAGCCGGCAGCGCAGATCAATGTATTTTGTCCATTGCGACGGAAAGCTCGTTTCGACGAAGATTAGGTTGTAGCTGCTTGTCTACGTTACTACAATTAAAAAGGTGTTATTTGTGTAGTAACAACGTTCACGAGTTATTGCCCTGGGAAGTTCGAATCTGTGAATTTATTGACAACTTTACTCAACTACCTCACTCAAGACTTGAATTTCTCATGTCATATGAGGACAGTTTTACACACAAGTTAATGTCCTCTGAATGATTTAAATGATCCTATTTGATGATTGATTATGCATGTGTAGCGGACTTCGTCTCACACCACAAAGAAACTCCAACACCAGTGGTTTCGGTGGACCACGTCTGCAGTTTATTGACTGAGGACAGACAATCAACACACAAGCCTTCAGGTTCAATCTCTTTCAGCTGACTCTCTCCAGTCACAGGCTGTTCTGAGAGAGCAGCTTATACAATAAAGTCTTGTATTACATCAATTTCTTTCTGCATCTCATTTACGAAAATTCACATTCACACAAATCAAATTGAATTTAAGAAATTATATTCCATCAAAAGTAGGCTACATATTTTTACATTTATATTATAGCCAGTATGTCTCAATTTGTTAGATCGTATAGTGTTTTTTTTCCCCCTTATTGTTGTTTTAAACATACCTGCAGTTTATTGACAGAGGACAGACAATCAACACACAAGCCTTCAGGTTCACTCTCTTTCAGCTGAAGGACGTAGGAAATGTTAAGTAACCGTCCTCCCTAACAACAACTGCAATTCATCTAATAGGCTACACACAGGTCAAACATATGGCTAAAGGGAATGTGGAGATGACGTCACGCCGTGTTGCATTATGGGTCCGCCGCCATATTTACAGGATCGCCCCCAATACCGCTGTATTTAAATGTATGTGTTGGAAGCTGTGTTTGGATTTTCTGTCGAGATTTTAATAAACGTCGATATGGTTGTTCAGTTCAACTGCCATAGCAGGTCACACGATCGTTCAGGGAGGAAACTGAACTACGGAGGACGTTTTTTCACCTTTCTTTCTCGGAAAAAACAACAAGGGAAGCAGGTCGAGGAGCTGACGAGAAGACCCCGGATCGCCGCAACCATGAGGAAAAACTTACTTACTGTCCTCCACTGCATACTACGTTTGTTAAAAGTTGTACAACGCAAGAGGTTGTGTATTGTATATTCATCGATGACTAACATTTAGGAGGATAGTTGATGAATGATGTTGAATTTGCGGTTAATGTTAGCAGTAGATGATAAAGTCAGGACACATTGCATGAATCAAATTATATTTATTTTCAATTAACAATTTGCTTTGATGTTCTGTACATCTTTTTACATGCCTTTTTTTAAATGTCTGTGAATCGTGATTTTATATATCTGCTTAATAAATACATTAAGTGACTTCTCTGTTTCTGTACTGATTGCAACCACAAAGACCCTTTAAGTACACATAAAAATGGGCTAATAAACTACATCAAACTTTTAAAATAAACGACCAAATACTCTCATTTTTACACGTGTCAACATTAAATGTTGACAATAAGGCACAGTTGTATTTAACAAGTTACCACATCTTGTGGCATTATAAAGTAATGTACAATTTTTTTTCTTGCTCAACCTATGAAAACTTAACATATGCTGAAAATAGCAAGCTGACATTAACTATGAGAGCTGCTGTACAGGTAAAATAGCTTGAACTTTATGTACAATAGTAATCAACTTAGCATAGGCTTCGAACACCAAAACTAAATCGGATGTATTAACGTTTTTTATCGCGGATAGTTTGTCCAAATAGTCTTTTGACAGTGGCATTTAGTTTATCCCAGTAGTGTCCCTTCTCTTTTTCTTTAAACATCTCCATTTCTTCCGTTCTTCTTCAATTTTACCTCGTTTTAGCCAAACACCCACTATTATACCGAAGGTAAACAAGAGATCGTGCCTGTAAAGATGGCGGCCACGTCCCATAATGCAACACGGCGTGACGTACCTCCGCATTCCCTATACATTTTAATATCCAAATGAAAACTACACACATTTAATATATACTAAACAACATTTCCACAGACTCAACCCACCAAAATTATATGTGGAGAAAATTATAAACAGGGAAAAACCTGCACTCTAATTTGGCGTGCAGGCGACAACATAAAACAAACACGTGCGTTTATAAAACACCGAAAATACATTGAACTGTAGGTAGAAAATGCATACATCATCTCGTTCCCGTTTTATGACACTTCTAAAATAGATATCAACTTGAAACTTCACTTAATATAGCATATTTTCACTCTTAAAGGAACTTTTTGGGACTTTAGCTTATTCAACGTATCCCCCAGAGTTAGATAACTCCATACATAACCTGCAGGCAGGCAGGCAGTGTTCATTTTTGAGAACAGTGACCTTGTTTGTGAAATACTAGGCTACTGTCTGTAGGTTCATTGTGCAAAAACAATTTGCCTTGTGCTATTACTTTCCCCTTATTCTAGCCTGATGCAATACAATTATCTAACATCATTGTATTATATGCTTTTGTTTGGTTCAGCTGTAATAAATTGCATTTCAAAAATATCCATTCCTGTAATAATAATTATTTATAAATGTTCTGTGATATTGATTAATCACGTTCGCTACTAGCTAGTCACATTGGTTTTGTTGACAGAACGGCGCTTCTCGGGTGCTGCGGTTATCACTCCGCCTAAGTAGCAGTGCTTCGCCCTTCTGAGAAAAAAGTTCCCAGTATTTAAACGTTTAAAATGCGGCTGTGTCTCATATTACCTTGTTATTTGTACACACTGTGACTATACAAATCACAACATGTAAATAGGAAAATGTTGGCATGTTTTCTCATTTAAGCCATTCTGAACCCCATCCTTGAAAAGTGCGTCATAAGACACGGAGCTCGGTTTTGGTGAGATTAAATTCCTCCACAGTCCATACATTTCTGGAGTAACAACCAAGAGACACACACTGATCGCTTTCTCATTGGCAACATCTTCAGCCAGCAGCCACTTCTCAAAGTACTCAAGGTAAAATTTAAATTTTACCCTGTTAGCCTATGCTCACCGAAATCACATTCACCATATATAAGCATAGGCTAACAGGGGAAAATTTAAATTTTACCTTGAGTACTTTGAGAAGTGGCTGCTGGCTGAAGATGTTGCCAATGAGAAAGCGATCAGTGTGTGTCTCTTGGTTGTTGCTCCAGAAATGTATGGACTGTGGAGGAATTTAATCTCACCAAAACCGAGCTCCGTGTCTTATGACGCACTTTTCAAGGGTGGGGTTCAGAATGGCTTAAATGAGAAAACATCACACATGTCATCGTTCTGTCCATGAGCACCAGCACAGGTGTCCTTGATTCACAACATAAACGGAGTCTTGTTTTTCAGTACATGATGGAGAAAGACCATCTGTAAATTATAAAATCTACAGGACATAAAACAAAAGTATGTAATAACAGGTTGGGTTTAGGAGGTTAAGGAGAGCTAAATATTAAGCTAAATGTTTCTTGAGCAACAAATCATCATATTATAATGATTTCTGAAGGATCATGTGACGCTGAAGACTGTAGAAATGATGCTGAAAATTCAGCTTTGATCACAGGAATAAATTACATTTTACAATATTTTCAACAGTTATTCTATATTGTAAGCATAAAAGACTTATTTCAAAAACATTTACAAAATCATATTCCAAACTTTTTCTCAGTAGTGTATATAAACAAATTATACTTGCAACATACACCTAGTGGGTGCATTCTTCAGTTACCTTGTGGGTAACTGTAGCCTTCAACCAGGAGCAGTTGTCATCAGGTGGTACACAACCTTCACTGGGTGTTTCGGCCCTCAACCACAACACCCTCCAGTTGGTCACTGCCCATCTGCTCCTGGCTTCCAGATTTCCTCCTATTTCCGCCTATTCCATATTCAGCAAGAGGCACGTTCTGCCTCCTCCCCCATCCGACGAGCTGCTTGTTTCTCGTCTTTTCGTCCAGGCCCAGAGCTGATAGTAACCGCCAGGTTGATTTGGCGGGGAAACCTCTACAGCCGACCTCCACAGCAAACAGCCATGCCTGCCATCCCTTGTCCTTGCAGTCCTGAAGAAGGGACTGGTACTTCAAGGCCTTCCTCTCATGAGCAACGTCACATCCCTCCTCCCAAGGCACCGTCAGCTCAACCAGAATTATTTTCTTGCACTCTGTTGACCACAAGACAATGTCTGGACGGAGGGCTGTGACCACCACCTCCGGGAATTGCAGCCTTTTCCCCACGTCCACCCTCATCTCCCAGGACCTAGCCTTTTGAAGGAGATTGGGCTTTGATGATTTGGTTGAAAATGGCCTTTCTCCCTCCTTGATGAAGGTGATCACCCTTTTCAAGCCCGTACAGGCAGGCCTCTTCCTGCATCTCTCCCGCTCCAATATGTCAGCAAGGGACAGTAACACCTTGTCATGACGCCATCTATAACGACCTTGGGTGAGAGCTGTTTTACACCCTGACAGTATATGTGCCAGTGTTCCCTTTTGCCCACACAGCTTGCAGTTAGGATCTTCCCTCAGCCCCCATACATGCAAATGTGATGGTGAAGGAAGGGTGTCATAGACAGATCGCAGGAGGAAGGAAATTCAGAAGGGCTCCAGCCGCCACAGCTCTTGCCAGGAGATCCTGCGCTTGGGAAGATCCCATTTTGTCCATGCACCCTGAGATCCTTGTTCCACTGCCCTTGCAATCCGCCTTTCCTCCTCACGGGCCCGCACCTCAGCCTGAACCATCTCTTGCCTGGTCTTTACACCTGCGCTTCTCCATTGCTGGAACTGTGCAGAGCCGAGTCCTCTCCATCCGACGCAAGGGCTTCCAAGGACGTCTCGAAGCCTCAGAGCACTCACGGCCTGCTCTACAGCTGTACTAGCAGCCCATTTGCCTCTAGATCTGATTGTGACCCCTACCTGCCTCACCATGTCGTCTTTGGAGTCTCTGAGGCTAAGTAGGACTCTACACTTTGCCACCTTAAACTCCTCTACGACGGAGGACAGGGGAAGTTGCAGTTGCCCAGACCGAATATAGAGGCCCACTGAGGAAAAACTTGTGGGAATCCCCAACCACCTTTGCAGATGCTTGTTTGTCTTACTCTCAATGCCCTCCACAGCTGTCATGGGGAACTCATAGATTGTGAAGAGCCAAATGAGCCTGGGCAGGAGACCATACTGGTACAACCAGGTCTTGAATTTACCAGGGAGACTGGACTTGTCGATCTTCTTTAGCCATTCCTCGGTCTGCTCCACCATGTTATTGATGTTGGCCCGATCTGAGAGTGACGCGTCAAACCACTTCCCCAAACACTTTACTGGGTTCTCTTCAATTGACGGAATGGCCTCACCCTGAACATGAAGACTGAACCTCCCTGTGGGCTTGCCCTTCCTGATCACCAAACTCCTGGACTTACTGGCCTTGAAAGACATCCTTGCCCACGTAGCTACGGTGCCAAGGGTTTCCAAGACCCATCTTGCTTGGACGTGTGTACCAGTTGTTATTGTGATATCGTCCATGAATGCACGGAGCACTGGCTGGGTGATGCCTGACTCTAGCGTGGGGCCGCTGGTTACTCCCTCTGCTGCTGCGATCAGAAGGTTCATGCCCATGACAAACAAGATGGGCGAGATGGTACACCCAGTAGGAATCCCCTTTTGAAGGTCTTGCCAGTTGGTTGTAAACTGCCCTGCTGTAAATCTAAGCTTAATTCCTCCCAGGTAGCTGGAGATCATGTCACGGACAGCCATCGGGATATAATAGTGGTCCAGTCCTTCTTGAATGAGATCATGTGGGACTGATCCGTAGGCATTTGCAAAGTCTAACCAGATGACTGTTAGATCACTTTTCTTCTGCTTTGCCTCTCGGATCAATTGGCTGATCATTAAAGTGTGCTCCAGGCACCCTGAAAAACCTGGAACACCTCCTTTCTGTATGGAAGTGTTAATGTATTGATTCTGAATCATGTAGGAGGTCAGTCTTTTTGCGAGCACAGAAAAGAATATCTTGGAATTTTTTCAATATAATTTATAGGGTGAAATCAGGTCAAAATCATCTAGAGCAATATTGTGAGGTCCTTGAAGATCTCTGTGGTCTCAAAAAATAAATAAACAGTCTTTTATTTGATTTGGCATATAATTTTAGTATGACGTGACAAATCATTTTTGCATTTCATCATTTAGCAAGAGCAGAACAAATTTCTGTGTAAATCATTCATAAATAAGTTCTTACGCTCTGCTTGTATTTCATGTGTTTATGTGGTTTCCAGGGAAAACACAAACTTGTATAGTTGTACCAATGCACTGAAAGTCACTTGACTCAAATGTAATTGTTACAATAAGATAATTATAGCGAAATCTACACTACTGTTCGAAAGTTTAGGGTCAACTAAATTTTTTTTTAATGTTTTTGAAAGAAGTCTCTTAAGCTCACCAAGGCTGCATTTATTTGATCAAAAATACAGTAAAAACAGTAATATTGTAAAATATGGTTAAAATGTGAAAGAACTGTTTTCTATTTGAATTTAGTCATATTACTTGACTAGTTTTCAGTGACACATGATCCTTCAGAAATCATTCTAATATGCTGATTTGATGCTCAAGAACAGTTTCTAAACATTATTAATTTTAAATATGTTAATATTTTGTGTAAACCATGATATTTTTGTTTTCAGAATTTTATGATGAATAGAAACTTAAAAGAACAGCATTTATTTCAAATAGAAATATTTTGTAACATTATAAATGTCTTTACTGTCGCTATTGATTAATGTAATGCTACCTTACAGAATAAAAGTCTTAAAAGAAGCCTAAACTTTTGAATGGTAGTGCAGATGGTGAATAGCATCACCTAATCTGAACCTTGACTGCCAGATAGCCGGGTAGAAATTATGGCACAAAGTACATGGATCCATAAATCCAATTGAGCATTATATTCTGATGGCCAGTTAAATGTCACAAATCAATGAGCTCCTTGTATTCCAATGACCTCGACAGTCATAAGATCTAAGTTCTATAGCACCTTTGGTTTGAGGTGGAACGGTAGATTTGTGGCATGAATGATGTCATGATGCAGCAAAATCTCTCTGGAAAGTTTCTAGCACTTTGCTGAGTCCGGGTCACAAAGGATTCAAGTGTTTTGGAGGGTCATATCCTGTTAGAAAAGTGTACCAGATAAAGTGGCCAGTGGTTTTGATGACTGTATGTGATACACAAATGAGCTACAGTCTGCTGAAAACAGTGACTTAAAGGGTTAGTTCACTCAAAAATGAAGATTTTGTCATTACTCACCCTCATGTCGTCCAAACCTAGACTTCGGAACACAAATGAAGGTATTTTTTATAAAATCTGACCCAGTTCTGTCTCTCCATTGACAGCTACGCAACTACCACTTTGAAGCTTCAAAAAGTTCATAAAAAGATTCTAAAACTAATCCATATGAATTGAGCGGTTTAGTAACTAATAGTAACCAAATTTTGTGAAGAGACTCAATCGCTTTATAAGCCTGGCTGTGCCATCCTACGCACTTCCGCTCAATCTCATTTTCCTTCAGTACTACGTCTGGGATTGTGCTGACCAATTTTTGTAGGACCAATCAGCGAACAGAGGGAGTGGCTGAGAACGATGACGTCGATGTAGTGCGTCAGTTTGAGTTGGAGCGGAGAAAGACGTGAGAAAAGCTATTCGGTCCGTCGTTGCAAAACTGCTGAATATACAGAAGCCGAAGCAAGAACAATGTTTGCAAAGTTTTGTTGGTGGCCATGATGTTGTGGCCCACCTCCCCACGGGGTTCGAGAAAAGTTTGATTTTCCAGCTCACTCAGCTAGTGGTGAATGAGTTCTTTTTTTACAGTCTATGGTTCGCACGACCGCACGTTAGCGATTGGCTATGGCAGATCCTGAGTGACTCTGGGCAGATCCAATAGTTTTGAACTTTAACAGAGAACCCGCCTACAAGGAAGTAAACGTTTCTCAATGGAGCGAGGCCAGACTCTCTGTACAAATGAAATGTACGAGAGTCTGGTAGAACCAGGCTACACTTTCACAGCCGTGACTTTTGACTTGAACTCTTGTGTATGCAGACGATTTAAAAAAATACATTTAGACTATAGCCTACATTTAAATCACATCGAGCAATGCAAAACTCCAATTCAGGTGAGTCATTCAGATATTTCATATTAAAACTTTACACAAAAAATATTTACTAGAATAAATGTAGGCTATAACTAATGATATAATGCTATAGGATTAACAGATTTGCTTGATTGAATTATGATTTTGTAACTTTTTCGATGAACCAACGTTATTCAAGAAAACCAAGCCACCAAAACCATTTTTTAATGATTGTCCGTAAATTTGACTGATTGTTTTTTTTTTACATTTTACAATAAAGGTTTAATTTCATTCTACATCGTTTATTAATCTTAGAAAATATTAATCTCAACATCTAGCCAACTCATTCAGAAATTGTATATGCAAATGAGACCACACTCAAGTGTCACGTTTGAGAGAGAGTTGCGGGAGTGAATGAATCGATATTGCGTCAGATTGTCACTGTGTAAATGTTCCTGTATCTGTTCCTGTCCAGACTCTTCAGTCTCGAGTGTGTGTCCATCAGTGTCCTGCTGTCTGTCTGCTATCTGGAAGATGATGAGGACTTCTGTTTGTGATGGTATGATTATTCTTTAAACAACATATTATTAATTTATTAACACACTCACGGTCAAAACATGAGTTTAGTGTCATTTGTTTCTGAATGAAGATCTGCACTGAAATAATAGAGTGTGTTTAAGTTGATCTTCATCTTTTGTAGAAATGTATCAGTCTCTGGATGATCCTCTCTCTGTAGAGGAGACCTAAGCAGAACCGACCCAGAGTTCAGTGCGGCCATGTTCACTCACACACGAGGAAGAGTGTGTGTGAGCGATGATGATGATGATGATGGAGGAAGAGTAGCAGGACAATCTACTACACATTCACATTTTTATTGATTTCCAATTTAATAGTTTGTGATTCAAAATAAAGCACTTACTAAAAAAACTGAAATATATTTGTTTACATGCATGTGCAATAACCGAGATCAGAGAACATGCATGAATGAACCTGCAAATGTTTTGTTAAATTATTGAAATGATCTTCAAAGTAAATAAGCTTAAAGGCACACAATGCAGCAATTGTGTTTATGTCAAACAGCGACCCCTAGAGTCGCTGTGGAATACTTGCACTGTCGTAAATAGCCGTATACCAGCCGCTATAGAACATGCTTTAGAAGCGTCGGGCATGCAACAGACACACACAGATACACTCCGAAGATATTGACCAGGTAATGTTTCACGATTTCATACAAATATTAGGCCGCTGCATAGTTTACTGAACTACTGATGATGGTAATAGGATAATAATAATTAACTATATGTCAAGTTAGACTACTTTATAATAGTAAAGTACTCTACTGCGTTTGCTTATAACGTTTTACACGATTGCTGCGAAATCACAAGTAAATAGCCTATAGTCTAGGCCTACTGTATAATTTCATTTGTGTTTTTTGATTGTAATGTAAACATTACAAAATGCCAGATGACATCAATAAAGTACATTGCATTATTTCATAACATTGGCCGTATGATGTCATTAGACACGATTATTGCAATTTATCATAATACTTTGCAAATTGTGCTCGTTTACACTATTTACAACCTCTAGGCTTATATATGTCCTGATAATTATGTGAGATATTGACAACTGTCTTCATGATAATCGCAAAAATGGATGAATGAACAGCATCGTAAAAAAATGGCTACAAGCAAGCGCAACATAATACAACATAGAACGCAAACAAGTTTACAAATAAGAGATTTACTTACTAGTTCATCAACAAGATCGCCAGGTCAGCATCACTGCATCACTCGCTTGACACAAGATCGCCAGGTCAGCATCACTGCATCACTCGCTTGACACGGGGCTGGACTCGCTTGACACGGGGCTGGACTCGCTTGACACGGGGCTGGACTCGCTTGACACGGGGCTGGACTCGCTTGACACGGGGCTGGACTCGCTTGACACGGGGCTGGACTCGCTTGACACGGGGCTGGACTCGCTTGACACGGGGCTGGACTCGCTTGACACGGGGCTGGACTCGCTTGACACGGGGCTGGACTCGCTTGACACGGGGCTGGACTCGCTTGACACGGGGCTGGACTCGCTTGACACGGGGCTGGACTCGCTTGACACGGGGCTGGACTCGCTTGACAAGGGGCTCGATTCGCTTGACACGGGGCTCGTCTCGCTTTACACGGGGCTGGACTCGCTGGACACGGGGCTCGTCTCGCTTGACACGGGGCTGGACTCGCTGGACACGGGGCTCGACTCGCTTGACACGGGGCTCGACTCGCTTGACACGGGGCTCGACTCGCTTGACACGGGGCTCGACTCGCTTGACACGGGGCTCGACTCGCTTGACACGGGGCTCGACTCGCTTGACACGGGGCTCGACTCGCTTGACACGGGGCTCGACTCGCTTGACACGGGGCTGGACTCGCTTGACACGGGGCTGGACTCGCTTGACACGGGGCTGGACTCGCTTGACAAGGGGCTCGATTCGCTTGACACGGGGCTCGTCTCGCTTGACACAGGGCTGGACTCGCTGGACACGGGGCTCGTCTCGCTTGACACGGGGCTGGACTCGCTGGACACGGGGCTCGACTCGCTTGACACGGGGCTCGACTCGCTTGACACGGGGCTCGACTCGCTTGACACGGGGCTCGACTCGCTTGACACGGGGCTCGACTCGCTTGACACGGGGCTCGACTCGCTTGACTCGGCGCTTTTGCACCCAGTGCTGCATGCTTTTTAGCTCGCGCCAACGAGTGAAAGCCCGACCAAGTGACTCTTATCCGGTTTCCTCACACGGTCAGATTCTCTATTCCTTTTCCTAGTCTCTTCCGACCGCGTTTTCTTTGCTTTTTACATCGTCGAGTATCACGTCTGAATTGCGCGCAAGTGTCTTCATGCTTCCTATGTTGTTGTTGTTGTTGATGTGTGTGACGTCGTTGCCGTAAAGCATGTCGTGATTCTCGCGAGATGTGTCGGGGGCGCTCCTCTCAAACTTACATTGCTGGTTTATCCAGCGGCGTCCCCCCCGAGTTTTACTACCAGGATGATTCGCCCTACTATGAGTTTGTTTACCACCGAAATGACTTTGAAGCTGTTATATTAAGGTACAATTGTTGCATAGTGTGCCTTTAAAAAGAGCTTAAAGTCCCCATGAAATCAAAATTGACCATACTTACTTTGTTTGCCTAAATTGATCGTTTTGTGGTGAACAATTCATCCATGCAAGTCAATCCACACAAAAAATTTTTTTGGCTTCGTAATCTTTAATCAAATTCTGAAAATGCCCCTCCCCTCTGCATTGGAGGACCTTGCCCGATGACGTAGGCTTGACGGTTTGGGTGTCTGCTTAACATCCGTAACCACGCCCCTCCAACTGACAGTAGACAGGCTGAATGAAACACCTACTTTTCTAGATCCAATCAGGTGCTAGTTGGAAAAAAAGCCACGACCACTATTTTGCCTCATTTAGTATTCCGTTTCTCTCGGAAATACGTCACAACACTAGAGAAAAGTCGTTTGCAACTTCCGGTTCACGGGGACTTTAAAGTGGTTTGGCTGACAAAAAAAATCGGGAATCCCTGATTTAGAGGATATACTTTCACTGCAGACCTGAAACACCTGATTTGATTATTAAATGTTCATATTTTTAATAAGAATATGTGTGTAGATTAATCCATCTTTCGTTGAAACAATTAATAACACTCATATTCAGATGTAGCCATATTTGTTAAATTGTTGAAGATTGCAGTGTTGGCTCTGCACATTTTGTTTGTCTTTCTGTTAAAATATTTTGATAGAGATTCAATATTTTTTACATAATGAATTATAAAGAACGAATTATATCTAAAACATACATTTATAAAATACCTATTTATGACATAAAATATACCATTTTGTCAGAACTATATATATATATATATATATAGCCTAATAAAATACAAATCTAGACTAAATCATAAAATATGCCTATTTGGCATCTAATTTATAGGCTACTATTAGTACTGTTTCTAATATTAGAATGTAGGCTATAATTTTACAGACTAGGATAAAGAGACGAGCATGTCGAACTCTAATACAAGAAGTAATTACAACATTTTATATATTTTATTTATTAAAAATTTCATTACATCTTTACTTTGTAGGCTACAACATAAATATAGAGTGAATGTTGGGGAATGTTGGAAACTTGAGGTCATTTCTGAAATAAAAAATAATATAAATAAACAAAGAAGTGTGAAGTCCGCACACTGAAAATTACTGCTCCAAAATAATGTATTAAAGGCTTCTTTTTTCTTTTCTTTTTTACTGCTCCAAAAGAATTTATTAAAGGCAACGTTTCGACCCTCAGGTCTTCATAAGGCAATAAATAATATAACAGAAATAAATACTCACTGTTTCAAAATATTCAGAAACTTAAGAGATTGCAAACTCAAATATAAACATCTCTGTAAAGTGCACGGATACATTAAATATAAATCGAGAAATATATTAAAGTTACAACAGGTAAACGTCAAGTTTACATGGCACTGATGTAAATACGTACCTCTCTCAGTCAAAAAGAATGCAGACTGAGAAGAGAACGCGAAAATTCAGTATATAGCTACCACTATAGCCTCTCTCCAATAGAGAGCGCACGTACACAACAAATAACTCTCCCAATACCGATAAGCTACCATGAAATAACAGAATAAAACCAGATTTTGGTGAAACAAACTCACAAAACAGAAAATGAAAGGTTGCAATAATATTTCTCTTTCTTTAACCTGTTACACAAGCCACCAAGTGTAGCCTACAATGATAATCAAATGAAAACAGGGAGCCACACTACTTTTCAGGTTTGAATATTTATTTATATATTTATATTTGTTGGACTTTCACAAAAAATGTTGGATTTTTATTTTTTATACTATGGATTGATCACTTGTTTATTTATTTAAATAAGCCCTATAGCCTGTTAGCATGCAATACAACCTTTAAATGTGCTTTTAAGCTAGTTTTTATTATTATTAATGTTATTATTAATAATCATTTTGCATGCAGCTGCCACACAAATATAAATCAGTTGCAATTACAATATTTGATGATTTTATTTATTGCAAAACTATGCAGCCCTTTCCGATCTCTATCCATGATATTGATCATAGGAGGATTGGATGAGGGATGGATGTATGGATATCTATCTATACAGATGCACAAACAATATCAAACTATACAGATAAAATAGTACTGAATTATGTGTTACACACAAGTGTTACAATTAACCCCTCTGTCTGTTACAATTAACCCCGCATCTTAAGTTGTAACATTTGCACTTCTGTCACTTTCAACACCACACAAGGGTTAATGCAGTTCCCGTCAAAATAAAAGATCATGTGTTCATCTACACTCACCGGCCACTTTATTAGGTACCCCATGCTAGTAACGGGTTGGACCCCCTTTTGCCTTCAGAACTGCCTCAATTCTTTGTGGCATAGATTCAACAAGGTGCTGGAAGCATTCCTCAGGGAGTTTGGTCCATATTGACATGATGGCATCACACAGTTGCCGCAGATTTGTCGGCTGCACATCCATGATGCGAATCTCCCGTTCCACCACATCCCAAAGATGCTCTATTGGATTGAGATCTGGTGACTGTGGAGGCCATTTGAGTACAGCGAACTCATTGTCGTGTTCAAGAAACCAGTCTGAGATGATTCCAGCTTTATGACATGGCGCATTATCCTGCTGAAAGTAGCCATCAGAAGTTGGGTACATTGTGGTCATAAAGGGATGGACATGGTCAGCAACAATACTCAGGTAGGCTGTGGCGTTGCAACGATGCTCAATTGGTACCAAGGGGCCCAAAGAGTGCCAAGAAAATATTCCCCACACCATGACACCACCACCACCAGCCTGAACCGTTGATACAAGGCAGGATGGATCCATGCTTTCATGTTGTAGACGCCAAATTCTGACCCTACCATCCGAATGTCGCAGCAGAAATCGAGACTCATCAGACCAGGCAACGTTTTTCCAATCTTCTATTGTCCAATTTCGATGAGCTTGTGCAAATTGTAGCCTCAGTTTCCTGTTCTTAGCTGAAAGGAGTGGCACCCGGTGTGGTCTTCTGCTGCTGTAGCCCATCTGCCTCAAAGTTTGACGTACTGTGCGTTCAGAGATGCTCTTCTGCCCACCTTGGTTGTAACGGGTGGTTATTTGAGTCACTGTTGCCCTTCTATCAGCTCGAACCAGTCTGGCCATTCTCCTCTGACCTCTGGCATCAACAAGGCATTTCCGCCCACAGAACTGCCGCTCACTGGATGTTTTTTCTTTTTCGGACCATTCTCTGTAAACGCTAGAGATGGTTGTGCGTGAAAATCCCAGTAGATTGGCAGTTTCTGAAATACTCAGACCAGCCCTTCTGGCACCAACAATCATGCCACGTTCAAAGTCACTCAAATCACCTTTCTTCCCCATGCTGATGCTCGGTTTGAACTGCAGGAGATTGTCTTGACCATGTCTACATGCCTTAAATGCACTGAGTTGCCGCCATGTGATTGGCTGCTTAGAAATTAAGTGTTAACGAGCAGTTGGACAGGTGTACCTAATAAAGTGGCCGGTGAGTGTATTTCAAGCATAGAAATTAGTAGCCTAGGGGCAGAGATGTATAGTAACGAAGTAGAACTACTTCACTACTGTACTTAAGTACTAAAAGGCTGTATCTGTACTCTACTAGAGTATTATTTTTTTCTCCTACCACTTTTACTTCAGTAGATATTTTCGATGAGTTTAATACTTTTACTCCGATACATTTTTTATGTGCTGCATCGTTACTCGTTACAATTATAAAAATGTTACGAATCATTCCAAACCCACTGCCAGAGTAGATGGCTCTGTCACCAGGTTTGATGAAGCTGGCTCATCATTGAGCGAATCAAGCGATCAGGAAGAGCGCGCGTGCACGTGCTCCCGCTCTGCTGCCTGCCTCCAGTAAGAACACTTGAGATTTGTTAGTTTTTTTTCGAGATGAAAGAACCAGAAACACCACCTTCAACTTCGAGTGATCGTGGCGGTGTTTTCATTTCTCGGAGTGAAAGATAATTAATATAGAATGTGCGAGGACGCCGACGCACTGAATCGTTCTTTGTTTTTAATAGTTCAAAGTTAAATTTAATGTTACCTTGACAAACTATACATCGTTAAAAAGATATAAGACTCAAGTTTCAGTATTTGACCATTATTTTATTCTGAGAAACTTATAGTGACAGTTATTTCTTAATTTGTGTCAGGAGTAATGATAAAATGAGTCGATACCTTTAATATGAATTATGAGCGTCAGCCGCTCCCATAAAAAAAAAACCCTCCCGTGTAGTCGTCATGAAAGCGCTTGACCAAACAATGTCCCTCAGGGCTTTTAGCTTGTGCTGTTAAATATTGATAGATTTTCATAGATTTACGTCAGATGTCTTTAGAGAGGAATAATATGTATTGAATTTATACCCAAAAGGGGCCGATGTAATCATTATGAGCTTTGGATACTCTGATATACTGTATTTTCAATCCATACTGCAGCCTGGGGGCCCACTGTGCACAGTTAGGCCATATATTGAACACACGAAGAAGATCCATATCATGTGACATTCCAGGAACTCCCTGACATAAAGCTTTCTTGCCCCAATGTGCATACTATCCATCCTAAATAGTATGTGACATTAGTAATTTTCAATACTATTTAGGGCATAGTATGCACATTGGGACGCAGCTATATATTGCTGTAACATGCAGATAGATACCCAATAAGCTGTGGAGAAAAAAGGCACAAGCAGGGAAAAGAAGGGTGAGACGCTTTACTACATACAATACTTGTACTTTTACTTTCAGTACTTGAGTAGTTTTTTTAAAACTACTTGCAATACTTAAGTACAATTTTTTTTAATACTTTAGTACTTCCACTTAAGTAGGGTGCCTAAAGAGCACTTCAACTTCTACTCAAGTCACTTTTTTGATAGAGTACTTGTACTTTTACTCAAGTCTTTGTCTCTAGTACTTTATACATCTCTGCCTAGGGGAGACTGTCCATACAAGGGTTAAGATTTTATTTTGGCGGAAAACAAACGTAGGCCTACTCATTACAATTCTAGTAAAATGCTTAATCATCAAATATGCTGATGTGGAAATAATGCGTTACTGGGTAATGGGTTCCTACCTTGGTTCCTACAATAGCTTCCACCTTCACACTGCCAGTTGAAATCAGCACCGATACGATCGGCGAATCCGAAACGGGTCCGACCGAATGCGGTGCGAAGAAAATCGTGTCGGTCATCCGGATGCGTTCAAAAAATTTAACTCTTCTGAAAGGCTATGGACCATAGACATCATATAGATAGACGCCCTATCGACCGCTACTGCCTATTGGCGTGGACGAGCCGTGGGGCTGCCATCTTAAACCGGTCACCCGCTCCGCTCAGTGTAATCTGTTTGGCTGGAGCAATGAGCTGTCATATAATTAATCATATCTCACTGAATACCGAACTGATTTTCACACGGGTTTTTTTGCTGCAAAGGTATATACATGTAGCTACGATACAGAACACGTTTAATATTTTATTCACAAAATACAACCAATAGTACGGCAATGTTAAATATTAAATCTTACTTTTGAAAAGTAGCCTAATCCCCGAGTGATGGTCCGCCGATGTGAGCAGGAATATGCTGCACAGTGCTCTGGCATCTACTGCTAATATGCAACGCAAATAGGAGTATGACCGGTTTAAGATGGCGGCCGCATTTCTTGCGCCACAGCGGCCAATAGGGCATCTGGGCTGCGTTCCAGTCCACTTTTAGACACGCACTTGTGAACTTCCCTAAGCACTTCCCCTCGGGGGAATCCCTGCCGCCATTTTGAAGTGTGTTCCACTTCGTGAAGTGGACGAGGGAAGTTTATATGGACAGACACTTGTTCCCTCGATTTAGACCGAGGGAGCGAGTCTACTTCATATGTACACTTCAGGCACCATATGTCCCACAATGCAGTACGATTGTGACGTCACCACAGATCTCGTCTAATCACAACCACAACAAACAACTCTAAAAAAATAATAATTAATATATCATAATGTAAAACAACCCAAACACACCTATATACATTTGGATGCTGCATTAAACAAATTCTTAAAGTAATTTTTTTTTAAATAATAAATCAACTCCATAGCTGATTCCAAGTGATCAAGGGCTTAGGACGTTCCAGTTCAGCCCATTGCAGTTTCCACCAGAAGTGGGCACTCGTGCAACGTAAGCAATGACGTACATCCGAGTGAACGATACGCAGGGAAGTTAGCGAGTGAAGGGCATGTCAATTTTGGACTGGAACGCAGCCCTAGTCTCTATCCGGTTGTTAAGTCGTGACCTAACCACTCTCCGATAATACGGTTTCCGGGTCCAAAGGCCGGGTCCTCTCTACCTGTAGGAGCCAGCGTAAGTCTCCCACGTGTTCTATGTGGTCTCATTCATAATATTCACCGCACTTGTATTGTAGGTGGTGGGCGTGTCCACCGGTGTTTGGGCGGAAGTGATGATAGTGGTCTATGTTTGCTTCACTGGTTCACCTGGGTTATGGCTTTGACAGAGAGAGGGGGTGAGCCTGGGAGCAAACATTTTTTGTTGACCGCACCCGCACCAGCACCCGCACTCGCGCACTTCCGCACTTACACGGAATCCTTATGACTTGGTAACTGCAGTGCCAGTTTTACTTTTAGGTGTTGAAGTGAAATAAATGATTGAAATGAGATTGTCGAGTGGAGCTGAGTCACAGTGTTTTCAATCTCTCAGTGTTTAGCCCCTCGCGGCTGCAAGTTTTCGTTTTTCGTTGTCTACAGCCGCTATATTTAGTCAACAAAAAAGTTTTAAACCAGAGCGTTGTTCTACGGAAACGAGCCGTTTACACGGATTACGCGGATCACAACGGAACGCTTTGGATATAAAAAGAAACACGGAAATGTTTGGAGCTTTGCTGTATTGGATGGCGGTTCATTCATTACCACTCAGAGGATAAGGACCTGGCCACAATCAACGCAGCAACTGAAGCGGTATGTAGTAACTTGTCAATTTGTGCTGTGCAAGTTGTTTGTTTGAACACAGTGTGAATAGGTTACTGCCGCTTGTCCATAGGGGACGTATTGTTGCTTGCCGGTGTTGTTTACTGTTGGTCTTTGGATGTGGTTTACGATGCAGCGGTGGATTGATTGATGAAAGGATTGATTGATTGAACGGCGTGGATTCTTGAAAGATTTGTGGTGCATAGGGAAATGGCAACAAGTGGATCAAAATCGAATTTAAATGTCAATGGTTCAGAGATGGATGAACAAAGGAGAGAAATCAAACTCACTTCCAAGGCCTTGGTGAATAAAATTGAAACACTGCAAAAGTAACGTAGAAAAAATTTTCATAAAATTAAAGGTTTAATACAGACAATAAAGGATCTCATGCAAAAGGATGACAATGCCCCACAAGTGTGATCTCATCTTGAGAAAATGAGTCAAATGGTGGATGAAACTACTGCGTTACATGAGTCTGTGATTCCCATACTTCCTGAAGAGGAGCAGGAAAGGCAAAATGAATGGTTTGTGAATGTACTAAAATGCCACAATGGATTTATGGAGGATGCAAAGGGATGGCTTTCTGAAATAGGGAGACCAACAAGCAGTACTACTGCTCATGTTGCCACAAGTGATGCTCCCATATTTGTATCACAAAAGGAATTAATGCACAGGTTGGATGAACCTCATGATAATGAGTCTAATGTTTCAAATCACTCTGGGAAAAATGTTCAAGCTTCCGTCACACAAGATGAAGTCAAACCAAGTGATAGTGTGTCAAACACTGGAAGTAAATGTTCTAATAGTAGGCAGAGCTCGGCTGGATCAAGGTCCAGTGTGTCAACAACATCATCAGCACGCATTAAAGCTGAGGCAGATATGGCTGCTCTCATTGCAAGACAAAGACTACTAAAAGACAAACATGCATTAGAAGAACAAGAGGAACAGCTAAGGAAAAAACGTGAAGAGTTTGAACTTGAAGTGGAAATGGCCGCATCAGTGGCTAAAGTGAATGTGCTGAGAGGCTCAGGAGGGTCTCGTGTTTCAAGTCATCCATCTGTGAAGTCCAATGGCATTTCTTATCTAGAAAGGGGACAACAAAGGAAAACCAAAACACTTAGTGCTGATGCAAAAACATTTGTGCCTGATAGGAATATCCCAATGCAGGGACAGCCCAATCCACATTTCTTGGGTACAAAACCTCAAGTGAAAAATGTTATTCAACCAGCACAATCTCAACCCACATCATCAGGACGACCTGAAGCCACGGGACCTCAAGATACAGTACAGTCACGTCCACTGTTTCAGCACAGGAGTCATCAATCGGAAACACTTGTGACAAGCAGCAGTGATCAAAATCAAATAATTACGGTTTTGGAAAAACAAAATGAAATAACTGCTTTATTGGTTCAGCAGCAATCTCTCTCATTTCTGCCTAAAAGAGACATTCAGGTTTTTGACGGCGATCCGTTGCAATATCATACCTTCATGAGGGCTTTCGAACACCGCATCGAAGAGAAGGCTGACAATCCGAAAGACTGCTTGTACTTCTTAGAACAGTACACCAGGGGGCAGCCAAGGGAGCTTGTCAGAAGCTGTCAACATACGGCACAAGACAGAGGGTATGCCAAGGCTAAGGCTTTGCTACAAGAGCGTTTTGGTAATGCACTGAAAATTGCTTCAGCTTACATGGAAAAGGCTCTTTCATGGACACCAATAAGACCTGAAGATGTGAAATCTCTACAGGCATACAGTCTTTTTCTACGAGGATGTTGTAACGCCATGGAAGATGTTAGATATATGGAAGAGTTGAATATGCTGACCATCGTAAAAAAGTTGCTCTACAAACATAGGGACAGATGGAGAACTGTGGCTTGTGAGTTGCAGGAAAGGAGTGGCCGGAGAGCCACATTTAGAGATATTGTTGGCTTTATTGAAAGACAAGTGAAGATCGCAAGTGATCCACTATTCGGGGATATACAAGATACACCATCAACAACAGTAAACAGGGATGTAAGGAAATCTAGGTTTGAGCCTCGCTCTAGAGCCAAGGGGAGTAGCTTTGCTACCACCATTGCAACAGTGGAAAGGAAAGTTGAACCTGTATTAAAATTAAAAGAGGGAAGTTCAGCTGGTATGAAGGCTTGTATGTTTTGAGGAGGTGAGCACACATTGGATCTGTGCCGCCAGTTGGAAAAGAGGATGCATAATGAGAAGATTACTTTCTTAAAGACAGAGGGGGTGTGTTTTGGCTGTTTGTGCATTGGGCACATGAGCCGAGACTGTAGGAAGCGTCTCTCATGCAAAGTATGCAGTCTGAGGCACCCTACTGTACTCCACATTTATCCAAAAGAGAAAGAAATGAATTTAGTGCAAACCAAAGGAGAATCTGAGACAGCAGTGGGCAGTGCTCTGATCTCTGTTCAATCCAGTGGTCTCACTGGGGCCGGTGACCAAGACTGTACTCTCTCCATAGTTCCAGTTCAAGTTAAACCTAGGAAAGGGCATAAGGTGTTAATTACATATGCCTTCTTGGATCCTGGGAGCTCAGCGTCATTCTGTACAGAGGGGCTGATGAATAAGCTGAATGTCAGGGGAAGAAGAACTGGTATTCTCCTGCGGACTATGGGTCAGGAGAAGGTCGTTGGAAGCCATATTGTTTCAGATTTGGAAGTGGCTGAATTAGATAGTGATTGTTTTTGTGAACTGCCTGATATTTACACGCAGAAAAACATGCCAGTTCATCGAGGCAACATTCCTCACCAGAAAGACCTCCAGCGATGGCCACATCTGAAACACACCCATATAAGGGAGATTGATTCAGATATAGACCTACTGATTGGAACCAACGTTCCCAAAGCACTGGAGCCATGGCAGGTCATTCGAAGCATGGAGGGGGGTCCATATGCAGTCAAAACAATGCTGGGCTGGACTGTAAATGGACCACTTAGGGGCTATGAAAGTAGAGAAACTACTTGTGGGCGGCCAGATGTCACTGTCAATAGGATCTCTATTGCAAACCTCAATGATCTGTGGAAGCAGCAGCTAAAGGCAGATTTTCCTGAATGTAGTCTGGATGAGCAGATGGGGTTATCAAGAGAAGACTGTCAGTTCATGGAGTATGTTACAAAATCTGCTAAGTTGGTGGATGGCCATTATAGTGTTGGCTTACCTTTAAAAAAAAGTATGTAAATATGCCAAATAATAAAAGAGTTGCTGAACAGCGTGCTATGAGTCTCACAAGGAGGCTTGAAAAGGATGCCCCGTTTCATGCTGATTACACAGCATTTATGAATGACATCATCTCCAAGGGCTATGCAGAGAAGGTACCAACTGAGAATCTGGATCGGAGCGACAGCAGGGTATGGTATATACCACACCATGGTGTATATCACCCGAAGAAAGAAAAGATCAGGGTCGTTTTTGACTGTGGTGCTACATTCCAGGGAACATCTTTGAATGCTCAGCTCCTACAGGGACCCGATCGTACCAGCATGCTAATTGGAGTCATGACCAGATTCAGAAAGGAGCCTGTTGTACTCATGGCAGACATCGACGCTATGTTTCACCAAGTCAGAGTACCAGCTGAGGATTCGGATCTGTTGAGGTTTCTCTGGTGGCCGGATGGAGACCATAAGCAGAGGCTAGTGGAGCACAGAATGGTTGCGCATCTGTTCGGAGCCACATCTTCGCCAAGTTGTGCAAGCTTTGCTCTCAGAAAGTGTGCGGAAGATAATCGGGAGCAATTCAGCTCCAAAGTAATAGAAACAGTCCTGCACAATTTCTATGTGGATGATTGCCTTACATCAGTGGCTTCTGAGGAGGAGGCGATAGCACTCTATCAAGACCTTTGTGCCCTTTGTTTGAAAGGGGGCTTTCAACTCATGAAATGGACCAGCAACAGACGTGCCATGCTGGCAGCTATACCTGCAACAGAGAGAGCAAAAGAGGTTAAGGATTTGGATTTGGACAATGACACACTTCCTGTAGAAAGAGCATTGGGTGTACAGTGGTGTGTTCAGTCCGACACTTTTAAGTTTAAAGTCCTCATCAAAGATCGACCCTTAACCAGAAGAGGGATCCTCTTCATGGTCAGTTCAATCTATGACCCTATAGGAATCTTGGCCGCTTGTGGTCTTATCTGCCAAAAAGATCCTTAAAGATTTGTGCAGAAAGGACCTTGGTTGGGATGACCTCATACCAGACTTGTCTGCACAGGAGTGGAGAAGATGGCTGAAAGAGCTCTGGCAGCTTGAAAAGTTTGAAGTCGACAGATGCCTAAAACCAATGGATTTTGGGGAGGTGATTTCTGCTCAGTTACATCACTTTGCAGATGCATGTGAGAGCGGCTATGGAACAGTGACTTACCTGTTATTAAACAACATAGACAGACAAGTTCACTGTGCTTTCATAATGGGTAAAGCTAGAGTGGGTCTATTAAAACCAATCACCATACCTCGTATGGAGTTGACGGCTGCCATGGTTGCAGGTCGAATGGATGAGCTGTGGAGGAAGGAGCTGCAGATGCAACTTCAGGACTAAATTATTTGGACTGATAGTACTTCCGTACTGAAGTATATCAGCAATGAGACCACAAGGTTTCGTACCTTTGTAGTGAAGGATTACAAATTTATTAAAATGTTTAATTTAGGTTCCAAAAACAAACTGTGTATAACCTAAGACAGTTCTGGACATTGAATTTAGCATTTAAGATTAGGATGGTCATTATATCCGGCCCATCCTGTTTTTCTGTATTGGTCAAGATTACTGAAAACTCTTAATGGCCACTGATACTCCCACTCTTTGTCTCAATGATAATGTAAAGGTTTAACCAATCTAGTCAGGCTGACTGGATTAGCATCTCAAGGCTCCGAATAACTGCTATGCTGATGAACTCAGGTAACCAGCGGAATCATTTACATTTGCTTTGTTTCAAGAGTCTCCTCGGATTAGCATCTCAAGGCTCCGAATAACTGCTATGCTGATGAGATCAGGCCTGAAGAATTTCCTGTAACCAATTGAATCTTGCTTTTCCATTTGCTTTGTTTCCACCTCAATAAACTCCTCCCCCTTGAAAGGTATATGAACTAAACATGTATACTGGCCTAGCCAGATTTGGGTACCATCTTGGACCAAGCAGACTACAGCAAATAAAGAATCCTGCTTAAAAGATACACCCGAGTCTCCTGGTCTTCGCTCTTCTGAGTTTCTACACTTTAGAAGAAATTAATTCCCAACAGTACCCAACCAGGTTTTAAAGATACTGAGTGTATCAAATCCATCGCAGTGGAGATATGTTAACACCACAAGCCAGTGGCGTGCACAGACCTCTTCAGGGGCAGGGCAGGGGCGGAGGGACCAAAAAGGGCACTAAAAATTTGTTTTATTTAATTTAACAGTACCTGCATTTTTATTCTCTCTTTTCAGCCAACTTGTGAGAGGGATGCTTCCTTTGGCTGCATCAGAGAGTTCCTTAATTATTATTATTATTTTTTTTTATTGTTTCTTTCCTTGACATTCTAAGAAAATATGTTGATACAATTATTAGAATGCATAACACATCAAATGAAAATAGGGAAATTATGATAATATTACTAAATATTATTTACTTTACCAAACAAAACAGAGAATCAAGAAGGTAATTATGGAAAATAATTTTTTAGTTTTGTTGATGTTGTAAATTTTATGTATGTATTATATGTATGAAAGACAGTGTTAGCTAGCATGAATCAGTATCACTTTACAATAAGGTTTCATTAGTTAAATTAGTTAACATTAGCTAATAATGAACTGCACTTCTACAGCATTTATAAATTTTAGTTAATATTAATTTCAGCATTTACTAAAACATTAAAATTAAAAGTTGTATTTGTTATCATTAGTTAATTAGTTATGTCACTGACTGTGACATAATACCAATTAACAGTGTATTATTAACTAAGATATACAGTAACAAATGTGTTGCTCATGGTCAGTTCATCATGTTAGTTCATACATATGATAATGAACATATGATAATGAACAAATGAACCTTATTGTAAAGCGTTACTATGAAATCAAAGATATAAGTTCCTTACACGTTGGACATGGACTTAAGATTTCATTTAACTAGATGTATTTCCCCTTGCACTTTTATTCCGTGGATAAAAAAACGAATGACATTATCACTCAGAAATCTCGTCTGAAATCGAGTTATACTTTTATTATAGTTAAGACTCGTGTGCTGCCGCAACTTTTAGAGTAGCGTGGTGATGGTGGTAAGATAAATGTGATTTTCTGTTACCTGCTGCTCGTGTAGTTTGAAGACCTGCGCGAGCTTCTGCGTAGTGCGTACCAGAACCGTTAAATGCGTATGAGGCGCTGCAAAGGAAACTCCGCCTACCACTTCTCCGCCAAAACTTTTTTATATAATATTTGTTTGTATTATTATTGTTAGTGGCAATGGTGCGTAAGTGTATTGTTATTTATTATAATATTTATAAAAATAAATATAAAATTCTTAAGCTGAAGAGTCTATTACTGTACCTCAGTCAGAAGAGGAAGCAACTGAGCCTGACTCTTGCTCATTCCGGCTTGGATAAGGACCAACAAGGAAAAGAAATAGAAAAGGAGATGCAGAGTATCAAGGCTCTGACTGGTAGTGGTCTTCTTTCAGTTGATGAACTCAGAAGAGCTGATATGGAGATTATTAAGTTTTGTCAGAGGAGGAGGTTTCCAGGAGAGTTCAACAGCTTGCAAAAGGGAGAAAGTGTGAAAGGAACTAGTCACATTTACAAGCTCAATCCAATACTTGAAGATGGTGTTCTGAGAGTTGGAGGACGACTTAGCAGAGCAGCCATGCCAGAAGAAACGAAGCATCCTGTTATATTGACAAAAGATTTACACATTTCTGACATAATTCTTCAGCACATACATCAAGAGGTGGGACACAGTGGTCGTAATCACATGCTAGCTAGCCTGCGCAAAAGATATTGGATCCTTGGGGCTAGTGTGGCTATAAGAAAAACCCTGTCTAAATGTATTGTCTGTCGACGACTGCATGCAGCTCCAGGGCATGGAGTTTCTCCAGATGAACCTCCATTCACTCGGGTTGGAGTTGACTACTTCGGACCTTTTGAAGTTAAGCGAGGAAGGAGTACATTGAAGAGGTATGGGGTTCTCTTCACATGCCTTTCTATAAGAGCGATCCACATCGAAGTTGCATCGTCCTTGGACACAGATTCCTTTATTAATGCTCTTCGACGCTTTACAGCAAGACGTGGACAAGTATTAGAGCTGCGCTAAGACAATGGAACCAACTTTGTTTGTGCAGAGAGAATTGAGAGAGGCAATGGAAGGTTGGAATCTTGCTTTGATCAACAACACTCTCCTTCAGAAAGGAATTAAGTGGGTTTTCAATCCCCCCACAGGATCACATCATGGAGGGGTGTGGGAAAGGTTGATAAGGTCTGTGAGGAAGGTCCTGAATTCTACCCTGAAGTTGCAGACCCTTGATGAGGAAAGTCTTCACACAGTTTTCTGTGAAGCAGAGGCTATTATTAACAGCCGTCCAATTACCAAGGCATCCACTGATCCCAACGACTTGGAACTACTAACCCCTAACCATCTGTTGCTACTCAAAATCATGCCATCTTTGCCACCGGTTCAGTTCAAAAAGGAGGACATCTACGCTCGTCGCAGATGGAAACTAGTTCAGTACATCTCTGACTTGTTTTGGAAACGTTGGATTAAGGAATACTTGCCTCTTCTTCAGGAGCGTCAGAAGTGGTCTGGTGTCAAGCGCAACTTCCTTACTGGAGATATTGTACTCATAGTCGACGACTCAGCACCTCGCAACTCATGGTTTACAGGAAGGATTGTGCAATCTATCTCTGACAGAAGAGGACTTGTTCGTCAAGTGCGAATTAGGACGAAGACCAGCTATTTGGACAGGCCTATTACTAAGATTTGCCTTTTACAGGAAGCAGAGGAGCCATAAGGATATCCAACTGACCTTTGAACTTCACCGACAACTTGACTGTCATACGGGGCTTCTTTCATTTACATGACTGAAGAAAGTACACTTTTAAATGGACTGCCTTATCCTAAAAAAATGTATTGATTTCCTCCATAATGTGCAGTTGTATAATTATTGTGTTAAAATAATTAGGGTCCGGAATGTAGGAGCCAGCGTAAGTCTCCCACGTGTTCTATGTGGTCTCATTCATAATATTCACCGCACTTGTATTGTAGGTGGTGGGCGTGTCCACCGGAGTTTGGGCGGAAGTAATGATAGTGGTCTATATGTTTGCTTCACTGGCTCACCTGGGTTATGGCTTTGACAGAGAGAGGGGGTGAGCCTGGGAGCGAACATTTTTTGTTGACCGCACCCGCACCAGCACCCGCACTTGCGCACTTACACGGAATCCTTAGGACTTGGTAACTGCAGTGCCAGTTGTACTTTTAGGTGTTGAAGTGAAATAAATGATTGAAATGAGATCGTCGAGTGGAGCTGAGTTTTTGCGCGTCACAGTGTTTTCAATCTCTCAGTGTTTAGCCCCTCGCGGCTGCAAGTTTTTGTTTTTTGTTGTCTACAGCCGCTATACTACCTACCTACCGCTTTCGCCCGAGTTTTAACATGCCGCAGTGCTGTGTCCCATGTTGTTTAAATAGATCGGAGTTTAAAAAAAACAAGTGACATTCTACCGCTTTCCATGTGACACGAAAGATAAGAGAAAATGGCTGCAGTTGATAAGGTAAGTTACAAATCTTAAACGAATGAAGAAACTTGAGCGCCAGTGGGTGCTAGCCTTAATAGTCCCTAGTAACACCCACTGGGACCGAAGCGAAAAGAGCCATTTAAGAAATAGGTTAACAGGTTCCGCCATTGTTACCATAGGATCTGGACGAGCGTAGCACTTGGACCCGGAAGAGGCTAAACGTCACGCGTGACGTCAGACTTAACAACCGGTCTGTTTCAGCGGAAGTTAGCATTGCTATGGTAAGGTTACTGATAAACAAACCTGCATTCTTAACTTTTAACAAAGAGTAGAAGAACAATATACGTTCGTTGCTTTTAATAAAATAAAGGTTTAACGGTAAGCTGTCATGTCATTTTATTTTTCATGATTTAACGTTAGCCTATTAGGGCAGTTAATACTATTAAAATGTAGGCTAAAATTAATCTGATGTTAACTAATCTTAATTATAAATATATATATATATATATATATATATATATATATATATATATATATATATATATATATATATATATATATATATTAGGGCTGTCAATCGATTAAAAATTTTAATCTAATTAATTACATACTCTGTGATTAATTAATCTAAATTAATCGCATACATAATTTTTGCAGTGAAAGTATTTTACATATTTCAATCAAACGAATCAATGAATAATCAGCATTAGTGACATTTAAAGTTCAAAAACTCTTTTATTATTATTTTCACTGTTCAAATAATGGCCATAACAATCAACAATATGACCTAATAATATGCTGAGGAAAAAAATTCAAAAAATATTTTTTTTCACTGTACAAGGCATCTCAGGCCACAGTTATAACCTAGGGGACACAATGAATAGGCCTAAATGAACACTGCCCTCAATGTCAACACTATGTATCTTGTATGTGCCATGACTCAGGCAAGAGACCAAAAGTTTAACATGGTGCAATATCAATTCCAGGGCTATTTTGTGCAATTGAAAATAAACCTTCAATAAAAAAAACTGCCCCTTTTACCACATTTCACACAAAAAAAAAAAATCAACAAAGCAACAATTTTAAATTTGTAGACACATCTGCCTCACTTCTCCTTCAGCCAGTCACTGTTACCACACACACACGCGCGCACTCGTCTTACACACGCTTTCTCTCAGACACACACACTCACGCACGCAGATTTGCTAATAGCGCTTCAGTTTACTTGCTCAAGTGTTTGAAGATGACGTTGACCGCGGGACGTTGGAGTTGGCGGGACGTGCTAGCTCGTACCTCTGGATCAACATTAACTCCTGGATGCTTTGCATTGATGTGGTACTTTAGAGTTGACGGACTCCGGTGAAATTTATAAGTAAATGTTCCGATCAATGATCCAGCCAGGCAGCGCGTTCTCGTCTCAGTTCTTTATTTTATAGTCGAATGGGGGTTATAACGGCTCCGGGTCAAAGGTCAATACGGAATCGATTAATCTGCGTTATTTTTTTTAACGCGTTATTTTTTCTCAGATTAATTAATCGAAATTAACGCGTTATTTTGACAGCCCTAATATATATATATACATACATACACACTATACTACATTTAAAGGGTACCTATCATGGAATTTTGAAAATTACCTTTCATGTAGTGTGTAACATAGATCTAAGTGAACGAAAACATCCTGCAAAGTTTTAAATATGAAAGTTCACCGTATACAAAGTTATTATCTCTCAAAAGTAAGAGTCGACTCTGAGTCGTTGATATGAATCGATAGACGAACGATGCATTTTCTCTAACTTTCGTACGTCACTTGTACAAGTTATTTGAATAAGATACGCCCACTCATTGCATTAGAAGACACCAGGGAAAACATCATGTCGACGAGACGCTGCTGTGTTTTGAAGTGCGACGCAAAAGCAAACTTTTTTCATCTGCCCAGTGAGGAGCATTTGAAGACAGTGGCTACAGTTCATAACTATACCACAGAAGTATTATAGCCCGAACTTGTTCTGTGTTTGCGTCATTTTGAAGATGATTGCTTCACAAACCTAAATGCTATAAAGTATGAATTTGCGAGCCGGCTGATACTGAAGGAGGGAGGTTCAGTACCGAGTTTATTTGGATCAGCTTCCTTCTCCGAATCACAATCTGGAAGTAGGCTGTTGCTTTTATGTTTGTATCATGTTCTATAATTATTTTGTGTGCTGTGTACGCACAGGCACAGCGCAGCTTCTAGCAGCTAACTTAGGTCTTCAATGTCAATTGTATTGAAATATGTGAAGTGTTTGTCGTTGTTAATGGAGTTGTCACAGGGCTCTCAAGCGCGTCTCCTCCAGTGTTGCCAGGTCCGTATGCCTGCACTGTTTCCGCGGGTTGTTTGTGTAGTGCACGCTGGTTGACGCGATTGTTTTATCCACTGGAACATGATTGTTATTGAGGAAACACCCGGGAACGCTATTTGAATATTTTTGGCCGTGATTGGGTTAGTTTGATGAGCAATTGGGCTGGTTTTGTTGTGCAGACCTGGCAACCCTGGGGCTCGTTCTTCGTACGTCGCTAACTCAGTTAGCTGGATTTGATTGTTGGCGATTTGGCATGATCTTGGATCGTTTGGTTCTTCGAAGCTCATCCTAGACTTGCTGTCATAGCAACAGGTGCGCTAGCTTGAACCTGCTCGCGAGCAGGCTTATTTCATGTAAACAGGATTAGATCGCGGCTTTATAAGCAGAGCTGATACGGGAAGTCTTTTAACGCAGCGCCATAGTGTACTTTTTGAGATTTTTTTTTTTTTCTCATGACTCGTGAGTATGTCGTTACATCATTAATTTGTTGGAAACGCACAAATGTTCGACTCGTCGGAGTCTGGCTTTAATAACAGCACAAATAAACAGCATAGAGATTCTTTGCGAGTGGCTCGTTCCTTTACATTGGAGATGCGGAGAACTTGGTGATAAGTGCTGTCTGTCGTGCCATTCGCAAAGTTTACCTGCCTCAAGCAGGTTTTAGGGCATTTCCAAGCCACTTTAGACCCAATTAGTTGTATAGCAGTTTTTTTTTCAACGCAGGCAGGCCTAACGTTACATTATATTTTTTAATGTCGATCATGTAATCGTTAGCATGATGATTATGACTTTCAGTACAATATATTCCTCAGGCTTCCCTAATGTGATTGGTGCCATAGACTGCACATGTGTTCCCATCAAGGCCACAATGAAGGGGATTTTGTGAACTGAAAGGGGGATCACAATGTAAATGTGCTGCCAAGTTACTATTACGATTCTTAATATTCCAGATTAGTAGCCTAATATTACATTAAATTGTAAAAAAAGGCACGTGACAGACTAAAATCTCTTAGATGGTGTGTGACTGTTCCATATCACAAATGTGGAAGCACAGCGATTCAAATTTATGCACATATTTGAACGTGGTAAGGAAAATATTAATATTAAGCTCACTGTATTACTGTACACTCCAGTTACAATGCAGCTCTAGGACAAGGGCACACAATGCAATGAACTTTGGCCAACTACCTGTGACATTGCATGTGTCATATTACACAACCACCATCAGGAAAAAATATAAAACATTACATTAAATGTTTAATAAAAGACGAGACAAATTTGCTTAGTTCTTTGAGTTTTATTTCAATTGTTCTTTGTAAAGAAAAGCCAGTGATCAAGTCATATTTTGCCTGCAATAAGAGATACTATGCAAGGTCGGCAATAGTTCTCTGTGTGAAATAATATATTACTCTGAAGTTCATTTGAAGCAACTATATCTCTAGTGCCAGTCTTTTTCTTTAAGTCCACCCCCCCCCCCCCCCCCCCCAAACCCCCCCCCGAAAAAAATAATTTTATATTGTAGATATATTCTATATTGGGGGGCTTGGGTTAAACCTGTCAACACAAGCCTTATGCATCAAAAAATAAAAGGAACAGTACAACACTGCCCACCTCTGCATCACTGCTTTGTGCAGACTCTTCTGTAGATGTGGACTCCTGCAACTCATATTGCATTCAGAAATAATAGGTAACTCAAGTGTAAATTAAGTAAAGTTATTTATGCACTTAAAGATACCTGAGAGGCTTTCTTCACTGCCCTGTGCATTGGGGGAAAAATGGGCATTATACAGTGTTGTACTTTCTTCCCTTTTGATGTAAAGTTATGAAAAGTCTTACTGCACATGCTTCAGCCACTTGCTTGGAAACACATAAAAGTGTTGGTGTATTGTTTAAAACTGCACAAAAGAGGAAAACACAATTACATTACAATGAAGTACACTGGGGGAAATGTGATCAATAACTCATTTCTACATTTTTTTTTACATTAACTATGTTTCACAGTCACACATGTAGACTTTCACAAGTCAAAGCAATTCATTACAAGGTTTAACAGCTGATATGACTGGACAGCCATTGGGATTATAGGCTTACTTAATTTAATGCAGCAACAAATTATTTTACAGTGTACTAGGATCATTTAAAGCTCATTTACCAGCAGTGAAGGTGTTGCTGCTCCTGGCTGTGGGTCTGAGGAAGAGCTGAACCCAGGGATGCCCTCCACAATGGGTCACATTTAACCCAACGGCCAGCTCTTCTGCCTGGGTATAATGTGGGGGTGCAGGACCACCACCTGTTTGTTTTTCTTTTCTTTTTATTTCTCAGCCTTTTTCATGGTTGCTTTTATAAACAGGCAAACATTTATTAACAGTGCCATTTTAAAAGAGATTAGTATAAGTACAAATTACTATTATGTAGAATAATAGTACTTCACTTTTACTTGTTCCTATATGTTCTAGTAGTGGGTGGTGACTCTGACATTACAATGAACAAAGTTATTAATTATTTAGAAATTATTCAAATATAAAAAAATATACTGTAATAAGTGATAAAAACATCTAACTACAAACTTAATTTGTTTGCACACGTTAAGGTGTTCCCTGGCGTTTTAATTAAGTTTTCAAATTCAGCATATCCTTCAAGCAATAACCCTTGCTCTTCTGTGGAGAAAAAAACTGAGCGCGCTCTTTGGCCACGGTGAGCAAGCAGCCAATAGCAGCGTAGCTGATCAATGTTTCTACTATCGATACATATCCCCTTTTAACCCAGCGCATGAACGCGCAGTTATCTCAGATAATTCAATCCAGCGATACTAATCATAAACGACAGGTGTGTTCGAAGAACCCAATTAGCCGGATCATGATTAGCCCGATGATATTATCTTGGATGTCTCATTTGATCTCGGATGTTTTAAGCAACGTACGAAGAACGAGCCCCTGGTCTCCTCTGGTGTTGTTCGTCTGGTGTTGTTAGCCAATCAGAAAATAGCACTGTTGTATCTGGGTAAGATCTAGTTCAACAACCAATGACACCCCGTCGGCTGGGTGTCTAACATATCACCACAGATTAGCGTCACGCAAAGGAGGGGTTTGGAAAGATGACTCGCTAAACGATTCATATGGGAGTCGGTGAGCAAATCAGGTAAAAATAAATGCATATTATAAGACAACAAAAGTGTTTTTTGTCATTGCATGCTTGTAAAACTGTTGTTGGGGACTCCCAGAACAATATTAGGAACATTTTAAATGCCATAATAGGTACCCTTTAAATATTGTGGCCGTTTTCCCTGACCCAGCTCATTCACATGCAGCCAGAGAATTCCATGATGGCAAATCGTCACTGACACAAGAGAAATGCATATTTTGATTAGGCCTATATTTTTTATTTCTTGTAGTTTTTATAGCGTCTACTGAAGAGAGAGAGATACAAAAATAAACAACAAAAGACATCTGTATGAAGCGTGGGCTTTATTTTATCAGACCAGTGCAGCTATAGGGCTATTATATCTTAGGAGGAAAGGTTGCTGCCGATTTTAGATTCAGCGATAAAAGAGAAGCACGGCTGCTTCAGTTATCTCTTTAGAAGCGCTCCATCCCGCATTAGTACCATATCCATCCCAGTCGAATCCCGCAAAGTCCCCGCACTGCCTAGGGGCCGCCTCAGGAAAGTGTCCACCTCCACCAATACAGAACTGCAACAATATGAGGACATTACTAACAAGACATGCCTGTGCACTTCTTAAAATGACATAGTTGATTTAATACATTTTACAATGAAAATAATTTCACAAATGCTGTCCATAGACAGTGATTTCTAAATACTCCAGAATATTATTACTCACATGTTCAGTGTTGCAGCCGGTTGGTTTGGTACCTGAACAAAGAGCCATGGCTGCCTTTTCAGTGTTAAAGACTCTGAATGAGATGAATCCAGGCAGAAAGTTTGCTGGGAAAATGCACAGAATATACAGTATCAGTGATGATAATCTGGCATATGTCCATGAACACATGACATGGCTTTCAATCATTAAAGTTATTGGATCTCAACAATGAAGATGCCTTGTACACAAGTCACTTAATGCACAGATTACTCTTCTTTAGATACTGTCAACTGATGAAGCCACTTTCATTAAAAATATTGACTCAAGGGATATTACCAGGCTGTTGCTGTAAATAAGAATTTGTTTTTAATTGACTTGCCTGCTTAAAGGATTAAACAAAATAAAAAAGCCATACTTCTTGCATTGGGACCATAGAGGTTTTTGTTGTAATCCGCATTTCCTTTATCATACACTATTGGAATAACAGGTCCATTATCAGTGATGCATGTCCCTATTCCAAACTTCACCGGGAATTTCTGGGAGGAAAACAAAAACACTGTGATTGGAATTTCACAAAAATGTTTTTCTGTGAATGTTTCAAAATCAAAAATTGTGTTTTATGACCTTGAATAAACTGTAAAGGTTTCCCCCGTGGAGAGATAAGAAGTGATTATCGGTGTGATGTCGCAGGATGGAAGAAGCGTTCCAGGATTCCACCTCCATATTATTAGGAACGTGCCACACGGACACATCTTGTGCAGGAATGTCAAAGTATCCAGGATTCTGTGACAGAAGGGAAAAATATCATTTCAGATTCTACAAAAACATCCTTTGATCATTACACTCATGTCATTTCTGTTCCTCCTGTTTAACTATTGCTGTTAAACCATGTAATAATAATACCTTATAATCATCACTTGTAGAGGCATCTACAGTTCCGAATATGACTGTGTTTGCCCATGTCCCTTCACCTTCAGGCCGGTTTGGTTCACTGCCCTGCTGACTAGACCAGCGATCACCAACAGTGCACTTTCCGTACATGTTGTTCTCATGAACACTGGCGACCAGCGTCCATCCTCCGCCCGCAGTGGTCATATCACAGAAGGTCTGGTACAGGACTCCTCTGGAGGAGGTCAGAAAGTACAGGCCATCTAACAACAAAAGCATTATGAGTCACTTCACTGCAGTTGTTGCTCAAGTTCAAATATTAACATAAAATGAGCGTACCATCATTAACAGTATGCTTTTTCTTAAGTTCTTTGCAGCTTCGAGCGACATGTGCTTTCTCAAGATCTGATGCTTCTTGTTGATCCACTGCAATGGAAGACAAAGATGTAATGGTATAAACTCAAATAAAAAAAATTGATTTAACATTTTAAGATAAGTTCATTTAAATCAAAATTACTTCTTACTTACAAGTTATTATTAGACTGAGAAGGATCCCGAAAAACTTAAGAAACATTGTAAGTCTGCAAACAAAAGGGGAAAAAAAGGTTTCATAATTACACTCAACACCGCAAAGCTAAAATTCTCATGTTATTAGTTCTATGTTTCTGTGAAAGACTGATTAATAAAAGCATTAGGCTACTTATATTTTGTTTTCCTCGAATGTGAAACTGTGAAGGAAGAACAAGAAAACTGGAGCCAGATGAAACATCGTTAAAAAACCTTAGGTCGTGCCCTGCTCTCCCGTTATTAATTAGGCTACTTGAAACATTTTCCAAATACTGAATGCATTTGTTTTCAATCCCATTAAAATAAATTTAATTTAACATCATCACTAATTGTAGGAGCTTTCCACTAAGCCACTGGTGTTGGTAATATGAGTGAGCAAGTTTTAGAAGAACGCGTACCTACAAACAAGCAGACTGATGTAAAATGCAAACACTGTCTTTCTTAACTGTGCTTGAATGAATAAACATTTCTTCCTGTGGTGTCAATCTTTCATGCTCACAAAATACAAATCTCAAGTCCATACCTTGTAGATACAGCAATATAATCCAGTTTGCACGCTACACAACAACGGTGTGCTTCCCTCGTCCCAAACACAGAACTGTTGTCTCATTAACCAGGTGCCCTTAATAAACCATGCCCTAGCGCCACCAATGGACAATTATATCATTACACACACAAAAGGCAGTTGAGGAAACCCATTGACTTCCATAAGGAAAAAATACAAAGGAAGTCAATGGGGTCCATCACCTGTTTGATTACAAACATTCTTCAAAATATCTTCTTTTGTGTTCAGCAGAAGAAAGAAACTAATTCAGGTTAGGAACTTAAGAGAGAGTAAATTATGACAAAATTTTTGGGTGAACTGTCCCTTTAAATGAAGAGACCTGTGCTTTATCTGTGTGATCTCTCTTGATTTATTATCAGGTAGGGCTGTTTTCACCAAATAACCAAATTCAGATAAATTATTTCCCCTTCTTTTATTAAAAATCTGCATATCTGAGGTGCTTCATAATGTGTGGATCTGATTGAAGATCTGCTGTAGAAGCTTTTGTTCATCTCTGATACATCAAACCTGCAATCTCAACTAATTAATATTGTGTAATTGTAGCCTACTTCTTAAAACGCTTGAAATATCAGTTAGCATAAATACCAGCATAAGTATAAGTAAATATTAACAATTACATTGTTGTGTTGTAAAAGTGTTAATCTACATTATCATCAAATAAATTCAAGTCTGATTTTTATTCCATGTTTTTTTTTTTTACAGGAATTTTAAAATTCCATTCTTTGGGCATTTACTTTTATATTCAAACAGCAGATTATGTAGCATTGTTACGTGTGTGTATGTGTGTGTATGTGTGTCTGCCCAGGGGTACTGCTGTTTGTCTGTCTTTTGCAGGTCCTGTGGGCACACCTGTCTCCAATTGGCAATCAGCTAGTGTGCACACCTGTTGGCAATCAGCAGGAGAGCGGGAGCTGGTACAAAGAGGAAGAGAACAGGCAAACTGAGGAAGGAGTGTGTGGAGAACAGACGTCTCTATACAGACAGCTTGCCAGAGCTGGGTGATACTGCAGTGGCGTTAGTGGGGTCCGTGCAGTAGTGTGTATCAGGTCTGACCCTCGTGCTGGGGTTTACTCTCTCGGTGGAGAGAGGGTGGTAAATACTAGTGTTTGTAGTTGTTTTCTGTTGTACTTTGTTGATACTTACCTTTTTGTATCTGTTGTTTTTTTTTGGTTATTTAATGTTGTAAATAAATGCTATACTTGTTGATAAATCAGGTATTCTTTGTTCCTTCAACCCGAAATGGTTTTATTATTGTCACCGACCTCCTCCTTCCCTGGACTTTCCACTGGAGGTTCGTAACAATTTGGGGGCTCGTCCGAGATCTGTTTTCCCAAACATTTCGGGTTGTATGGGAGAAAGTGGTAAGCAGTTATCGTTTCTATTGGTGTTGAAACTGTTTCGTGTGGGTTTTCACTGTCCAGTCTTTCCAGAGTAGACCTTTCCCCAGCTAGTTAGAAGTGTCTAGCTAGGCTGTTCTGCAGTCTTTCCATCGGGCACTTGTTTGTTATTTTTCCTTTATTATTTTCGGGGCGAATCCTGGGTGGGGACGAGATCCCTGTCGGGGGTAGGCTTTCGGGGCCTCGGCCGCCGAAGTTCGCGCCTTTAAAGTCGCCTCGAGCCCGGCAAGCCCCAGAAGACAGTTTAGGCTAAGTTTTGGGTAGGCAGGTCCTGGGGAAGTGGTTATTTTTTGGAGGGAGCTGGTATGTGACTGTTCTATTGTGTAACCTACGCGTTTTTGTTGTTGCGTGCCTGCGTACAGTTGTTTGTTGTATTGTTGGTTTGTGTTAACCAGGTAGCTATTGTGGTGAGGATGGCTGTGTTTAGTTTAGAAGAGTTTGTAGCAAACCCTACGCTAGAGCAGCTTGATGGATGTAAGAAAACTGACCTGTTTGCTATCGCTAAACATTATGTTCTTCCTGTGTCTAGTTCCCTGGTTAAAGCAGAGTTACGGGCAGCTGTGACTGATGGGTTAGTGCAGAGCGGTGTTTTGAGTTCAGTAGATTTGCCCGCCGCGGCAGCAGTTACACCCGCCGGTGTGAAGCAGAGCGTGGATAAGCAGTGTACGATGCCGAGGTATGATCCGTTGTCCGTGGAATCCTCTCCTATTTCTGGAGGAGACGCGCGGCTGAAGGTTCGTTTAGCTCGACTCCAGTTGGAGAAGGAGGAGCGGGAACGTGAGCACCAGTTCAGGAGGGAGTTGGAGCTTAAAAAGTTAGAAGTTGAATCGACCAGGTTGTTGGAGCTAAAGAAGTTGGAGGCGGAAACATCCATAAGAATGCGTGAGTTGGAGTTGCAGTCAGCGCAGTTCCCAGCCGCTGTTGCCGGCACAGTGTCATCAGGATCTAACGCTACTAGTAACTTTGATGTAAGTAAACATATTTCTCTGGTCCCTGTTTTCCGTGAAACCGATATTGAGAGCTATTTCACTGCATTTGAGCGCATTGCTATTGCCCTGAGTTGGCCAAAAGATGTGTGGGTCATTCTGTTACAGTGTAAACTATCAGGGAAAGCTCAGGAGGCTTGCTCATCGTTGTCTGTGCAAGACAGCCTCTCTTATGAAAAAGTTAAGAGTGCCATTCTGCAGGTGTATGAATTAGTGCCAGAGGCATATAGGCAACGTTTTAGGGCTCTCAGAAAAGGGGTAGGCCAGACTTACATTAATTTTGCCAGAGAACAAGGGGTTTTGTTTGATAGGTGGTGTGCTGCATGTAAAGCCGATGATTTCTCCTCAGTACGCGAGCTGATGCTGTTGGAAGCGTTTAAGAACTGTGTGTCCGAAAAGATTGTTGTTTATCTCAACGAACAGAAAGTAACCACGCTGCAGCAGGCTGCAACGCTAGCTGATGAGTTCGCTTTGACACACAAGAACACGTCTGTCAGACATTACACATCCTTTTATGATGATCCTGTAAAGAAGCCTAGTAACACTCAGAACATTCGTGTTAGCTCAGGGGCACAAGGGGACAAGCGTTGTTTTTACTGTCACAAACCTGACCATCTTATCGCAGATTGTGCTCTGTACAAACGAAAGCCTCAGCCTCCTGCTAACACAAGGGCGTGATAAGACGATCTCCTGTGTAGTCGCTGTTGAAAGACGTGAATGCTTCAGGCATTATTCAGGATGTATCCTCAGGTAACCTGAAGATCCGTCCTGTCACGTGCTGAGACCAGGTGCTCACGCTATTCACGGCTAGTACTACATTGACCCTCAATCTGCGTAGTGAGCACGTGTTCGAGGTTTGGATGAGTTGTGCTGTCCTTTACTTCATTCTTACAGTCATGCACTGTTTTTCGGCGTGCGTCTCGTTTTCTGTGATGTTATTATCTGGAATGCATTGGCGAAAGGTTCGGACCGAGTGGTGATATCTTCTTGAGCTGAACTGACGAGTGTTCAAGCACCTGAAGTTTTTCGTCAGGATTGACTAGGGCAGGTGTAAGCAGCCAGGTGGATCTCTCGGACTCATTCTCTCTATATTTAGGGACCAGTTGTCCTTAGTGGGAGCAGAGAAGTCTCGGGAGGTCTAGTGTTGCTCTCTATCACTGTCCTAAAAAACATTGCCGTTACGTGAAGCCTACGATGTCAAAAGTGATTCACCGGCTAGATGTTTGTGCGCTAGTTGGGTGGGTGCTCAGTCTGCCTGTTCAACAGACTCTCGTACATTTCATTGTACAGAGATCGGGCTCGCCCATTGAGAAACGTTTATTCCTTGAGCGGGTCTCTGTTCAATTCAACTATGGATCTGCCAGTCACTCAGTCTGTCATAGCCATCGAACGGTGTCCTGAGTATGTCATGCGCCGAACGGTCGAACAGTCTGAAATTTGATCGAGGTTATGTTTACATAGGATGTCTGTCAACGAGAGCTGCAGGTTTTGTTCATCTAGGACAATTATTAATTCGAAATGTATATTTGACATAGGACAGTGATGTATTCATTCACGGTTCGAAGCTGGGTCTAATCCATTAAAATAAACACCTGCGGTCGCTTCGGATCTGCCGCAAAATGCTGTACAGTGAATGATCTGTCTCTATCTGCAGATGTGTAATAAACAACATTTTTCATATTTGTTTATTGTTTCTTACATTACCTTATTAATTATGGTCTCAAAGTAGTGTTTGACATTTTTATTAAAAACAATCAACAGTTTTTATGATTACAACATGTAAAACTGAAACACATGGTCCTGCACGAGTAACAAAGGGGTCAAAGTGTTCTATTAGCTCAAAATTCTGAACAGTAATTAGTGATTCTTGTGTACTGACTGACTCCTAGAGTGCACTCAACAACAGTTTAGCGCCAGGACTCGGGCTTCGAACACCTAGGCTAATCGTCCGTCCAAAATGTCATGGTCATCGTGAACGCCGAGTTGCCAGCACGAACTCCTAACTTTCTGCCTTCCTTCACTAGGCCCATTAGTGCAAAGAGGGAGACGACAACAACAATCGGCTTTGCATCCCTATCGTTCGCCTTAGCTACCTCATTCACCACTAGCGGAGTGAGCTGGAAAATCAAACTTTTCCCGAATCCCGTGAGGAGGAGGGCCACAACATCATGGCCAGCAGCAAAACTTAGCAAACATTGTTCTTGCTCCGGCTTTAAATTCTGCATATTCGGCAGTTTTCCAACAACAGACCGAATAGCTTTTCTCACGTCTTTCTCCGCTGCCATTACTGAACTCAAACTGACACGCGCGATACATCAACGTCATCGTTCTCAGCCACTCCCTCTATTCGCTGATTGGTCCTACAAAAAATTGATTTCTGGAAACCAAAGTCTACGGCACGATCCCAGACGGAGTACTGAAGGAAAATGAAATTGAGCGGAAGTGCGTAGGAGGGCGGAGCCAGGCTAGCTCAAGTCAGCAGCGTTTTTTTATTGAGGATGGGGTGTTGATGCGTAAATGGGTCCCTCGGGATGGGACGGCAGATGATCTGACTGGGGGCTGTGACACTGTTTATCAGGTTGTAGTTCCGGTGGGATGGCGCCAGCATGTGCTAGGGTTAGCGCATGAGCACTTGTGGTCGGGTCATCTAGGCGTCACTAAAACTTACAACCGTGTGCTCGAGCATTTCTTCTGGCCAGGCATTAAGGCAGATGTAACGTGCTATTGCAAAACTTGCAGAACATGCCAAATAGTTGGTAAACCAAATCAGGTCGTGCCTCCTGCCCCGCTGCATCCAATTCCCGCTCTTGGTGAACCATTCGAGCATGTTATTGTAGATTGTGTTGGTCCCTTGCCTAGGACAAAGTCAGGGAATCAGTTTTTACTGACTGTGATGTGCGTGTCCACCCGTTTTCCTGAGGCTGTGCCATTAAGGAACATCACCGCTCCCACTATCACGAAAGCTCTAACTAAATTCTTTACTACTTTTGGGTTGCCAAAAGTTGTACAAACCGATCAAGGTACCAATTTCCTGTCCAAGACCTTCCGTCAGACGTTGCAAGCGCTGGGAATTTCACATTCCGTGTCTAGCGCTTATCACCCTGAATCACAGGGTGCGCTTGAGCGTTGGCACCAGACGCTTAAGTCCACGTTAAAGAAATTTTGCTATGATACAGAAAGAAACTGGGATGAAGGTGTGCCGTACGTGCTTTTTGCTGTTCGCAATGCTAAGCAAGAGTCTTTGGGGTTCAGTCCGACTGAACTTGTGTTCGGACATAGCGTACGGGGACCACTTAAGGTGTTTAAGGAGCAGTTGGTGTCTAGCTCCTTGCCGAAGGTTAATGTATTGGATTTTGTATCCCAAAACAGGGAGCGGTTGCACCGTGCCACCTCCCTGGCAAAGAGGGCTCTAGCTCGGTCACAAGAAGGCATGAAGCAGCGGTTCGACAGAAAAACAGTTGAACGGCAATTTAAACCAGGTGAACAAGTGTTGGTTTTACTGCCTTTGCTCGGCGCTGCCCTTACTGCTCGTTTTTCAGGACCCTATGTGGTGGAAAACAAAGTGTCGGAAACTGATTACATCATTCATACACCTGACCGTAAAAGAAAGAAACGCCTGTGTCACGTTAATATGTTGAAGCCCTATCATTCCAGAGAAGCGGCTCAGGTGAAGCAGGAAGTAACTCCGGAGACTGCTGTTTCAGGCAACACCATTGCTTCCTTGGTTTGTGACGGGGCGGAACCTGACGATGGTTTAGCAGGGCTTGGTGAAGGTCACCAGGGTGGTAGGTTGCCCAATTCGGAACTCTTGTCCGACCTAGAGGCACATTTATCCTACCTCTCCCCAGCTCAACGTGATGATGTTATGTTGTTAATAACTTCTCATCTCTCTCTGTTTAGCGATGTGCCGTCCCAGACCACTGTACTGCATCATGATATCAACATTGGGACAGCTGCCCCAATAAAGCAGCATGCCTATCGTTGTCCGCTGGCTAAGAGAGATATTATGAAAGATGAAGTTGATTACTTAATACGCAATGGGTTAGCCAGGCCCAGCTGTAGCCCATGGAGTTCCCCATGTTTACTTACCCCTAAGTCTGACGGTACGCTACGTTTCTGTACAGACTTTCGTAAGGTAAACGCAGTAACAGTCCCAGACTCGTTCCCTTTGCCCAGGATGGAGGACTGCATTGATAGTATTGGTCCCGCGGAATACATCACTAAGTTAGACCTGCTGAAGGGGTACTGGCAGGTGCCATTAACCCCTCGGGCATCTGATATCGCTGCATTTGTTACCCCTGACCACTTCATGCAGTATACGGTTATGGCTTTTGGACTGAGAAATGCGCCTGCAACATTTCAGCGCATGATGCATATAGTATTAGGGGACTGTCCCAAACTGTAATGTCTACCTAGATGACGTGGTAGTGTACACAGACGACTGGACTAGTCACATGTCAATTTTGGCCGAGGTGTTCCAGAGGTTAGCGGCAGCGTCACTGACACTGAACTTAGCGAAGTGCGAGTTTGGAAAGGCCACCGTGACGTACTTGGGTAAGCAGGTGGGCCATGGCCAGGTCTGCCCTGTTGACGCCAAGGTTACTGCTGTACTAGCCTACCCAGCCCCCACAACCAGACGTGAGCTCCGTCGTTTCCTTGGTATGGCTGGGTATTACAGGTGTTTTTGCAAAAACTTCTCAGTAGTTGTCGCCCCCCTGACTAGTTTGTGTAGTCCCACTGTCCCGTTTTTGTGGACGGACGAATGTCAACATGCTTTTGAAGCAGTGAAATCTGTTCTCTGTTGTGCCCCTGTCCTGGCTGCGCCAAACTTCTCTCTTCCCTTTAAGCTCGAGGTGGACGCGAGTGCCACCGGCGCTGGTGCTGTGCTGTTGCAGGATGGAGAGGGAGATGTCTGTCATCCGGTTAGCTACTTCTCTGTCAAGTTTAAGAAACACCAGCTCAATTACTCCACTATAGAGAAAGAAACCCTCGCAATGCTGCTTGCTTTGCAGCATTTTGAAGTCTATGTTGGTTATAACCCCTCTCCAGTAGTAGTATTTACAGATCATAACCCTTTGGTTTTCCTGTCTCAAATGTATAACCACAACCAACGTCTGATGAGGTGGGCTCTGTTGGTGCAGGGATACAACTTGGAGATCCGTCATAAGAAGGGAGCTGACAACGTGATAGCCGACGCATTGTCTCGCGGGTGAGAAGTTTCCTTATTCATCCGCTGGGGGAATGGGAGATGTCTGAGATTAGGTGGGAGTTTTTTTTGTTTTGTTTTGTTCTGTCTCAAGTGGTAGTGAATTGTGACCTTATCCTTAGTCAAACCCTAGTTTGATTTTATGGGGGGGAGTGTTACGTGTGTGTATGTGTGTGTATGTGTGTCTGCCCAGGGGTACTGCTGTTTGTCTGTCTTTTGCAGGTCCTGTGGGCACACCTGTCTCCAATTGGCAATCAGCTAGTGTGCACACCTGTTGGCAATCAGCAGGAGAGCGGGAGCTGGTACAAAGAGGAAGAGAACAGGCAAACTGAGGAAGGAGTGTGTGGAGAACAGACGTCTCTATACAGACAGCTTGCCAGAGCTGGGTGATACTGCAGTGGCGTTAGTGGGGTCCGTGCAGTAGTGTGTATCAGGTCTGACCCTAGTGCTGGGGTTTACTCTCTCGGTGGAGAGAGGGTGGTAAATTCTAGTGTTTGTAGTTGTTTTCTGTTGTACTTTGTTGATACTTACCTTTTTGTATCTGTTGTTTTTTTTTTTGGTTATTTAATGTTGTAAATAAACGCTATACTTGTTGATAAATCAGGTATTCTTTGTTCCTTCAACCCGAAATGGTTTTATTATTGTCACCGACCTCCTCCTTCCCTGGACTTTCCACTGGAGGTTCGTAACAAGCATCTTAAAGCATCTGAAACTGTATTATTTATTATTTTTTAATTATTTAACATTTATGGTATACTACTCTGGCAGAGTGAAGTGAAGTTGATGAGAAAACAATCAAAGCTGTGGGGGAAAAGTGGGACAAATATATTTATTTTCATAAAACAATAAATATAATAAATGAAGGACTGAATCTCTCTTCATACAATATCTTATCTAATCCACAGACAGCACTAACACATTATATTGACAAATTTATTAATGTATTTTACACATAGCCTAACTGTAAAACACTAAAATCTCTACTGCCTGACTTTAATGCAACAAGAGTCATTTGATCCACAATCTGAAAAGATTAAACCACATGGAAGTTTTTTTTTTTCTTCGTTCACACTTACTACGGATAGAAAATCAGATATGCATAAAAATCAGATTTGGTCTGCAGTCATTATAAGCAACCTTAAGCTTCTGCATACTAGCCTTTTTATGGAGCAGGCCTGTACAAAGGACAAAGGAGTGCAATTTGCTTTAAAAAGGCATTTTTTAAAAATTGTTTTATGCAGTGCTGGTAATTATTTTATATTAAATTAAATGTTACTCTTCTAATGTGACAAAATAATACAGTGCCAATGTGCAGTTAAGAGTCATTTATTAAAGGTGCAGTGTGTAACATTTTTGAGTATTTATTAACAGAAATGCAATATGACATCCATAACTATGTGTTCAGTTGTGTATAAAGAACTTACTTAATAAACCGTAATGTTTTTATTACCTTAGAATGAGGCATTTATATCTACATAAGCGCGGGAATCCCCTTATATGAAGGCCGCCATGTAATGACGTCATATTTCTACCGTAGCCGACAGCGAACAAACAGCGTTACAGAGCGCGTTTCGTCACTGCCTAGAAAGAGAAGCCGCAGAAAGCTAGAAGAAGCTAGTCATAAACACCGTGAGTAGTGACTTTTCCCTTGTCAGTGGTGTAAATATTGTGAATAGTGTTGGATTGTTTCATGTAACTTAAAGGGTACCTATCATGGAATTTTGAAAATTACCTTTCATGTAGTGTGTAACATAGATCTAAGTGAACGAAAACATCCTGCAAAGTTTTAAATATGAAAGTTCACCGTATACAAAGTTATTATCTCTCAAAAGTAAGAGTCGACTCTGAGTCGTTGATATGAATCCATAGACGAACGATGCATTTTCTCTAACTTTCGTACGTCACTTGTACAAGTTATTTGAATAAGATACGCCCACTCATTGCATTAGAAGACACCAGGGAAAACATCATGTCGACGAGACGCTGCTGTGTTTTGAAGTGCGACGCAAAAGCAAACTTTTTTCATCTGCCCAGTGAGGAGCATTTGAAGACAGTGGCTACAGTTCACAACTATACCACAGAAGTATTATAGCCCGAACTTGTTCTGTGTTCGCGTCATTTTGAAGATGATTGCTTCACAAACCTAAATGCTATAAAGTATGAATTTGCGAGACGGCTGATACTGAAGGAGGGAGGTTCAGTACCGAGTTTATTTGGATCAGCTTCCTTCTCCGAATCACAATCTGTAAGTAGGCTGTTGCTTTTATGTTTGTATCATGTTCTATAATTATTTTGTGTGTTGTGTACGCACAGGCACAGCGCAGCTTCTAGCAGCTAACTTAGGTCTTCAATGTCAATTGTATTGAAATATGTGAAGTGTTTGTCGTTGTTAATGGAGTTGTCACAGAGTGTCACGCATCACGCATTGAGCGTGACAGTCATTCATTTCGGTCTTTTGTCACGCTCTCCGGCCACACATTGTATTTCTCACGCTGAAAAAATATTTGTAATATATTTAATATGCCGCAGTGCCCAAAACTCACTCACTGTGGAACCGGCAGGATTCAAGCGCGTCTCCTCCAGTGTTGCCAGGTCCGTATGCCTGCACTGTTTCCGCGGGTTGTTTGTGTAGTGCACGCTGGTTGACGCGATTGTTTTATCCACTGGAACATGATTGTTATTGAGGAAACACCCGGGAACGCTATTTGAATTTTTTTGGCCGTGATTGGGTTAGTTTGATGAGCAATTGGGCTGGTTTTGTTGTGCAGACCTGGCAACCCTGGTCTCCTCTGGGGCATGTTCAAGATCACAACGGTGCGCAACGTTTTGCTACGGTTTCTGTGTTGAACGTCATGTTTCCTGGAAACGGCTTGCACCGGTGTGCAACGGGGGTTGAGATGCGTTTTCTCTTGTTTGGTGGGCGTGTCAGAACTGCAGTCCAATCAGCAGCAACATGTATATACAGCACGCGGGATTAAAGTGAACGCGCACAATGGAAGTAATTTACAAATGTGTTCGATACGCAACAACTGAGGATATTAGAAGACATGTTTGTCGTAAGTTTTATTGTAAAAATATAGGATATCAACATAATGATGTAGTTGTTTATATTTTTAGTTTCATTGCAAGTGTATGACATTTTGTAGGCTATAAAAATAAACAATGCATGTAAAGTGCTTTTCCTAAAAATGAGAAAGAAAATACAGGTTATTAATAAAACAGTATGAACAACAAATAAAGTCAGTATGTGAGGCTAAATAGATGTGTTTTAGTCTTTATTAGGTAAGATGTGCTTCCATTTCAGTTTCCACAAATCCCTTCACTCGATTGGGATGTTCTCTTGTGTTCTGGGCGGCAAGTGCAGTAACTGTAACATCGGGCATATTTTGTAGTATTAAACACATATTGACTTAATCATGCTCCGAAAATTCTTCACAAAAAACACAAAAAGCCTTCTCAGCTGCCGTAGTTGCAACTCTTGCGTCATCACAACAGTGCGTTCAACGCGTCACCGTTTCTGTTTAAAAAACGTTCTGCAACGTTTTGTCGGCGCTGAACGCAGCCCTGGTGTTGTTCGTCTGGTGTTGTTAGCCAATCAGAAAATAGCACTGTTGTATCTGGGTAAGATCTAGCGCAACAACCAATGACACCCCGTCGGCTGGGTGTCTAACATATCACCACAGATTAGCGTCACGCAAAGGAGGGGTTTGGAAAAATGACTCGCTAAACGATTCATATGGGAGTCGTTGAGCAAATCAGGTAAAAATAAATGCATATTATAAGACAACAAAAGTGTTTTTTGTCATTGCATGCTTGTAAAACTGTTGTTGGGGACTCCCAGAACAATATTAGGAACATTTTAAATGCCATAATAGGTACCCTTTAAGGAAATGTAATTTTGCCAAGAGAAGAACTTTTATTTTAAGTAAATGTTTTTTTAAATCAGTCTACTTCAGTGTGATATTTAACCATATTATCATGCTTAACACTGATAATTTGAATAATTGTAATGCGATGATCAGATATAAAAATCAGAGAATATCATATGTTTGTGGTGTTGGTGCATGGGTGGATTATTTATTTTTAACAGTGGATTTGGGGGACTCAAAGTGCACCAGATTAATGAATTTATCTTTAAAATTTGAGCTATAGTGCCCAGGGGCACCACACTGTCTTAATACGGCCCTTGGTGTAATGATGTAAAATACAGAAAATGTCACTGAATTAATCATTTTAGTGAATGGATTCAACTTCAACATATTTGAATAACTGGAATAATCAGCATCACAGCAGGTTTTACAGAAAATAGGAATAGTGGATGTAAGAAAGTATTATCAATTCATGGGAAGAAGTGTCAAATGAGACTTGAATACTTAGTGAATAGAGCTAAGAAATTGCTGATCAGTTTATTCAGGTATTTTAATGTTACCTTCTTGGCACATGATAGCAAGGCCTGGGAAACTTAAAAAGTCAATTTCTAGAGAAGATGCAATGTTATAGCTTCAAAATATTAGTTCTAAACAACAACCTTTTTTTACTATACACAAACATGTTCATGTGAAAGATTGTCTCATTAAATCAAATTGCATGAGACAACATTTCACATGAACATGTTTGTTTGTGTAGTAGTTGTATGATAATCATCTTTACAGATATGAATTTAACAACAATTTGGAGCCTTTAATACAGGCAGCTAAGCAAATAAATAGAATAGCTATTCTGTGATTGCCACAAGATGGCGCCATTAGCGCATTGATGGAAACTAACACATTCAACATATTATGAACACATATATATATTTACATAGATTAACCGATCATTTCTCAAAGTATAACATTATTTGTGGTAAATATGGTCAAATTCCACTTTATTTCCCAATATATAACTGGTAATTCCTTTACCGCCAACATAGCTTGCAAAGTGCAGATCCTGTATTGCTGTGCTCTGTATTCGTTCATGTCCACAGGCCAAGAGAGACGAGCCAAATAACGTGGTGGACTATGAGAAGATTGACAATGATGCAAGAGTAGAGCCCTTTTAACTTAATAAATTCCACTGACTCTTATTCAACATACTTAAAATAATATTATGATAAACCATTGCACATTCAGATGACCACTGGAATATCCAAAAAGTTTACTTTTTGTAATCCTGTGTCCATTATGGTGATTTTAAGGCTCTTTATGAAGCTGGAGTGACGCAAAAAGGAACTGATGTGACCACCTGGATTACAATCTTCTCTGAGAGGAGTGTCCCACACTTGCAGAAAGGTGACAAATGAACAGAGATGTATTTAAATTCAACTGTTATGATCATCCTTTGTGCAACAACCTAATCAAAGCCTCTTTTACTCGGTGTTTAAAAGGTACAGTACAAGAGATAAAGTCCTTACGTCTTTAAGGAGAGCATTCGAAAGGAGATCTGGAAAAATCCTTCCTCACACTAGGTATCTATCAGCTGTCTGTTCTTCATATAAGCTGTCATCAAACTGTCTGAACACTTTGAGATGTGCTTGGCAGATTTGATGATGGTAATGCCTGCTGGCTCAATTGCACTTTCACACTCTTACTCCTTCCTTTTTCATGTCTTTATAACCATAATCACAAGCTGTTTGGTGAGGAACATTTTGTGGAAAGCCCTGTGGAAATGCATAAGTGACAAGAAGCCAGAGGAGAACTGAAGAGAGTCCCCTACCAAAGTCAGAGAACCTGTAACCTTTTCTTACGATTGATCTGTCTTTCTACAGTTGAGTGCTTGGAGAACAAACATCTGTATTTTGCCATTAGACTCAATTACTCCATGAAGGTGAGTATCTCATTTTGACCACGTGTCATTTGACATGTAAGGAGACGACATTGGCTGAATTTGAGTTATGTGGGTCAGTTTCTTCTATTGATTTTGATGTTTGCAGAGTAAAAGTGTGAAGAGAAGGTAGTAACGCGCATCATTGTCTCCGGCTGTGAAGTCGATCTAATGAAGGTGCGCACAGAGTTTAAGAGGAATTTTGGAAAATCTATGCTCCAGACAATTTCAGTAAGTATCCAAATGTATACATCTTTCATATTAGAGGCCAAGCATTAAAGGTGCATAAGCACTTATTAAAATCTTTGGCGTTCTTATTATTCTTCCGCTTCTTCTTCCGCTCTGGAAGTCAATGGCAGCCCATAGAACTGCTTGCAGGAAAGTTATGAAATTTGGCACACTGATAGAGGACAGTCTGATCTGTCACCACAGCAAATTTGGAATCTCTAACTCAATCCCTCTAGCGCTACCAACTGTCCAAATTTTCACTCATGTTTATGCTAAAACCTTTGAATCAAAAGGGCTAGGAACAAAACTTCTTTCATCTAATTCCTTAACTCAAACCGATTCGATTGCACTATATGTCGTCATTTTCCGTCATGAAAATTTGTCTGTCATTTTGAATTCTCCAAAAAAACTACTTTTTGGAACTTTTGAACTATGAGCCATATTAATTATATGTTTCATGTAATTTTGTCCTGTGCCACTAGGGGGGTGTATGTGCTTTGTGGCTCAGCTGATCTCGGGTCAGCCCGGGTAGGCCATTTAACTAGAGGAAACACAGATACAGGTGTTGCTGATTTGGAAGCAAACAGTTTTCGACTGTGCCTAGTGTCTTGCCTTTGTGGTGATGACGGTTTGTTGCTTTTGTTACATGCATTATGAGTTAAGATATTGCCGCTGTATGATATATGGAGGAAAATAAACTTGCTAGATAATAGTAACGAAACTGAAGTCTCCATTTGATATGTGTGAGGCTGCACGGGCACACGTCTAAACTTAATCCGCTGTATTAGCAACCAGTACTAGACTTCGTTTAGGACTTAGTCAGTGTAGAACTCATCCTAGAAGGTTGCTCCGATTTTCATAAAAATTTAACCAGATTATCTTCAGATCATGCCGACAAAATGTTATGGAATTCAAGTTGATTCATAAAACCGTTCTCGAATACCATGTGAACAAATTTTAGGCAGCGCTTGCGAAAACAGACGTAAGGCTGTATCTCTGCAACACTTTATCATATTCAGACCAAACTTGGTACATTTCATCACAAGCATGACCCGAGGCTACATGCAGCGTTTCGGCGCAGCGCCACCTATTGGTCCGAATTGGCGGCATGTGATGAGGCACACCTGACGAGAATGAAGCCTCATCACCGTCGCTGTTAAATGCTGAGCGCGCCTCTCTTCTGGAGACTGGTCTCTTCCCTGTGCATGTACACTGGTGTCTTCAAGGGCACAGGAAGGGTGCGCGGAGGGAATACCGCGCTGTCAGAGCTACTAGCCGAACGGACAACATGCGTAACGCCACTGATGGGCGGGGCCTAGAGAGGATAAGTTGCGACACCAAAGCCGCCGCCCCCCCTCGTGCCTCAACCCAAGGAGAGAGAGAGAAGAGCGTGCGACCGCCGGACACCGCCCCCTTACCTGGACCCATCCCATCTCTTCACTGCCTTTCCTTCACGATTGACCGGCATGGTGAACGTCATTTCACCAAGTAGCTACCGCATGTTCCTGGATGGAACAACTTTCAGATCAACCAATCAGATTTGAGGGACAAGCTTTGGCTACAGTTTATGTCAAGTTTAGGCTTAGAACCAGAACATCAGTGTTATTCACCTATCATTTCCCTCTGATTTTAGGGAAAAGTTATGGGTAGGGTTAGGTTTAGGTTTAGGGGTAGGGATAGGGTAAGGACTAGATTTTGGGGCAGGAATGTTATTCCAGGATCAACAAAACATGTTGATCCAGGAACATGTCTTTTTGTGCAAAATCACAGTGACCTCCCTGGCACAACGAGGACACCAGATCCCCTTTTGTTTTAAAACCTTATTTCCCCATTTTTGGACATTTTATGTTTATTTCATTTAATTAATGCCTCTTCGAGCGAGGCTTGACACCTCTCCCACTGTGTCTGTCGTTTGCACCCCCGCCACAGTTGTTAAAGCGGTCAGTCAGTGTGGGTTAGTTTCTTTTAGTTTCTGCTGTAGCAATTCACATTTTGGCAGGTTCCTCCTTTCGGCATGCCCATTACTCTGACCTGTGACGCCTGCTGGTCAAAACAATGTAAATGCATTGGACATGTAATAAAAAATTATAATATATAGTTTAAACGTCAACAAGAAGTGACGTCACCCGACATTGCTTAGAGCACCTTTAAGCTTCAACTATAGAGCAGCATGTCCTCAAATATGCTTCGCACCTCAACAAGTAGCCTTTGAGAAAGGGTATGCTTACTCTACAGTTGTTGTGAACTTTTTCTTCTAAAGCGTAGAAAAGTCAGAAGCGCAGACCAGGAGACGTTGAGGTATTTTTCAAGCAGAAGTTCTTTATTGCGTTGCTGTAGCATCTCAATCTCGTCTGAGTAAGGGAACTTTTACATTGCAATTTATACACATTTAGGGGGAGGGATTTACATAGAGGGGGGAGACACTCTGAAACAAAGCATGTAAATGAGATATACAGGTTTAGGAGCTTTACTGGAAATTCCCCAGCCCTGATCTCATCAGCATAACAGTGTCCTGTATAGATGGTAATCCAATCAGCCTGATTGTATATCCATACCTTCACATTATCATAGTGACAAAGACACAGCTGTTATCTTGAGCTTAATGGCCAGGCAGTGAATACAGACAAAAGTTAAAGTCAGACACCTGAATAGACCTATGGCTAAGCCACGCCCCCAAACGCGATGAGCCAATCACTGTGCGCATAGCTATCCCATACACTTGGACATTCTCTGCTTCCTCGTCCATTGAAATGCATTGCAGTTAGTCGGTTTTCATTCGTTTTTATATGTGTTTTCTTGTCATTTTAAGTTTTAAATGGTCAAACGGCATGTATTTTTTACCCTTTCCCAAACCACATCTCAGCCGAGATAAGTGTCTGTAGACCACAACACCAACTAAACGTGGATAAATTAAACAAGGATGTCTACATCTGTTCTAAGATAAGTCAACAACGTATTTGAACGTTATCTTTTACATCTCTAACGTAACGTTAGGCTAACATTAGAAAACATTAACGTTAGCTTCTAGCTGCGTTGTACATCATGTCACTTAGCTTCATTAACGTATCTGTAAATAACCAAGATAACAAATGTTAGCAATGTTGTGCTGAATCAATGATTCATGTAACTGTAGCACCAAACTAACGGAGAGGTACTCTTGGTAAAGATGGTAAAAAGGCTTGTCCTGGAAACGGATGCAACTTAGACCTGTACATATTTAATTTGATCATGAACCATTATAATTACATATTAAAGCACAATATTTTAGACAACTTTCTACCAAAATATATATCTATATAATCTTTCTGTCTCCAAAAATCATCAATTGGCTCCTGTGAAATGTCTCCTGCTGTGACAGCTGCCATAGCGCCTGTCACTGAATGTTGACTGTTTGTCCTAGTGAGTGGAGAGGACGTGGCTTAGCCACAGGTCAATTGCTTGACTTAAGTATCTCATCATGTATGCCTCAAATGAGAAAAGTGTACAGAACTTTCTCAATATAAAATACTATTGTAATGGAATCTAAATTAAACATTTTAATAAATTTGTAATCCTTCAAGTATGTCAACCAGACTGTTGATGGTTCGTTCATCACAAATATTAAGAATATTGTTCAAATGTTCCCTAACATCAAAAGATGTTGAATGTTTACAATTCTATGAAACATCCTTAATTCATATGTATTACATCGATCAATATTCTCCAATGTTTTGTAGAAATACACGTTTAAAATAATAACAAAAAAAATCGAAAATAAAGTGTTGTGGCAGAAATTCTGTTAAACATCATCACTGCGTAAGAGACACTCAGAGTCAAATTAATAAAAAGAGAAGTATTTATTCTTGCAAGAATAGGCTCAGTCGCCAACACAGCAGTTATCCTGTGGAGTGAGTGAGACCCTGAGACACAGCAATGGGCAATCTTTATACTGCTCCTTCAAGGACCTTTTCTTCCCAGTAGTTTTCCACAGACAAAGAGCCTTTTGCTGCTAGCTTTGATTTATCACTAACTAACCCTTTAAGCCCCCCAAAATAGATGACCCTCTGACCTCAGACCCTTGCCCATCTGGTTCTGGGGTGTCTCTCTCACGCACTCCAGGTGTATAAACATACATTTTCTATCCTCATCCCCCCATACAAATGAGAAAACCATGTTACATTGCTTTGCAATGACTATTACTGATCAATGAATATTAAACGTTTCACAACAAAAGTTAATATATGAACTTTATTTAAATATCGTGGTAGAAATTCCCCTATGCACCTGACTTGAGTTTACCTGGGGCGTCACCTAATCGACCCCATACGTCACCTAATCGATGTTTAAAAATGTGTCCTCTAGCGCACCTCCTAACCCCCGACGTCTCGGCCCCTGTGAACACTATCACTTGTGAATAAGATCTCTAGTGCTCCGGTAACCCGCTGTACATTAGTAACCAGAAAGACTCCAGTCAATGCCTTTGACTTTGCTTTAATCACGGCTGGGAGGATCTCACACATTTCAGAGAGAATATCACCAGCAAGAAGAGTACAGGAGTTTATATAGGATAGGTACATAGTAAACGTAACATGACATATCACTCAACATCATCACACCATTTTTCTCTAATATGATTGGTTTAACATGTGCAAATTCAGAAACCCCCTTCTCTGTTACTGTCAATGCAAACTTAGATCTACTCAAAACATAGGGTTGTTAGTTTGTTGATTACTCAATATGTCACAGGCTTTCATATATTTCAATAACTGTCTAGCCGTGTCCATAATTTTTTTTTAAACATTGTCAAAGTATCTTGTAGCCTAGAAGTCAAACTAAAGTAAATTTTTAATCTGATGTCTGAACAGTATAACTGACAACCACTGGATATATATCGTAAAGAAAAATATTTGAGCAAATAATTGTGTATGTAAAATTCAGGTGTTAATCAATGTGGAATATATTAGAAAGAAGGAAAGGATGCTGGCGAGTGTCAGCGATAAAAGAGAAGCACGGCTGCTTCAGTTATCTCTTTAGAAGCGCTCCATCCCGCAACATCCCAGTCGAATCCCGGAAAGTCCCCGCACTGCCTAGGGGCCGCCTCAGGAAAGTGTCCACCTCCACCAATACAGAACTGCAACAATATGAGGACATTACTAACAAGACATGCCTGTGCACTTCTTAAAAATAACATTGGTGCAGTTGATTTGTTTTCATTCTAAATGTATTAATTTTACAAATGCTGTCCATAGACAGTGATTTCTAAATAACCCAGAATATTATGTTTACTCACATGTTCAGTGTTGCAGTCGGTTGGTTTGGTACCTGAACAAAGAGCCATGGCTGCCTTTTCATGATTAAAGACTCTGAATGAGATGAATCCAGGCTGAAAATTTGCTGGGGAAATGCACAGAATATACAGTATCAGTGATGATAATCTGTCATATGTCCATGAACACATGGCATGGCTTTCATTCATTAAAGTGATTGGATCTCAAAAATGAAGATGCCTTGTACACCATCACTTAATAATACACAGATTTTCAGATACTGTCGACTGATGAAGCCAATTTCATTCAAAACATTTGAAAAAAATTGTTTCAAGGGATAGTGCCAGGTTGTTGTTGTAAATAAGAACTTGTTTTTAAGTGACTTGCTGAAATAAAGGAGACATCAAAAAAAGAGCCATACCTCTTGAGTTGGGACCATAGAGATTTCTGTTGTAATCCGCATTTCCGGTATCATACACTATTGGAATAACAGGTCCATTATCAGTGATGCATGTCCCTATTCCAAACTTCACCGGGAATTTCTGGGGGGAAAAACGTCTCGGTTACGTCTGTAACCCTCGTTCCCTGAGTGGGGAACGGAGACGTCTCGTCGGAGGAGTTTCCAACGAATTGGGATCACGCTAGGGGGACCAATCGACTTCGAGTGAACTAAAACGAGCCAATGAATATTGGCATGCAAGATTTGCATTCCGCGACCCGCCTACCAGTGCGGGTATAAAGGGCGGAAGCAAACGCATCCACAATGCTTTTTCGCTGAGGAGCCGAACAGAGCCCAGTCCTCCGCGAAGGTACAGCAAGCATGGCGACGGGACGAGACGTCTCCGTTCCCTACTCAGGGAACGAGGGTTACAGACATAACCGAGACGTTCCCTTACGTGGGAACTCCTACGTCTCGTCGGAGGAGTTTCCAACGAATTGGGATCCCTAATAAAACGCCATGATGCTGGCCCCTTCCAGTGACCAGCTTAGCTTCCCACTAGAACAGTTTCTTACGTTATAAGGCGGGAGCTAGCTAGGAAGAATCACACTGCTGTTCCGCAAGACCCGTTCAGTGGATTATTGGATAACACTGGGAAAGCGTGCCCAACCCGTAGGAGGGAACGCTGCGGAGCGCCGGCCCACCCGAAGGGGGGCACTGGAATACACGTATGTACTAACCCGTGGGGTAGTGAAACATACGGGGGTCCTTGAGGTAGTCCCAACCCGAGGGGTGGGAGCGTACTCAGCAAGGATGACAGAATGGACCTGTCGAGAGAAAGACATGGAGCTAACCCGGAGGGTAGCTGGAACGTGGAGAAATGGGTCGCCGAAGGGACCACTGATAAGGCCACCCAGTCTAATAGCAACTCCTACGAGTGGTAATAGACCTGGCACCGGGCGATCCGCCTCGCCTGATGCCGAAGGGGTGATGGAGGAACTCACGAGGTTAGCCGTATAATGGGGAACCAACGGAGTAGAAAGACGCACGTATCTGGCCCACGGTGCGGGAATGGCGTAGCAAGCCGACATAACCTAATTCCTCGCGCTACTGGCCGTAGCGAGTACACGGGAGGAAACAGGTTCAACACGAAGGCTATAAAACCTATCGAACGTGTTAGGTGTCGCCCAGCCCGTAGCTCTACAGATGTCTGTCAGCGAGGCGCCTTGCGCCAAAGCCCAGGAGGAGGCAACACTCCTAGTAGAGTATGCCGTCAACCTAGATGGGCAAGGCACGCCCTGGGACTCATAAGCCCGGATGATAGCATCCACTAACCAGTGGGACAACCTCTGCTTGGAGACAGCCTTCCCCTTCTGCTGGCCTCCGTAACAAACAAAGAGCTGATCTGAGGTCCTGAAGCTTTGCGTTCTGTCCACGGACAGAGAAAAGCTAGGGCTGGGTCTGCCTCCTCCAGGGGCAGCGCTTGCAGGTTCACTACCTGATCTACAAACGGAGTGGTAGGAACCTTGGGCACATATCCGAGCCGGGGTCTCAAAACAGCGTGAGAAAGGCCCGGTCGACCGAAAATGCCTGCAGATCCACTACCCTCTTAAAAGAAGCCAAAGCTAACAGGAGAGCTGTCTTCATAGACAAGATATTCAACTCGACCGTAGGCAAGGGTTCAAAAGGGGGCCTCTGAAGTGCCCTAAGCACTAGAGTTAAGTCCCAAGAGGGTAAGGGGTGCACATTACGAGGAGGATTCAGCCTCCTGGCACCCTTAAGGAATCTGATGACCAGGTCGTGCTTTCCCAATGACTTACCTTCTACTGCATTGTGATGAGTGGCTATTGCGGCAACATACACTTTGAGGGTGGAGGGAGACAGCCTTCGTTCCAACCCATCCTGCAGGAAGGAAAGCACGACCCTGATCTGGCAAGTTCGGGGGTCTTCCCGGTGGGAAGAACACCAGGCGACGAACAGGTTCCACTTCAACGCATAGAGGCGCCTCGTAGAGGGGGCTCTAGCGGAAGTGATGGTGTCTACCACACCCTGTGGTAGGCCACCTAGAACCTCCGCGTCCCGTCCAGGGACCAGACATGAAGTCTCCAGAAGTCTGGACGCGGGTGCCACAAGGTGCCGAAGGCTCCGAAGATTCCCCATATCAGCTGGACCGTCTGGGGGTGGAGTCGCCATTCTCCCGGAAGAGGTGGCTGCCGTGAAAGCTCGTCAGCTGTACGGTTGAGCACACCAGGGATGTGAATGGCTCGAAGCGACCTCAGATGCTTCTGACTCCACAAGAGGAGATGGCAGGCGAGTCGCGACATACGACGGGAGCGTAGACCACCCTGACGGTTGATGTATGCAACGGTCGCAGTGCTGTCCGTACGGACCAGTACGTGCTTGTGCAAAAGCAGCCCCTTGAGGCGAGACAAGGCTAAGCGTACTGCTTGCAACTCTAGGCAGTTGATGTGCCAATGCAGTTGAGGCCCCGTCCACAGACCTGAAACTGCATGCCCGTTGTACGTGGCCCCCCATCCGTTGGCAGAGGCATCTGTGAAAACCACAGCATGCCTGGAGACCTGGACTAGAGGCACTCCGGCCCGTAGAAACGCAGGGTCTGACCAAGGACTGAAGGTTTGGCGACAGTGCGGGGTAATGTTGACCCGGAACGTGCCGCTCTGCCACGCCCATCTCGGGACTCGGTCGTGAAGCCAGCGCTGAAGCGGTCTCATATGAAGCAGACCGAGCGGCGTTACCGTGGCTGCAGCTGCCATATGCCCCAGGAGCCTCTGAAACTGTTTCAGTGGGACCGCTCCCCTGCCTTGAAAGGACTTGAGGCAGTTGAGCACTGACTGGACTGGCCAGTCTGGGCGGCCGAGTCCAACTTCATACCGAGATAAGAGATCCTCTGCACTGGGCAGAGTTTGCGCTTGTTCCAGTTGACCTGAAGACCTAAGCGGCTGAGGTGCTGGAGCACCAAGTCCCTGTGTTCGCACAACAGATCTCGCGAGTGAGCTATTATGAGCCAGTCGTCGAGATAGTTGAGAATGCGAATGCCATGTTCTCTCATGGGAACAATGGCCACCTCTGCGACTTCCGTGAAGACACGGGGCGACAGGGCCAGGCCGAAGGGTAGGACCTTGTACTGATATGCTCGACCTTCGAACGCAAACCGAAGAAAGGGTCTGTGTCGAAGGAGAATCGAGACATGAAAGTACGCGTCCTTCAGGTCGATCGCTGCAAACCAATCCCGGGGACGGATGCACTCGAAGATGCGTTTCTGCGTGAGCATTTTGAACGGGAGCTTGTGCAGGGCCCGATTTAAAACTCGCAGGTCCAGGATTGCCCGTAACCCCCCGCCTTTCTTGGGTACAATGAAGTAAGGGCTGTAAAACCCCGACCTCATCTCGGCTGGAGGGACCGGCTCGATCACGTCCTTCGCCAGCAGGACGTCGATCTCTTTCCTCAGGACAGGGGCATCGACACTGCGCACACGAGTGAAGTGGACGCCCCTGTACCTGGGAGGACGGCGGGAAAACTGAATTGCATAGCCGAGCCGGATAGTACGGGTGAGCCAGCGGGACGGCCTCGGAAGCGCTAGCCAGGCTTCGAGATATCGTGCCAAGGAACCCACCCGGACCACCGGCGTACCCGCGGAGGGGCAGCGAGGTGGAAGGCAGGGACCGGACTCTGGAGGCATCGCTGCGGCCAAGAGAGAGGTCTGAGTGTGCGAGGCAACACCTACCTGCTTCCACGGGGGGGCAGACGGCAGGGAAGGCCCGGAGGTGTTGGGCCGTTGACTGCACCGAGGTGAAGGAAGGAGGGGAAACGAGGAACGAGGCACGGGGGCATTGAGTCCAAGATTCCGCACCTCCTTGCCCAGCTGGAGACGAGAGCGACGAGGCCGAGGCGACGTCACTGTAACCTGAGCGCTGGAACGAGAGTGGCGAGGCAACGAGGCGACGCGCACTGTCATTCTGACCCTCTTGGACGGAGGAGACTGAGAGGCCAGTCTCGACCGAGATAGACCCAGAGGAAGTGGAAACTGCTCTTTTACTGAAAAGGTGGGTACCGCTGAAGGCAGCGGCGGAACAAACACAAAAGGAAAAAGAAGATTGTCCGCCCGGCCCTTCTCCGGGGGAAGGAGCGGTGCAGTGGCACCCTCCTGAAGAGCAGCAGTCAGGTCCTCTGGGTCGCCCCTCTCAGGGCCGCTTCCCTCTCCTCTTACCAGGGGGTTTAGACGAGCCCCGGGCGGGCTGGGCAGCTCTCTTGCGGCCGGCACCCTGCTGCCTAGGGGGCTGCTGCTTAGGCTGAGCAGGGGCGGAGGCGGCGGCAGGAGGGCGCCCTCGGCGACGAGCAGCGTGAGGTGGAGCCGGAGGAGACGGCCCAGCAGCAGCCTGTCTCCGGGGCATAATGTGCTTGATCATCTCCGACTGCTTCTGGGTGGCGGAGAACTGTTGGGCGTAGTTTTCCACCGCATCGCCGAATAGGCCACCCTGGGAAATGGGAGTTCAGAAACCTGCTCTTGTCTGACTCTCTCATGTCAGCCAGGGTGAGCCACAGGTGTCGCTCCTGGACCACAAGAGTGGACATCGCCCGGCCCAGGGAGCGCGCGGTCACTTTCGTCGCCCGGAGGGCAAAGTCCGTCGCCGTACGCAGCTCTTGAAGCACCCCAGGGTCGGTACCACTCTCCTGCATGTCACAGAGCGCCCTGGCCTGATGGACTTGGAGGAGCGCCATGGCATGCAGGGCAGAAGCAGCTTCTCCACACGCACTATAGGCCTTCCCAGTCAGACTGGAGGAGAACCTACAGGCGCGAGAGGGGAGCGTAGGGTCACCCCTCCAGGTGGACGCGGTCTTAAGACAAAGTTGCATAGCAACTGACCGTTCCACCGGGGGAATGCCCTCATATCCCTTCACTGCCCCGCCATCGAGAGTGGTAAGGGAGGAGGAGGGAGTCGCCCTGTGTCGGGCCACCAGAGGGGCCTTCCACGATCTCGTCACCTCGTCATGCACTTCCGGAAAGAAAGGCACCGGGTGGGGCGCTGAGAACCAGCACGGGCCGCCCTGAGAAACCAATCGTCGAGCCGCGAAGGTTCGGGACACGGTGGAGGGTTCCACACGAGCCCGACACTTGCGGCTGCCCGGGAAAGCATAGCGGCCATTTCCGGGTCCGGCTCGGACAATGCTACCGCACCTGAAGGGGGCAACGCAGCCGAGTCGTCATCCCCAAAAGATGACTGCTCTCCCTCCGATGCAGCGATCGACATCTGGTCCTCCGGCGGAGCCCCGAAGGAGACGACCGGGACCATCCGGGATGGCCCAGCACGCTCCTCCAAGGACTCCAATGGCAGCGGTGCGGAGGAGTGAGGGGTCCGTGGGGGTCTTTCACCCGGCGGATTGTTTCTCACTGTAACCCTCAGACCACCAATGGGATTAGCCGAAGTAGCCGCCTTCTGAAATGAACCAGAAGACGAACTAGATCGGGGAATCTCCAAAGGGACTCCCCCTCGACTGAGGGATCTTAGTCTCGATCTCAACACCGCGACGGTCATGTTCCCGCAATGAGAACATGACTCGTTCATGAACGCCGCCTCAGTGTGCGCGAGGCCCAAGCACGAGAGACAGCGATCATGACCATCAACCGGAGGCAGAATCTGACCGCACCCAGAAACACACGGATGAAACGTCATCATGAAAAGGACGCGATCTTCATCCGTGTTGCTCTTTCAGAGAAAAATACTCTCTTAGTTGTGCTGAAGCACACAGGGATCAACGCGGCAACACAGCGGGGAAACTGCAAGCCCGCTGCGTGCACTCAACCGTATACCAGCTGTTAAAACAGCTCTTTGTAAACACAGCGCGTGTAGTAACAGGCAGCAGACGGGAGATCGCGAAGACCGCTGAAGCGCCGTCACACCAGCACAGAGAGATCTCAGGAAACAGCAGACTCGTTGAGCAAAAGAAAGCACAATCTTCAAACTCAATCCACTCAGAGGACACAACTGGTCGGCTCCGAAGCAAAAAGCATTGTGGATGCGTTTGCTTCCGCCCTTTATACCCGCACTGGTAGGCGGGTCGCGGAATGCAAATCTTGCATGCCAATATTCATTGGCTCGTTTTAGTTCACTCGAAGTCGATTGGTCTCCCTAGCGTGATCCCAATTCGTTGGAAACTCCTCAGAGACGTAGGAGTTCCCACGAAAGGGAAACAGTGTTATTGTAATTTCACAAAAAATTTATTTTTGTGAATGTTTCAAACCCAAAAATGGTGTTGAAGTTTATCCGACCTTGAATAAATTGTAAAGGTTTCCCCCGTGGAGAGATAAGAAGTGATTATCGGTGTGGTATCGCAGGATGGAAGAAGCGCTCCAGGATTCCACCTCCATATTATTAGGAACGTGCCACACGGACACATCTTGTGCAGGAATGTCAAAGTATCCAGGATTCTGTGACAGAAGGGAAACAAACTATCGTTCAGATTCTACAAAAACATCCTTTGATCATTATACTTTTCTGTCATTTCTGTTCCTTCTATTTAACTACTGCTGTAAAACCATACATTTAATAAAAATACCTTATAATCATCACTTGTAGAGGCATCTGCAGTTCCAAATATGACTGTGTTTGCCCATGTCCCTTCACCTTCAGGCCGTTTTGGTTCACTGCCCTGCTGACTAGACCAGCGATCTCCAACAGTGCACTTTCCATATATGTTGTTCTCATGAACACTGGCAACCAGCGTCCAGCCTCCGCCCGCAGTGGTCATATCACAGAAGGTCTGGTACAGGACCCCTCTGGAGGAGTTCAGATAGTACAGGCCATCTAACAACAAAAGCACTTGAGTCACTTCACTGCAGTTGTTGCTTAAGATAAAATATGAACATAAAATGAGCGTACCATCATTAACCTGATACTTTTTCTGAAGTTCTTTGCAGCTTTGAGCAGAATATCCATTCTCAAGATTGATATCAGCGGTTCTAATATGTAATGCTTCTTGTTGATCCACTGCAATGTAAGACAAAGATTGAGTGGAATATATTGTAATAAAAAAAATTATAAGAATTTTTTAAAAAAAATAAGATAAATTCATTTAAATAAAAAAAGATATATTATACTTCTTACAAATTATCACACTTGCAGTCTCACAGAGCCATACATTCAGTGAGAGACTGAAAAGGATCACGAAAAACTTTTTTGTAAGAAACATAGTCTGCAAACAAAAGGAGAAAAGTTTTTCACAATTACTCTCAACACCGCAAAGCTGAATTTTTTTTGTTATTGGTTCCAGTTTCTGTGAAAGACTGCTTACTTAAAGCATTAGGCTACTTATATTTTGAAATTTCATTTGTATGGCAAAATAATTCTTACATTTGTTTCTTGTCTTGTGTTTCTCTCCTCAGATTTGACGAGCACTGTCCAGGCTTCTGGATTCTGGGTGAGTCAGATAATAAAGCTCAGGCATACTGTCTATATTTATACTAACTCAGGAGTGGAATGAAGGATACGTTACCTGAGTTTCCGTTGAATGTGGTAAATACAAGAAACCTGAGCCTAAGCGGATGTGAAAACTTTGCTTTGGCTAAGATAATAACATTTGAATAAGTTAACACCTATATTAGATAAGACATTGATATTGATCTTTCATCAGGCTTTTATTGAATTAACATTTTAACTGAATTAAAACTATGCATTAAAAAAAAAAAATCCTATACACATGTTTAAACAACAGTATGAAAACAACCCCCAAAAGTCACATGTTGTTATGAATGAATTCACTGGACGCAAGCTGGTTGAGAACTCAAATGTAACTTTACTTCAAAACGTAATCAAACATAAAACAGAAGCAAGAACAACAAAAGGAAACCTAGACAAGAAACATTCAATATTAGACAAAGACACAGGGCAAACATGAGGGCTTAAATACATAGACTAATAACTAGACAAGGAACACATGTGAACAATGATCAGATGATTAGGGAATCACATGACAGACAAGAACAAACAAGACACAAAACCAAACAAGACACAAAACCCATAAAGTGACACATATATACTCCACAATATTTAATAGAAGTAACATTTATAATAAATAGGCAAATCACCATATTTCTACAATGTTGGCAACTGATAAGACATTGATATTGATCTTTAAATATTGAAAAAGCTTGTTGTCCTCGTACAGAATGTAAAACTGAAGAGCAAGAACAAGCTAGCGAACAAACGGGAGCCAGATGTCTATGTAAGCTAGTTATCTGGAAAGCTTGGGATCACCAAGTTTATACAGTCAAGCCAGAAGGAAAGAATGAAAGAATCAATCTCCAACTGATACGTGCATGGTGGCATAATTTTGTGTGGCATACAGATTGGTTCGGACAAACCGGAATTTTTTGAACATTTGAAATATATAAGTCTGTGTGTAGTGAATGAATATATCCAAATATCACTTTTTGAATGTAATTACTGAAATCAACTTTTTGATGATATACTAATTCACGAATTCATATCTACATATAATTATTATGGTAAAGGTTATGCGTACTTGGTGTGCTGTCTGGGTGGAGGGCTCCGAGCTCGGAATTTCTGCCCCAACCCAGTGTACTCCCCCCGTTGGTAAGAGTAAATGGAACTAGAGATGGAACTAAAAAGTGAGGAGATGGGGTGGAGGTGGGATGCTGATAAACTGTCAAGGAACAAAGGTGGGTTCTGCTGTTATTTATCTTTAGAAGCTTTAGAAGCTATAGTCGCATTTCATATATTGCAGTGCACAATGACTTCCTGTGGATAGAACGCTGGCATGATTGGTTGCCGCTTCTTCACTTGGTACTTTTAATTGTTTTATTTGTTTTTATTTTATTATTTATTATTATATGTTATTGTTGGATTCCCTGTTACTTGGTCGTGCTTCTACATTCCTGACTGGGATCGGACAAACACTCTTTGCTGTGCCTGTGAAACCTACGTGTGTAATGTTGTAGAAATTTTAATAGTCATTTTCTCCTAACAGATATCATAAGGGATTGAACCTATTCAATGTGTATAAGTATATGTGTGTACGTGCTTGTGTGTGACGTTTCAGGAACATATGGGACAGGACCTCTGACCTTAGGAATGGTCAGATTTGGCTAGTTTATTTCAGTGCCAGTTTGTGTCCTTGAGTAGAAAATGAACAGCAGTGGGGACCTTATCTGAGTGGAAAAGTTTATAAGTGAAATATGTACTTTGAGTGAAAAGAGTATAAAGGCTGTCTCATGTCTTCCTGTTTTGCGTCACTCACTTCACAGGGTAACTGCTGTGATGGCAACCGGGTCTATTTTTGCACAACATGACATCATGACTTTTGCGTAAACATACACGCCACTTTCAAGTCAAGTGGCGTGTTATTTATACGCATTTTGAGCTATCCGCTTGTATGCGTGTATATCTACGCCGTTATGTCCGAGTGATTCCGCGTGTATGTACACGCCGTTAAAAATACGACCGAAATAAAGCCAAATTTTGATATACATTCTGGGGAGCGATATTTTTCTTACAAGGACGGTAGGGAAAGACTCATAAATGGTTTTAACCAGTGACGGGTAGGTTTAGGGACGGGGTTGGGGTAGGTCATATATATATATATATAGTAATGTAACGTTAAGTCAACGGCGTTCATAAACACGCTGAAAAGCGATTATGCGTGTTGATAGCACGCCAAAAATGGAAATACGAATTGGCGTGTCATACATACGCAGTTTCATGAGATCAGTCTGTTTTGCAAGAATAAATATTTCTCTTTTTATTAATTTGACTCTGAGTGTCTCTTACGCAGTGATGATGTTTAACAGAAGTTTTGCCACAACAGTAACCTATCGGTGTGCCTGGATTTTTCACTTTGTGCTCTCCGTGTTCCTGTATAACAGTGCGTCAGAAGTTCTGTTTTATTACAACACTTTGGATTCTAGCCTGGACATTTTGGATTGGATGAAACTGTGTCCTGTGTAGCAGTGTCTGATCTTCGGTTCATCACAACATTTTGACTTCAGTTGGACATTACTATGTGGATTCGTTTACTATTTGCTTTCATTTGTATTTTGGCATTGACTGGGCTCTGTGGAGTGCGGTTCCTCGAACACCTGGATCACGTTATGATAAGGTATTCTCTACCTGAACTGCTTTCACAGAAACACCAGTTGTTGCTCAACAACTGTGAAAATGTGTGTCTGTGAAACTTTACGATCACTTCACCTTCTACGTTGGCCTAAATATGTCCATAGGGGATCACAGCAGAATTTTAACATCACAGGCACTGATATTAAGGTCAGTACCGTCCCACATGTATTGACATTAATCAAAACATCTTTCGTGGTGTTCGCCCTGCGACCTTATGTTATCCACAAGTGTTTACAATATACTCTGACAAAGTCCGCCCTGATTTCATTAGGTTCGCACACCTTAATGTACGTTCATTAAACAAAAAGACTGATTTACTTTGACATCATCTTTGACAAAAACTCAATGTCTTCTGTATTTCAGAAACTTGGCACCAACAGAATTACTTTTTAAATCTCAATTTGTGTACTCCACCGGGATTTAGATATTTTGACAAACCCAGAGCAACTGGTAAAGGGGGTGGCCTTGCTGTTGTGTACAGTACCGAGGTCTCTGTTACTGAAATTACTGCTCCTCCTGTCTTTTGTTTATATTATTAGTATTGTTTTTAAAGTTAGTGGTGTTTCTCCTGTTTTGATCTTGTTTATCTATCGGCCACCGAAACCTAACCCTCTGTTCTTTGAAGAACTCACTGAGCTACTTGCATTTGTAAGTCCTCTCTGTCCATCTCTTATTGGAGATATTAACATTCATGTTGATAATCCTAGTTGTAATCATACTACTAATTTGATGGAGATTCTGGATTGTTTTAACCTGATACAACATGTAAACTTTTCTACTCATAGAAAAGGTCATACACTTGATTTAGTGTGTACAGCTGGTGCTGATATTAATCGGCTTGAAGGCAAAGGCCGTTTTTCAATACCAAGTACGCAAACTTGCGTCCTTGGCAGTTCGGACTTTCCAAGTTCGACTCGGGAGAACGAACTCCCGAGGACGAGAGGACGCGAGTCCGGTTATTCTGCAAACGCCGGGTTCACACCGGACGCTGAAGTGACGCGGAAGCGGCGCGGAATGGAGGCCGCTTCCTTTCGGCGCCCATGTTAACCTATGGTGTCGTTCACACCAGACGCGGAGCGCCACTTTCGGCATCTGGTCTATTTGTTTCGCGAGCCGCGAGTGATCCGCGTCATTCCGACAGGAAGTTACACCAAGAAACACTCGACCATCCGGTCAATTGTCAAAATAAAAGCAATTTTCAAATTAAAATACCACGAGTGACAAATGCGAACACACAAACAAACAAGGAAACAACGAGAGAGAGACTGTCTGCGTGTGTGTCTGGTCTCGACAACGGATTAATAAAAGAAGTGTACAAACTTCTTGGTTACAGAAACATGGTGTATTTATATTATGGGTTATTTACTTACCCATGATGTAAAAAAATAGCTCTGAATAAACAACAACAACTGAGCAGAAGCGCTTGTCGACACCCGCGAAGAATACGCATCTGGTGTGAACAGGCAGGCGTCGGACCGTGCGTGATTTTCCGTTCCGCGTCGCTTCAGCGTCCTGTGTGAACCCGGCGTAATGGAACAGTGCGTTCTTGATCGCGTCACTCAGCTCGTTCTGGCTACTCCAGTTATCTCTTTATGTATATTTTAGGCAACCATAAAACGAAATATGTTATAAAACACCACTCTGCCTCTTTTCATTTGAATTTTTTTTAAACATATTAATGGCCACACAAATCTGGTTCAGGCAACGCGTACATTGATTATATTCACTACACGAAATATAAAACACAACCCAGCTTCTTTTTTTGTTTTCATTAAAAAAAATTAAACATTGTTGATCATTAAAACGGACATTTAAAAAACAGACAGGGTTGTGTTATTTTATTTTATTATACATGTACATACAGTGAAGACCATGTAAAATAAATATTAAAAATATTTGATTTATTTTAAAATATCTAAAATAAAACGACACAACCCTGTCTCTTTTTGTTAAATTAAAGTTTTAATGATCAATCCAATATAAAAGTAGCCTAAAAGGTATAAGAAGCTATATAACGAGAAATAAAGCAAACAATTCAGTCAAACATAAGTCAGCTCTCTAATAGTGCTACAAAGTTAAAGTTAAATAGCCTAAATATAGTTATGAAACTTCACTTTGCCCTCAGCCAAAACGAATTGCCATGGAACAAACTATAGATTAATAAGACCAAAGATCGAAGTATACACAAGATTAATTATATCTCATGTTTAATGATCAGAGCCAGCGGCAAACATCAGAAGCACAAGCCGAGGAAAAGCTGTTCCAGTCGGGGTTAATGAGCGCTGAACGCCCGGTGATCGCCTGGATCTCACAACTCTGAAAACGTCAGATAGATTTTTGAAATAGGTGCTCTCTTTATAAATAAACCACAGATTTGAGCTTTAAACAACTACATTCTCGACTGAAACACTCTTAAAATTACATTTCGTGACACAATAACAGTAGTATTTTGATACTACACAGGTTTTCTCCTCTGCTATTGACGCTTGCTGGTTGGTGCGAGATGCATTCTGGGATACCTGGCTGTCTCGAGTCTGCACAAGTCAAGGGGGTAATCCATCGACCGGAAGTTGAAGCCTCGCGGGAGCCGCCATCTTGTAGCAGAACTTCACTTGCGTTAGCATTCCCATTGACTCCCATTCATTTTGGCGTCACTTTGACAGCAAATAACTTTACATCTGAGGCGTTTAAAGACTCCATTTGTCCATTATTTATTTCTAGAGACACACGACAATGTATAAATGGCTCCATTACCTTCTATGTTACATTATGGCCCCGTAGAAACAGTTTTTGTAAAATAGGCTAACGATTGTGTCATAACCACTCGACTCTCTGTCGCGCTGAACAGGAATGACCGTAAAGATAAGAGGAGAAGCTCGCAGGCAATCAATGCATTAACTTAATATGGCGTACTGGCGTTACATTTTAAAAGAAATACTATAAAAAAATACTTAGTCCTGCTCACTCACACCAGAGAACTCTTTGCTCAAGCTCACCGTCTCTGCAAGATTAACGTTGGCAGTTTTCACGCACAGCTACTAGAAGATTTACATCTGTCAGACGGGTTGGTCACGTCATCAAGCTTAGTTTGAGTTGGTTTGAGTCTGCACGTCAGGAACGGAAGTGCTCAAAAATCGCTAAAAATGGGCTTCAACTGTCTCAACTGAGTTCCAATGAGACGGCTCTGTCCACTTCTTATACTGTCTATGGCACAAGTCACCTCTCGATGCATCCTCGGTAAACGGGGCGGATCAAGAACACATCCGGGGATTTGAACTGTTCTTGGCTAGATGTGAACTTTGAATTGGGACAGTACTTGGGCAGCGACTGATGACGTTTCACAAGTCCACAAGAACACAAGTACAGACAAGAACGCATGTTGAGAAACGGCCATAGATTTGTCTATCAGTGACCATAAGCTCTTGAGCTTTAACTCATCTGTTCCTCTTCAAAAACTACAAAAGAGGATTATAAGTTTTAGAAATCTTAAAAATATTGATCTTAATCAGTTTTCATGTATGATCAATGAGAGTCCTGCAGGTAATACTGTTGATCACTATAATTTAATTTTATCATCAGCTCTGGATGTGCTGGCCCCCAAGAAGGAACGTGTCGTTTCATTTTCAAAATCATCACCCTGGTTTACTATTGAGCTCAGGGCTCTTAAAGCAAAGAACATGTAGTTGGAACGACAAAATAAAAAATCAGGGCTCACTGATCATAAACTTATGTATGATGAGCATTTGGTTCAGTACAGTGATGCCCTCAAAATAGCAAGAACCGAATATTACTCTCAAATCATTAATGACGGTACTGCAAAACCAAATAAGATGTTTAAAGTAATCAACAAACGCCTTAAACATACCAATTCACTCATTTGTTGCATTGTGCATCAGTGCAATAAGTTCAATATTCTTTGCTGATAAAATTGAGAATATTTATCAGTCTATTACTTCTGTCTCTTTGTGTGCACCTCCTGAGATTCAGCCTTCAAATTTTTCGCTGACCCGGTTTTCTAGTTTTCAAACGGTCACCATTGATTACATTTGCAAATTAATTATGACGATGAGTTCCACTACCTGTACTCTGGATCCTGTTCCAACTCATGTTCTCAAGGAGTGTCTGTCATCTATCAGTCCTCTCATTTTGAACATTGTTAATGCTTCTCTTACTACTGGACTTGTTCCCCAAGCCTTTAAGTTTGCTTCCATCACACCCGTTCTTAAAAAGCCTGGGTGTGATGTGTCTGATCTGTCTAATTACAGGCCAATACCTAATCTTCCTTTTTTGGCGAAGGTTTTGGAACGTGTTGTTATGTCACAACTATATTCTCACTTGTCCATGAATGAGCTTTTAGAACCTTTTCAATCTGGTTTTCGATCATGACATAGTACTCAGACTGCCTTGGTTCGAGTTATGAATGATCTCCTCATCTCTGCTGACTCTGGTGCCCTTACTATCTTGGTGCTGTTAGATTTAAGTGCAGCTTTTGACACGGTGTGCCACTCTATATTGATTGAGAGACTCAAGACTTGGTATTTCCGGTACAGTGTTGGAGTGGTATAAATATTACCTCACTGATCATACCCAGTTTGTCACTTTAGAAAATGTTAAATCTAACGTTGGACAGGTATGTCATGGTGTTCCTCAGGGGTCTGTCATTGGCCCAATACTTTTTAATATTTACATGCTTCCTTTAGGGCAGATTATTAGAAAGCATGGTTTGGGGTTTCACTTCTATGCTGATGATACTCAGATTTATATTAGAACAAAAACTAATATCACAGGTATATCAGCACCCCTTTCTGACTGTTTGCAGGAAATTATATTATGGATGTACCACAATTTTCTTAAATGAAATGGTACAAAGTCATAGGTTCTTTTAGTTTGTACACCTGATGCTACCTGTAATGGTAAAATTTTTAATTTGGACATTGAAAATAATGTACTGCATAAATAAATCTGCATCACCTCAAGTTCGCAACCTTGGTGTAATTTTTGATTTTCACTTAACACTTGAAGCACATATCAAGAGCATTTCAAAATCTGCATTCTTCCATTTAATTCCATTTATTCCATTAATTCCATTTATTGCCAGGATCAGGCCTTTTCTTTCATTACCTGTTGCTGAAAGGGTTGTCCATGCACTTGTGACCTCTAGACTTGATTATTGTAATGCCCTTTATCTTGGCCTTCCTGCAAAGTCTATTAATGCACTGACTGAAATAACATGAACAAACAATTAACAGGTGTATTATTATTATGAACTAAGATTAACAAATACAGTAACAAATGTGTTACTCATGCTTAGTTAATACACATACACAATGGTAATTCAAAGTGATTTACATAGGTGAAAATAAAATAATCGAAACAAATAAGAATAATTAAAGTTTAGAATAAAAAAGAAAATAAAGTACAGTAAAAACAGTCGGACGAACAGTGGCACAGTGCTCATTCAGTAAATGCATAGCTAAACAGATGTGTTTTGAGTCTGGATTTGAATGTGACTACTGTAGGAGCACATCTGATCTCTTCTGGAAGCTGGTTCCAGCTGCGGCTGGCATAGTAGCTAAAAGCAGACTCTCCTTGCTTAGAGTGAACCCTTGGTATTTCTAACTGATGTGATCCTAATGATCTGAGTGATCTGTTGGGTTTATATTCAGTGAGCATATCTGCAATATATTGAGGTCCTAGCCCATTGAATGATTTATATACCAGTAATAATACTTTAAAATCAATCCTAAATGTAACTGGGAGCCAGTGTAAAGACCTGAGGACTGGTGTGATGTGTTCATATTTTCTGGTTCTGCTCAGCGTTCTGTATGAGCTGCAACTGTCTTATGGTCTTTTTAGGTAGGCCAGTGAGGAGTCCATTACAATAATCCACCCTGCTGGTGATGAAAGCATGCACAAGTTTCTTTAAGTCTTGACTGGAAACAAAGCATCTAATTCTTGCAATATTTTTCAAATGATAGTATGCTGAATTAGTAATTGCTTTGACATGACTACTGAAACTAAGGTCTGATTCTAGAGACACACCAAGATTCCTGACTTGATTTTTAGTTGTTAGACCCCTAGAGTGAAGGTATGCATTCACCTTGAGAACTTCATCTTTGTTTCCAAACGCAATGACTTCAGTTTTGTCTTTGTTTAACTGAAGAAAGTTTTGGCACATCCAACCGTTTACTTCATCAATGCATTGGCACAGGGAATCAATGGGGCTGTAATCGTTAGGCGATAGGGCTAAGTAGAGCTGTGTGTCGTCTGCATAGCTGTGGTAAGAGATTCGGTTCTTTCTCATTATTTGGCTCATTGGGAGCATATACAGGTTGAATAGGAGTGGTGCAAGAATTGAGCCTTGGGGGACTCCGCATTACATGGATGTCCACTCAGACTTATGGTCTCCTATACTCACATAATAACCTCTCCTTTCTAAGTATGACCTGAACCATTTTAGGACTATCCCAGAAAGCCCCTGTCAAGCCTGTCAAGAAGTATGTTATGATCGACAGTGTCAAATGCAGCACTGAGGTCGAGTAGTACCAGCACTGATAATTTGCCTGTATCAGTATTTAAGTGAATATTGTTTATTATCTTTATGAGAGCTGTCTCTGTGCTGTGATGCGATCGGAAACCAGATTGAAAATTGTCAAAGTATCCATTCAAGCTTAAGAATTTTTTCAGCTGATTAAAGACAACTTTTTCAATGATCTTGCCTATAAAAGGAAGATTTGAGATCGGTCTATAATTGCTTAATATGGTCTTATCAAGATTGCTCTTTTTCAGGAGGGGCTTGACAACTGCAGTTTTCAGGGAGTTTGGAAAACTCCCAGAGAGAAGTGAGGCATTTACCACTTCTAGAAGATCTGCTTTTAAGCTGTTTAACACACTTTTGAAAAAAAGATGTGGGAAGTGCTTCAAGGGCGCAGGTTGATGTTTTAAGGTGTTGAACGGTTTCTTCCAAAATGTTGCCATCAATTTCTTCGAAAACAGACATAGTAACTACTTTCTCAGGTAGTGGTCTGATCTGTTTGACCCTAGCGCAACTCAAGGATGAGCTGATCACCTTTCTGACATTATTGATTTTCTCAGAGAAGAAATAAGCAAACTCACTGCACTTGATGTCTGAGAGCATTTCACTGGGAATGTGGCTTGGTGGGTTTGTCAGTCTCTCTACAGTAGCAAAAAGAGTGTGTGTGTTGTTTACGTTGCTGTTTATAATATTCAAGAAAAAAGTCTGTCCAGCTTTGCCTACTTCCATATTAAAAGCATGGATGCTGTCTTTGTAGATGTTATAATGGACTACAAGTTTTGTCTTCCACCACGTGCGCTCTGCTCTTCTGCATTGTCTTTTCATGTTTTGCACTGCTGTTGAGTTTCTCCAATGTGCTTTTTGTCCACCACTATTCTTCCTGACTTTCACAGGAGCAATATCATCAATTACACTTTTAATTTTTGAGTTAACCCTAGTGTGGTGTTCATATTTTTGTTATTCAGCCAGTGTTCGTGGGTCTGGTAGACCCGCTGCAATTTTGGGTTTTTAATAATCAAACAATTTATGTTAAAATACTTAACAGATGTTTACTTCATCCCAATTACAAGCAATATAAACAGCATATATGGTTAATATTTTCCCTTTACCTTTGTTAGATCACATTTAAGCAGGGCCGTCGCCAGAACATATAGAATGGGGGGGCATTTCATTTTCATGGGGGGGCACACTTTATATGATCTACAAAACAGACAGTTACAAAAACAATAACATCCCCTAGTCTAATATAACTGAAATAGACCAAATTCTATATTTAAACACCAAAACACAAAATATTAAGTTTCTGATCATAGGCAGAGGGTGAACCAACACCATGAGGATATGCGCTTCCCCTTTAAAAACATTTACTAGCTATATGCAGGATTTGGCAGGGCAGAAAGCTCACAAAGAGCGCCTATTTTATTATCTTTAAAAGGCGGTTATACAACTTCATCGCGATCTCACAAAGTTCCTAGGCTATCAGTAAAGCTGATACACAATAATGCCTTATTTACATAGCCTAACTGCTTATTATAGCGAGAGGATTTGCACGCGCGATAACTAATCCACTCACCGCTCGTTTAGCCAATATTCTTTTATTACGGAGAAAACTGATCCTAGACCAGCATTTATGGACAGCTTTTCTCTCTAAAAGCAATCAGAAGTATATGGAAGCTTGATAAAGATAATTGCGTTTTATCTCACAATTCTCACATGGATTTATCTCAATTCAGAGTTTTTCCTCACAATTCTGACTTTATAACACGCAAATGTGACTGTATATCACTCAACTGACTTTATAACTTGCCATTTTGATTTTATATCACGCAATTCTGAGAAAAATTACCTTTTTTTTACGTGGAAACAGTAGGCTGTTTTTAGCAGACAAATGAATCAGAAAATTCGTCAAGCGCTTGGCCAGGGGAAGGTAGGCTAAGCCTTGCGCAGAGCCTTACACGCTCCAACTAATTTTCATATTTCTGAAGACACTTCAAATTGCGCAAATTTAAATTGCGAATTGAAATTACGCTTAATGGAAACACGCCAATTTCGCAAAAACTCAATCGCAAAAAAGTTTAGCTCGCATGAGGAGGTTTTTCAGACAATTCGAAAAAGGAATATTTCTCAAAACTGCAATGGAAACAGTTTTTGCGCATTTACAGTCACCAGACGCGGTGTGTTTGGGGTCCGTGGTATAGGCAAAATAATAATAGGCTAATAATTATCATCATTAACATTTATTAGGCTACATATTTAGAAGACACTTTTATCCAAAAAAGGAACAAAGCAATTCGTCAAATGCCATTCATAAGGGTTAGACAATAATACAGGGCTAAGATTATCACAAATGAACACAAGATTTTGACGCATACCCAAGTGTGGGAGTGTGGAGCGCGCACTGCATGGCAGGGAGACGCGGGCGCGAACACTTGCGTTTTCCTATCAACAGTGGAAACAACTAAAATACTCTACAATTTCTGGTCATACAGAAAATAATAATACATTATTCGTAACTATGCTTTTATTTGTGTAAACTCACAATAACAAGAAAACGTTGTGCTTTTGTAAAATACAATAAAACAATCATGCGCGCTTTCATGATCTCCGTGAACTGGAGTGCGAGAACTGAAACAAAGTATAGCCTTTGTAGGTTAAAGCTTGAAATGTCCACTTTAAAACGAACAAATACTAATCGAAAGCTAATACTGTCAGGGTTGGGTGCGCAGGTGACCGAAGACGAGGACACGGAAGCTTCAATGTAAGAGTTTTAATAACAAAAATGAAACTTTTCCAAAATGAAACAAGAACAAAACTCCAGGGCTTCAGGGTTTACACACAACCACACATGGACGACGATCGACAAACACTGGGAGAAAACACAGGGCTTAAATACACATGGAATGATTGAATAATTAACAGAACACAGGTGATGAAACTGAACACAAACGAGGAGCGGGAAAACTTAACAGGGCTAAACCAAAAACCACAAAGACAGGGGAAACCAAGATCTCAAAAACATAACTCAAACACACAGAAACGTGACACTACCTCCCCCCTCCCCGAAGGCGCGTCCTCGCGCCGTATAACATCCAAAGGGGTGGGAGGGTGGGCGCCCTGGAGGCTGACGAGGGCATGGTGCAGGTCCAGGAAGCCTCCAGGGCGGAGCAGGCTGTGGGCGTGGCCACGGCGGTGCAGGCTGTGGGCGTGGCCACGACGGTGCAGGCTGTGGGCGTGGCCAAGGCGGAGCAGGCTGTGGGCGTGGCCACGACGGTGCTGTGAGACCCTCGGGCGTCCAGGGCGGAGCTGTGAGACCCTCGGGCGTCCAGGGCGGTGCTGTGGGACCCTCGGGCGTCCAGGGCGGAGCTGTGGGACCCTCGGGCGTCCAGGGCGGAGCTGTGGGACCCTCGGGCGTCCAGGGCGGAGCTGTGGGACCCTCGGGCGTCCAGGGCGGAGCTGTGGGACCCTCGGGCGTCCAGGGCGGTGCAGGCTCTTCAGGTGGCCACGGCGGTGAAGACCCTTCAGGTGGCCGTGGTGGTGAAGACCCTTCAGGTGGCCATGGCGGTGCAGACCCTTCAGGTGGCCATGGCGGTGCAGGCTCTTCAGGTGGCCACGGCGGTGAAGACCCTTCGGGTGGCCACGGCGGTGAAGACCCTTCGGGTGGCCATGGCGGTGTTATTTTTTCGGGCCTCCGTGGATCTTTGGCCGGCCACGGCGAAGGCGTATAGCGCCCCCCCAAAATTTTCTTGGGGAGGACAGACTCATGATCGGGAACTGACTTGACATCAATGGGCGTTGGGTCCACGGGCTCTGGGTCAAGGGGCTCTGGGTCTGGGTCAACGGGCTCTGGGTCTGGGTCAACGGGCTCTGGGTCTGGCTCTGGGTCAACGGGCTCTGGCGCTGGGTCAACGGGCTCTGGCTCTGGCGCTGGGTCAACGGGCTCTGGCTCTGGCGCTGGGTCAACGGGCTCTGGCTCTGGCGGGCAGGCGACGGGCTCAGGCTCTGGCGGGCAGGCGACGGGCTCAGGCTCTGGCGGGCAGGCGACGGGCTCAGGCTCTGGCGGGCAGGCGACGGGCTCAGGCTCTGGCGGGCAGGCGACGGGCTCAGGCTCTGGCGGGCAGATGGCTGGAGGCATCACTAGGGTGATGGTGATGCGGAGACCTCTCTCAAACAGGATCCTGATGAGGTAGTCAGTTAGGTCATGGCCAGCCAAGTCCATCTTTATTTTTGGGTTGGTCGTTCTGTCAGGGTTGGGTGCGCAGGTGACCGAAGACGAGGACACGGAAGCTTCAATGTAAGAGTTTTAATAACAAAATGAAACTTTTCCAAAATGAAACAAGAACAAAACTCCAGGGCTTCAGGGTTTACACACAACCACACATGGACGACGATCGACAAACACTGGGAGAAAACACAGGGCTTAAATACACATGGAATGATTGAATAATTAACAGAACACAGGTGATGAAACTGAACACAAACGAGGAGCGGGAAAACTTAACAGGGCTAAACCAAAAACCACAAAGACAGGGGAAACCAAGATCTCAAAAACATAACTCAAACACACAGAAACGTGACAAATACCTTCTGATTATGTAATCAGTATGAAAGGTGCATTTCTCTCTAAAGGTGCATTCGCGCGGCGCGCCTCAGCGGAGATGGAGATGTTTTTAGCCGACACTGATTTAGAAAACAATAGTTTATTAATAAACAATTAAAATGCCTCGTTATTTTTTCAGACACATGGCTATTATCATTAGCCTATAACTCACCTAAATCACCTTTCTGTGGGCTGTAGTTCCAGAGACATAAATATGACTCTTCTCATTCAGCACTGCAGGAAAAATATAATTTTCAGGTTCTAATTTGGCCTTAGAAAACCATTAAAATCGACATTTTTTTCGTATTAAGTTGTAAATATTTTAAATGTTTAATATAGGGGCAAAAAGTTATAAACAAACATCTGAAATTTAGTCGATTTTTTTTTTGCGCAGCATTTGTGTAGCTACAGTTCAAATAAAAAAAATGGTGTTCAACTTTGCATTCTAAAAAAACATCCACCGTTCATTTTTCGTTTTGCAATACGTGTTAAATAAGGAAAAACGAATGGACACAAATGTAGCTACACTGACCGTTTGGACGGAGTTTTTTATTAAATTCATCAAATAAACAATAATTAGGCTACAGGAATACTGGATTCTAAACCTCAAAGAAATGCCACAATCAAGACCTCGGAGCAGAAATGAGGGAGAAACATGAAACTCCTTGTGCCGTTCGCAGTATAAGTGTCTTTCTCTGCCATTAATGCTTGGATAACACACACGTCTCCTTCCATTATTAATAATAATGTCTAGTGTGGTGGTGGCTGTGATATAGGCTATAAACCTACCCGTCACCATGATGTTTAAATTACTTATCGCGAGAGGAAAAAAAGGACGTTTTAGTCGCATAACATCAGTTAATGGAAACGCCGTCATTTCGCAATAGTTTTTTTATCGACATTTAGAAAAAAATCGCAAAAGTTTTGCGCAAATCTGTAATGGAAACGCGGCTAGTAAGTTTGCTCCATGACCATATGATTAGGGGGGCACGTTGTGTCATCTGGGGGGGCACGGCCCCCTAATGCCCCCCCTTGGCGACGGGCCTGCAATTAAGACTTGCAACCTTGTGCGGGAACGGCAGGGGTAGAAACAAAACTCACTTTTGCACTCACAGTCTTTCACACTTACACACAATCTCTCTCTCACATGCATGCACCCACACACTCACTCACGCATTCACACACACTACACTACACTACACACACACACACACACACACACACACACACACACACACACACACACACACACACACACACACACACACACTCACTTGGATATGTGGTTTATGGGGACTCTCCATAGGTGTAATGGTTTTACAAATGTACAAACTGTATAATCTATCCCCCTACACTAACCCTACCCCTAAACTTACCAATCACAGAAAACTTTTGGCCCTTTTTGAATTTCAAAAAACACCATTTAGTATGTTTTTTTAAGCCGTTTGGTTTATGAGGCAGTGTTTCCCACAGAATTATATTCTATGTGTGGTGGTGTGTTTTTTTTTTTTTTTTGGGACATAATGTCAGATAACTTAAAGACATTGCTATTGCTATGCCATTGCTACACTTCGATGACTGTGCCACAGACTTCATGTTGCATATTTTGCACCCTTTGTTTGAACATTTTATTTTACGGCCTTTCTGAAAAAATATTCCAATGCCCTATCATATGGGCTTGTTTGTGTGATAGACTACAGGCTCTGTACTAAATGTAACAATTATTAAACACTATATTAAATTTAAATAACAAATTAGATTTATAAATAACCAGCTTTTCAAAACAACATTTGCAATGTGCAATTTTAACAAACTATACAAATATTTTAAAATATTTGTGCTAAAAAGTGCAAAACATAACAACTGAAACAACAACTGAATTTTAACAAACACTATACAACTATAAAACAATGAAGTGCAAAATAAAGTGCAAAACAACATTGTCAAAATGCAGAGGTGCGAATTTACAAACAACTGTTAATTTAACATAAAAGCATAGGCTACTTTTGCCATGGTATGATTTGCCATGCTGAATGTGAATAATCCCTAAAAAGCTGACATTATCGCGAACATCTCTATTATTATCAATGAAGCTGATTGCACAATGAATATTTCACAATATCTACACTTTGTTTGTTATAAACAGAGAATTTGCCAGCATGCAGAATTCAGCACTGAACAAAAAGTCAGTTTTGAGCGGTGAGGGGAGTCTATCTTAAATGCTTCTGATTGGCCATTGTGTTTAAGAAATCAACACATCTGTGTCTGTGATTGGCTACATCGCTCACGCTGGAAACATGTTACAAATAGAAACTCTGGCCAGTAAATCGTTTCAATTTTGTTTAGTTGTTCTTTTCTGCAACAGATTAATAACAATTTATTAGTTTTTATATGTTTTATTCATTGATATTCATAATTTGCGGGAGTCCTGTGAATCGTTTTATTCTCCCACAGCCCGCACACACAGAGTGAGTGCATTACCACCCGCGCCTGCGCTCGCACTCGGCCATCAAATCTAGTCCCGCGCCGCACGTCTCTAGATCAAGGGCCCGGCCCGAGGATGGCGGCGGGTAATATCGGCCCAAGTTCTGCCTCGGGCAGAGAATTTAAGCTATAAACAGGACAGAGTAACAAGGCAGGCATCGCTCATACATTTTTTTGACGACGTTAACGTTAGTTAAGGCATGTGTTGCTTAGGCGGCCGCTACAAAGTGCTTCGGGAAACCCTGAATCTAATGGAAACCCGACAGCGTTTAACATAGAATAACTTAGCAGAGATGTTTTGCAACAGTGTTCATTACAACCATTCAACTCCGGATTGATTCTGGAATATTCGCTGGGAAAATAAGCTCTGCAGTGACCGCAACAATCCATCCTCCAACGCATGCTCATGTTGTTTTGAGACTGTGCTCGAAGAGGAGGCGGGGCTATTCGCGTGCGCCTCCGTTGTCAGTTTGTGAGAGAGAGAGGGGGAGCAAGCTTTTACCCATATTAAATAGTTTAAAAATCTGAAAATCAATCCGTTGTGGTCAGAGTTGATATTGCGGCGGCCCGCCACAAATTAATGAATGTATGGGAAACCCTGCGAGGACACAGATGTCCTCATAAACCATGTTTACGTTGTAATACCCATATTATACACATTTGTGCCCTCATAAACCATATACAAGAACACACATACACACACATACTAACAGTAAGCCCTGGCAGGAGGAGGACAGAGTAAAGGTACACAGGACCTAAAATTTCCACACTTTTATTAGCCCCGGGTCCAGTGGACCAGAACATCCTGTGTGTAATATAAATGTGTGTGTGTGGGGTGTGTGTGGGGGGGGGGGGTGTGTACAGTGTGTGGTCATTGAAAATGTGTTTGGATATATGTTCTTCACAGAAAATGAGCCAAGGCCAATGAGTCTGAGGTTGAAAAAATTATTAATTGTTTAATTTTTCTTTTGTTAAAAAATGAAAACGGGTCCTACAGACCCGAACACCATACAAGGGTTAAAAGATTCAAGGAGAAAATCAACAGAGTCAGCAGATATAGCCTTCATAAATAGCCCACTAATGTTCTCATTTAAGCATCTTTTCTTGACAGACACAGATCTAGCTTCAACGGCAGGAGAGATCAAAATATCAAAGAAAATACAGAAATGATCAGACAGTGCTACATCCTTAATAACAATCGATGAGATGTTTAGACCCTTACTGATAAGTAAATCTAGAGTATGTCCATGATTATGTGTGGGTCCATGTACATCCTGAGTCAGATCCAAAGTTTTTAAAACAGTTTTGATTTCTTTTGCCATATTGGTTTCTGCATTATCTATGTGAATGTTAAAATCTCCAGCAAGGGCAAAACAGTCAAACTCAGAGGAAATTGTTGATAACAGTTTTGTAAAGTCCTCAGCAAAGGCTGGAGAGTATTTTGGAGGCCTGTAAATAATGATAAGTAAAATACGTGAAGCACCTTTTAACACAATACCCAGATATTCTAAAGACGGGTAATTCCCAAATGATATTTGCTTACATTAATAGACATTTTAAAAAGAGCAGCTAAGCCCCTGCCTCTCTTACCCGCTCTGCAAACACTCATAAAAGTAAAGTTAGGAGGGGATGTTTCATTAAGGACTGTTGCACTGCAGCTGTCTTCTAGCCAAGTTTCATTTAGCAACATAAAGTCCAGGTTGTATGTGGTTATTAAGTCGTTGACTAGAAGTGCTTTATTTTTAAGTGAGCGGATGTTTAAAAAGTGCTAACTTAACAATCTTACTTTTTGTCCCCAAAGCGATTTTAGTTTGGCGTGTAGGCACCTGTCACAGTGTCTGGTTTGTGTTTCCTGGGTAACCACTAGAGGTCCTCTTCCCGCACGGTGTCTCACACTCTGTTACTACATTTCCCATGATCCTGACTGTCACTTAGTGTTCATTGTGTTCAGCTGTTTCTCGTCACCTCAGCACGTGTGTGTGTGTGTGTGTGTGTATATTCCTGCTCAGCTTCCTGCTCAGCTACTGTTCGGACGCTCTTGCTTACTGCTCCGCGCTTTGCTCTATCGCTTTTATTTTTTTATTGCTCTATCGTGTTTATATTTTCATATTTTATTTCCTTTTATCACCTAATTTTAACTTCAGCAAATCAGCACAGTGCTCAAACGCTTGATTACTAGAAAAAAGCGGAATACTTTTCTTCGACCAGCCTCCCACTGAAAGCTTACATTCCGGGGAAGAGAAAACACAACTGCCTACATTCATAAGGAAAGAGAAATGCCTCTTCTGGAATCTACTTGCTGCACTAACTGCCAGAGACTTTTACAAAGGATTGCAGTTCTTGAAACAAAGTTACTTATGGGACCTCCAAACCAGACAGAACACACAACAGAGCTTCATCATGGACGCCCTCAGCATACAGCCGGTGAGTCCCATGAATCTAGTGCTCCAATACAGGCCATACTGAGTGTAGAGAAACAAGCCGATCGACTTACAAATCGATGGCACAAACAGGGAGCGAGACCCAAAGGCACTCGAGACATCAGATTGTCACGAGCATCACACATTGCCGCAGTAGCATCCTCTACCCCAGATACGGCTCTGACAAGGATTGCAAACACTGGTCTCCTACCACCGCCTATACATCTTGAGAACAGATTTGCAGTATTAATGAATGAGGAATCCCTGAATGTGATGAATGTGATCGAACACAGACTGAATCAGCCAGTAGCTAACACTGCTAACAGGCGCTCAAGGTCGAGCAGACAGCGGCACTCAGCTCAGAGCGCAGCCGAGCCCAGGACTCTGATAGTGGGTGACTCCATTATCAGAAACATTAGTAGCAGGGACACAACTACATGCTGCCTTCCACAAGCAACAACTTCTGATGTAAACAGGGAACTTCAGAACATTCTGATGAAACATAAGACTGCAAATCGACTCATTGTTCATGTGGGGAAGAATGATATTCATAAAGGGCAGTCAGAACTCCTTAAGAAGGATTTCAATGAACTTTTTGAAACATTTAAAAGACTGAAAGTTCAGACATTCATCAGTGGACCACTCCCAGCAAGAGGAACAAACAGGTTTTCACGGTTGCTTGGGCTTAACACATGGCTGCAAAAAACCTGCAATATAAAAGGACTGAACTTCATTGACAACTTCAATCTTTTCTGGAATCAGAGGCAACTGTTTCAACAGGATGGGCTCCACCCAAACAAACTTGGTTCAAGAGTGCTAAAGGACAATATCTTCTTTTCAATCCATCATCCTTCTGCAGTATGTGCCAATCCACTCAACCTGAATGGCACACACACACCTGGACACAGTATTAATGACCACAGGACTTCACTTCTGCACCTGAATGGACATGCGGCTGACACATCACACAAGGACAATGATAACACCACTCAGCCACAACAACCTCTGCTGACGGACACAATCTCAGCTGAGTCCTGCCCACAGAGCTCACCACAGACAGACTGTGACATACTAGAACTGCTAGAAGATTCAGCACCCAAGGACGACTTTCTGGAAAACAGCCAGGAAATCCAGGACAGCATATTACAGCCTCCGATAACACCAGAGCAAGACACGTTGTCCCTCTCTCCAGCATCTCCACTTCTGTGCTTCTCGGAGAAAATGGAACAACTGGTGTATGCTGGAACCAGACTATCCCACTCTTTTGCAAGCCCCCAGATGTCAACCAAAAAACGGCAGGCCCCACAACCACCAAAGCCTGCGGGCCCAGCTCGCCCTCCCCCTCCTCCTGTGAGAGCTCTTCGGCCTCTGCCACAGCGCCAGGGCCAACACCCTCCTCCAGCGGCTCGCGGTGAACCAAAAACAACTGATACCAGCTCTCAGTGATATGTGTCGGGTCCCCGCTATGATAACAGTAACTTTCTTAAATGTTTACAAAACAAGCGGGAACCCAGTGTGCCTGAATCTTTCCCTATTGCTGTTCAACTACATGATAGAAAATCTAAGGCCTTCAAAAGCCGTACAGCAAACCCATCTAATCTGGTGCCTATTACACGCCAAACTAAGATCGCTGTGGGGACAAAAAGTAAGACCGTTAAGTTAGCACTTTTAAACATCCGCTCACTTAAAAATAAATCACTTCTAGTCAACGACTTAATAACCACATACAACCTGGACTTTATGCTTCTAAATGAAACTTGGCTAGAAGACAGCTGCAGTGCAACAGTCCTCAATGAAACATCCCCTCCTAACTTTACTTTTATGAGTGCTTGCAGAGCGGGTAAGAGAGGCGGGGGCTTAGCTGCTCTTTTTAAAGATGTCTATCAATGTAAGCAAAAATCACTTGGGAATTACCCATCTTTTGAATATCTGGGTATTGTGTTAAAAGGTGCTCCACGTATTTTACTTATCATTGTTTACAGGCCTCCAAAATACTCTCCAGCCTTTGCTGAGGACTTTACAGAACTGTTATCAACAATTTCCTCTGAGTTTAACTGTTTTGCCATTGCTGGAGATTTTAACATTCACATAGATAATGCAGAAACCAATATGGCAAAAGAAATCAAAACTGTTTTAAAAACTTTTGATCTGACACAGCATGTAAATGGACCCACACATAATCGTGGACACACTCTAGATCTACTTATCAGTACGGGTCTAAACCTCTCATCGATTGTTATTAAGGATGTAGCACTGTCTGATCATTTCTGTATTTTCTTTGATATTTTGATCTCTCCTGCCATTGAAGCTAGATCTGTGTCTGTCAAGAAGAGATGCTTAAATGAGAACAGTAGTGTGCTATTTATGAAGGCTATATCATTAAAACCAAGCATATCTGCTGACTCTGTTGATTTTCTCCTTGAATCTTTTAACTCAAAAATTAAAAGTGTAATTGATGATATTGCTCCTGCGAAAGTCAGGAAGAATAGTGGTAGACAAAAAGCACCTTGGAGAAACTCAACAGCAGTGCAAAATATGAAAAGACAATGCAGAAGAGCAGAGCGCATGTGGCGGAAGACAAAACTTGTAGTCCATTATAACATCTACAAAGACAGCATCCATGCTTTTAATATGGAACTAGGCAAAGCTAGACAGACTTTCTTCTCAAATATTATAAACAGCAACTTAAACAACACACGCACTCTTTTTGCTACTGTAGAGAGACTGACAAACCCCCCAAACCAGATTCCCAGTGAAATGCTCTCAGACAGCAAGTGCAGTGAGTTTGCTTCTTTCTTCTCTGAGAAAATCAATAATATCAGAAAGGTGATCAGCTCATCCTTGAGTTGTGCTGGGGTCAAACAGATCCGACCACTACCTGAGAAAGTAGTCACTATGTCTGTTTTCGAAGAAATTGATGGCAAAATTTTGGAAGAAACCGTACAGCACCTTAAAACATCAACCTGCGCCCTTGACACACTTCCCACATCTTTTTTCAAAAGTGTGTTAAACAGTTTAGAAGCAGATCTCCTAGAAGTGGTAAATGCCTCACTTCTCTCTGGGAGTTTTCCAAACTCCCTAAAAACTGCAGTTGTCAAGCCCCTCCTGAAAAAGAGCAATCTAGATAAGACCATATTAAGCAATTATAGACCGATCTCAAATCTTCCCTTCATAGGCAAGATCATTGAAAAAGTTGTCTTCAATCAGCTGAACAAATTCTTAAGCTTGAATGGTTACTTTGACAATTTTCAATCTGGTTTCCGATCGCATCACAGTACAGAGACAGCGCTCATAAAGATAATAAATGATATTCGCTTAAATACTGATACAGGCAAATTATCAGTGCTGGTACTACTCGACCTCAGTGCTGCATTTGACACTGTCGATCACAACATACTTATTGACAGGCTTGAAAACTGGGTGGGGCTTTCTGGGATAGTCCTAAAATGGTTCAGGTCATACTTAGAAGGGAGAGGTTATTATGTGAGTATAGGAGACCATAAGTCTGAGTGGACATCCATGACATGCGGAGTCCCCCAAGGCTCAATTCTTGCACCACTCCTATTCAACCTGTATATGCTCCCAATGAGCCAAATAATGAGAAAGAACCGAATCTCTTACCACAGCTATGCAGACGACACACAGCTCTACTTAGCCCTATCGCCTAACGATTACAGCCCCATTGACTCCCTGTGCCAATGCATTGATGAAGTAAATGGTTGGATGTGCCAAAACTATCTTCAGTTAAACAAAGACAAAACTGAAGTCATTGCGTTTGGAAACAAAGATGAAGTTCTCAAGGTGAATGCATACCTTCACTCTAGAGGTCTAACAACTAAAAATCAAGTCAGGAATCTTGGTGTGTCTCTAGAGTCAGACCTTAGTTTCAGTAGTCATGTCAAAGCAATAACTAAATCAGCATACTATCATTTGAAAAATATTGCAAGAATTAGATGCTTTGTTTCCAGTCAAGACTTAGAGAAACTTGTGCATGCTTTCATCACCAGCAGGGTGGATTACTGTAATGGACTCCTCACTGGCCTTCCTAAAAAGACCATAAGACAGTTGCAGCTCATACAGAACGCTGCTGCCAGGATTCTGAGCAGAACCAGAAAATATGAACATATCACACCAGTCCTCAGGTCTTTACACTGGCTCCCAGTTACATTTAGGATTGATTTTAAAGTATTATTACTGGTATATAAATCATTCAATGGGCTAGGACCTCAATATATTGCAGATATGCTCACTGAATATAAACCCAACAGATCACTCAGATCATTAGGATCACATCAGTTAGAAATACCAAGGGTTCACTCTAAGCAAGGAGAGTCTGCTTTTAGCTACTATGCCAGCCGCAGCTGGAACCAGCTTCCAGAAGAGATCAGATGTGCTCCTACAGTAGTCACATTCAAATCCAGACTCAAAACACTTCTGTTTAGCCATGCATTTACTGAATGAGCACTGTGCCACTGTTCGTCCGACTGTTTTTACTGTACTTTATTTTATTTCTTATTCTAAAATGTTTTAATTATTCTTATTTGTTTTGATTATTTTATTTTCTCCTATGTAAAGCACTTTGAATTACCATTGTGTATGAAATGTGCTATATAAATAAACTTGCCTTGCCTTGCCTTGCCTTGCCTATATATACCCTGTTAGTTTCAATGTTTCAATGAGTCCTTGTATTATGTCCCCACACTTCCGGTATTTGTATCTGTTTGGTTCTTGTCTGTATTTCATGTTTTGGATGGCCTTATTGGACTATTGACCCTTGCCTGGAGGACTGTTGTGAGTACAGATTGCCCAATAAATTAACTGCACTTGGATCTCTCTCTCCTGTGTGTGTTCCGTGACAGCACCAGATTAGATGGGTTTGCTGTACGGCTTTTGAAGGCCTTAGATTTTCTATCATGTAATTGAACATCAATAGAGAAAGATTCAGGCACACTGGGTTCCCGCTTGTTTTGTAAACATTTAAGAAAGTTACTGTTATCATAGCGGGGACCCGACACATATCACTGAGAGCTGGTATCAGTTGTTTTTGGTTTACCTCAAGCCGCTAGAGGAGGGTGTGAGCCCTGGCGCTGTGGCAGAGGCCGAAGAGCTCTCACAGGAGGAGGAGGGCGGGCTGGGCCCGCAGGCTTTGGTGGTTGTGGGGCCTGCCATTTTTTGGTTGACATCTAGGGGCTTGCAGCAAAAAAGTGGGATAGTTTGGTTCCAGCATACACCAGTTGTTCCATTTTCTCTGAGAAGAACAGAAGTGGAGTTGCTGGAGAGAGGAATAACGTGTGTGGTGAGAGGGGCTGTTGCTCTGGTGTTATCGGAGGCTGTAATATGCAGTCCTGGATTTCCTGGCTGTTTTCCAGAAAGTCGTCCTTGGGTGCTGAATATTCTAGCAGTTCTAGTATGTCACAGTCTGTCCGTGGTGAGCTCTGTGGGCAGGGCTCAGCTGAGATTGTGTCCGTGAGCAGAGGTTGTTGTGGCTGAGTGGTGTTATCATTGTCCTTGTGTGATGTGTCAACCGCATGTCCATTCAGGTGCAGAAGTCAAGTCCTGTGGTCATTCATACTGTGTTCAGGTGTGTGTGTGCCATTCAGGTTGAGTGGATTGGTACACACTGCAGAAGGATGATGAGGGGAGAAGTAAATATTGTCTTTTAGCACTCTTGAACCAAGTTTGTTTGGGTGGAGCCCATCCTGTTGAAACAGTTGCCTCTGACTCCAGAAAAGATTGAAGTTATCAATGAAGTTCACTCCTTTTATATTGCAGGTTTTTTGCAGCCATGTGTTAAGCCCAAGCTACCGTGAAAACCTGTTTGTTCCTCTTGCTGGGAGTGGTCCACTGATGAATGTCTGAACTTTCAGTCGTTTAAGTGTTTCAAAAAGTTCATTGAAATCCTTCTTAATGAGTTCTGACTGCTCTTTATGAATATCATTCTTCTCCACATGAATGAGTTGATTTGCAGTCTTATGTTTCATCAGAATGTTCTGAAGTTCCCTATTTACATCAGAAGTCGTTGCTTGTGAAAGGCAGCATGTAGTTGTGTCCCTGCTAATAATGTTTCTGATTATGGAGTCACCCACTATCAGAGTCCTGGGCTCGGCTGCGCTCTGAGCTGAGTGCCACTGTCTGCTCGACTTTGAGTGCCAGTTAGCAGTGTTAGCTACTGGCTGATTCAGTCTGTGTTCGATCACATTCAGGGATTCCTCATTCATTAATACTTCAAATCTGTTCTCAAGATGTATAGGCGGTGGTAGGAGACCAGTGTTTGCAATCCTTGTCAAAGCCGTATCTGGGGTAGAGGATGCTACTGCGGCAACGTGTAATGCTCGTGACAATCTGATGTCTCGAGTGCCTTTGGGTCTCGCTCCCTGTTTGTGCCATCGATTTTGTAAGTCGATTGGCTTGTTTCTCTACACTCAGTATGGCCTGTATTGGAGCACTAGATCCATGGGACTCACCAACTGTATGCTGAGGGCGTCCATGAAGCTCTGTTGTGTGTTCCGTCTGGTTTGGTGGTCCCACAAGTAACTTTGTTTCAAGAACTGCAATCCTTTGAATCCAAGTAGATTCCAGAAGGGGCATTTTCTCTTATCCTTATGAATGTAGGCAGTTGTGTTTTCTCTTCCCCGGAATGTAAGCTTTCAGTGGGAGGCTGGTCGGAGAAAAGAATTCAGTTTTTTTTCTAGTAATCAAGCGTTTGAGAACTGTGCTGATTTGCTGAAGTTAAAATTAGGTGATAAAAGGAAATAAAATCTAAAAATATAAACACGATAGAGCAATAAAAAATATAAAAGCAATAGAGCAAAGCACGGAGCAGTAAGCAAGAGCGTCCAAACAGTAGCTGAGCAGGAAGTGAAGACTCCCACCTTGTGGGAGACAAACACCAGTCAGAAATGCAAAGTGAACTGTTAGTCCTTTAAGAGTCCTATAAATGTCAATGTTCATGTCTGCTATATCCAAAGATCTCCACTGCTCCTCTGCTTCCTGCAGAAGGCAGACTTTGGTTATTGGCCTTGTCAGATAGCTGGTTTTAGTTTTAATCCATACACTTCGCACCAGTCCATTTTTATCCAGAACAGTATCCATAATTCTTCCTATAATCCAAGCATTGCGAGGTGCCATATCATCCACTAGAACCACGAGATCTCCTGGAACAAAGTTTCTCTTGGCAGTATTCCACTTCTGGCGTTCCTGAAGTCCAGGAAGATATTCCTTCACCCAGCGCTTCCAGAACAAATCCGACATATACTGCACTTGTTTCCAGCGTCGACGAACATAAACATCCTCCTTCTCGAACAATCCTGGTGGCAACAACGGTTGCGATTTAAGCAGAAGTAGATGTTTAGGGGTCAATGCCTCCAAGTCTTGAGGATCCGTTGATGCCTTCGTTAATGGATGGCTATTAACAATAGCTTCAACCTCACAGAACACCGTCACCAAGCCTTCTTCGTCCAGGGTCTGAGTCTTCAAAATGGAGTTTAGCACTTTACGGACTGACCGAATCAACCTTTCCCAAGCACCTCCATGGTGGGATGCTGTTGGGGGATTAAAAGCCCATTTTACACTCTTTTGTAACAGCACGTCATTTATGAGGTTGTGATTCAGATTCTCAATGGCCTCCCTCAATTCACGCTCAGCACCCACGAAGTTAGTGCCATTATCCGAATGGATTTCCAAGACTTGACCACGTCTCGACACAGACCTTCTGAAACCATTAATGAAGGAGTCTGTCTCAAAAAAAGAAAGAGCTTCAAGATGTATGGCTCGCATCGCTAAGCATGTAAAAATGAGCCCATACCTCTTGACCACAGATCTTCCATGTTTAACCTCAAACGGCCCAAAACAGCTCGACTGAAAGGAGGCTCATCAGGAGTTATTCTGTTGTAAGAAAGGTCAGCCATTTTCTGATGTCCAGGTGAAGCAGACAATCTACAACAGATGACACACTTAGTCAAAACCTTTCTGACGGCAGCACAAGCACCAGGAATCCAATTCTTCTGACGCAGATGAGAAAGCATGTGATTTTGTCCACCATGGCCTTCTTCTTGGTCTACATGACAGAGAATAAGATTGGAGATGTGTTTATCTTTAGTTAGTATAACTGGATGTTTTGCTTCAACTGGCATAGCTGCTCTACTAAGCCGTCCTCCAACCCTAATGAGATCACCATCCAGGATTGGGTTGAGCTTGTTGAGGTGGATCGTCCTCCTTACACAATCTCCTTTCTTCAAGTTGGCCAGTTCTTCCGGAAACATTGTTTTTTGACAAAAACAAATAATATTTGACTCGGCTACAACCATATCCTCCACAGACAGAACACATTTTGGCACTTGAGCCTTAAATCTTTCCATCTGGACCTGTAGCTCTTTCTCCAACTGCTCAGAACTTTGGTCCGATTCAGAATGGGTTCCTCTCAGCAGCTTTCGATGTCGCACCTGTAGTGGAAATTTTAATATTGATTGATTAATAGGCATTGCATTGAAATATCATATGGTCTCTTTATCTGTATTCCTGAATTAAGAGAACAGAAAGCCTTGTTTTCTATTGTCATGTTTTACACAGCTGTGAAGGCATGAGTAAAGACAATCAGAAGAAGGGTGGGTCTCACCTCTGTTCTCCGAGGTGAGAAAACCCCTGGGGTTAGAAGATCTTAAGGGTAGCCACAAAGTTCCTTTTGGTCCTGTTGTTCAAACAACAATTGACAAGAGATAGCTTTTAAAAAGAACAAACGTAATAAAACCAGAAAGGTAGAGAACCAATCCAAACCACAAGAAAAGATCTAGTCAGGAGAATACGGGAGCCGTTCCCACACCTCCTGCTGATGGAAGCAGGAGGTAATTTAGGTCGTAAATGAAGGCCTTTTGGCTTCTCAGGAACAAAGAACCATTTGACCTGCCTAGGGGGTTAGAAACGAGTCCAAATCGGTTAAAAATAGACTTTTAAGGAAAATTACAGAAACTGACAAGGAGAGGTTTACGATGCCTAAGAAAACTGTATTAAATGTTCATGTTTTGTGGATCTTCTCAACCTTCGTCACAACCTTGACCTCCGGGTCTCCAATAAGAGGGGTTTTCAAGGTCTCAGGGTTTTTGGGCCAACTGCTCTCAGGCTCATGAAGAAAATTGGGACTACAGAGCCATGCACAAGTCTTTAGCAATGAATGAACTTTAACACCCCTGGAGGTTAGATCTGCAGGGTTGGTTAACGTATTCACGTACCTCCATTGGGATACATTAGATATTTTCAGTATTTCGGACACTCTGTTTGATATGAAGATTTTAAATCTGGACGTCTTGTTGTTTATATATTTCAGAACAGAAGTGCTGTCCATCCAAAAGACAGACTCTTGAAGGTCCATTTGCAGCTCCTTCCTCCATAACTTGTCCATTCTGCTAGCCATCACCGCAGCAGTCAGCTCCATCCGAGGATTGGTGACAAGTTTTAGAGGAGCTACTCGTGCCTTTCCCATTATAAATACACTGTAAGTTCGCCCGTTATCGTCATGGAGCAACAAGTAAGTCACAGTCCCAAACCCTTCCTCACTTAAGTCTGCAAAGTGATGAAGTTGGACAGAGACAAGAAACCCAAAATCCACAGGTTTTAAGCATCTACTAACTTCCCAACTTTTAAGGTCACTAAGTTCTTCAAGCCAAGCCATCCATTATCCAGCCACAGAAGAGGGCAAAGGATCATCCCATCCCAAACATTTCCTGCAAAGGTCTTGGAGGATTTTCTTGGCGGACAAAACAACAGGTGCCAAGAAACCAAGAGGATCATAAATCGAACTAGTCACAGACAAGATTCCTCTTCTTGTGAGTGGGTGAGTTTTAAGTGTGATTTTAAATTTGAATGAGTCAGATTGGACACACCACTGTACACCTAAGACATGCTCTACAGGCAAACATCACTATTCAAATCCAGATCTTTCACCTCTTTGGCTCACTCATCCTGAGGAATAGTAGCGAAAACAGTGCGTCGGTTACTAACCCATTTTGTGAGCTTAAAACCACCTTCAGGACACAAGGCGCCAAGCTCTCAACATAAAGATACTGCTTCCTCTTCAGAGCCAACAGACACCAAACAATCATCGACTTGGTGCAGGACGAAATGGTGCAGGACAGTGTCAACTGCCATAGGACTGAAGCACTTCTGATTGTCTTCAGTACACTCCCTCAGGGCGATTCTGGGCGAAGCAGGCACAACTAGGAGAGGAAGTAGCACCAAACAGGTGTACCGTCATTCTATACTCCACCAGATCCTGACTGCAATCTCTATCAGGCCACCACAGGAATCTTAAAGGTCCCCTGACATGGGGTTATTTTATATTTTATAATGTTTCCTGGGTTGCCCTTATGTTAGTATGTTTTTTAGATCAAAAATAGTCTAATAATTTAGAAATAAAATGCATTTTTCCTAGCCTGATTTTAGCCTCTGATTTGAACACTCTGTTTGAAGGGGCGTGTCTGCTGTGGGACTCAGTGTAGAAGGCCACTGCTGTGATTGGCTGATATGCTTGCATATGAAATAGCTACGTATTACATGTGAAACTCTCTCGAATATTTTTACTACAGTTATTATACGTTTTTACTATCGAGATTAATGAATCGTGAGAAGTTTTTAAAGTATTTAGATCTATTCCCATCACATAAAATCTTGCCGTGATGAGCATTGAGCAAGCAGATGACAGTCTGTGGATCGCGAGACTAAAGATCTTATCACTGCAACGCACACAGTTTCTGCACTCTCTCTAATGCTTTTTCCAATGCAAACTCGATGATGTACACACAATAAGAGCTTCGTTGTGCAGTGTAACGTCATTGATTTCATAATGAGTTGTCCAGATAAACTCGCGCTGTGTGGAAAGATTGTTCTTTGATCGCTTTCTGTAAATAATTTGTTCACAATTTAAATAAGATTATTTTCATCCTACTAAAAGAAACGATGTGAAGTTGATATTTTAGTCACTGGCTTGACTAACTGATGTATAAACAGTATTGAACGATTTTGAGAGAAAGATTACCTGTCTGAAGACTCTGAACTTGAACTTGAATTGTTGCTTGGTAGTAGGGTTGTGCTGATGGACGATATCATCGTCCATCGTGATGGCTGACAGACATCACGATGTTAAGCCAGCATCGCGATTCCCGCCCTCCCCCCCATATTTCTTTGGTGACGCGTCATGCTTGGCACGTAATTCACCACAGCCAAAATAGCGCTGTATGACATGTAACGTTAGCGCTTTTATTTATAAATATTAACAAACCTGGTTATCATGTCATCAACTATCTTCTATTCCGATTCTCAAATACGTGTAAGTGAGTTTTTGTCGTTTAAAAAAACCTTATAAATGATTTTGATCTGTAACGTGAGATGGGCGCCGTCATGTTTGTTTGGGCCGCAGTTCAGAAATTCCTGTCTGTTGGGTTTAGTATAGCACGTGAATTCATCAGTTTCTCCCGGAATACATGGCCGGTGAACTGAGAGAAGAATGTAGTTAACTTTATAGTTACTTAAACTGTGTGTCTGATATGAATAAAATCTGTCGGTAAATATATTTGAATGGGTTTTTATTGCTGCATCCATAGACACCATTGTGTATTTTACAAATTACAAATGTATTGTTTTGCTATAAATATATTTAAATGTCTGAAACCTAAAATAAACATTATGTGGTTAAGAACACTGAATAGTTGTGATATAATAGGACAAGCGGTGAACGCGTCCGTCTCTGGCTCAGCGCCAGCCGCAGCGCGAAATACACAGTCTGAATCTGGCAGTTCTGTTCTGTCACGTCACTGTACATTCGCTCCTTAGTGGTCAGCTGCTGCAGAGCGTGCTGAAATCAAAGTTGCTGATGAGATGTAGAGGAAAATATCTCCGTGTTGTGCCTACGCCCCTTAGCTGTTCTAAATCCACTGTAAAACACGGCTTTGCGGGGCTTATTGCTTAAGTGAAAAATTAGAATGTTAGCCCTGCCCCTCCTCCCAATATCATCGTCCATCGCGATGTTTCACTGTACACATCGTCTGATGCCAAATCGGTAGACATCGCACAACCCTACTTGGTAGCTCGATGATTTATTTTCAGACGTTCATCGAGGCCAGCTCTGTATTGGCCCAAGTTGAGGAAACAGTCGTCGGTGAAATGTTTGGACCATACAACACTTTGGGAAGTTGTGTCGGCGCATTTCCAGAGAAAATAAAATTAACCCATTGTTTCTTCAGAGGCTCGGAGGAAGGAATTAAAAAATACTTTTGTGTTAATTTGTACATCCAACACTGATCAACTGCCATGCTTCGCTCGTTTGCAAGCCATTATATCTCCCGAGGAAAAACTCATATCGCGCTCGCGCGTTCGTACTTCCTAGCTTGTTGTCTCATTGGCGAGCCAAATTCTCTGTGCGGGCAAAGCAGAGAAAGGGGAGGTAACATTTCCACCTTATGACCTCATAACGGGGAGATTCAAGATCAGCGCATCTGAGCTGCAGAGAAGAGAAAGATAGCCAAAGCTCGGTTTACACAGATTGAAAATTCTAGACACGAGGGGACCAAATACAGGCTAGGGGAACTAATATTAATGTTAAAAAACCTCAGAAAGTGAAAATTTCATGTCAGGGGACCTTTAACAAATCAGAGTCTTCAGCCGGCACTCTGACCTGATGATACATAGCCTCAATATCTCCCATGAGCACCACGGGTTCTTTGCGGAATCGTGTGAGAACTCCCACTAACAAATTTGTGAGATCTGGTCCTTGAAGAAGCCGTGAGTTCAAAGATGCCCCTGTGAAACGTCACTCCAATCAAAAACTACCCGCAGTTTTTTCTTTTTAGAATGATACACTGAATGATGGGGTATATACCACACCCTTCCATCACAACTGGTCGACTGCTCGGTTGGAATTCTCTCTGCATAGCCATTAATCAACATCTTGGACATGAATGCGATGTAATCGGAGCGAAAAGATACATCTTTATTCAAACGTCTTTTAAGACTCAATGCACGCTGTTCTGTAACTGTCTTATTTTTGGGCATTTTGACTTTATTTCATACTGTCTTTGCTTTACCGGCAAACCAATACTGTAATGACCATCAATGAGCTTGGAAGACTCTGGGACTAACTCAATGAAGCGCTTATCCTCCCTTGACAGACCAGGTTGTTCATCCTGCAGTTTCAGGGAAATCCACCTTCAGCCGCTTCTCCCAAAGCTCATCAAGCCTTGCCACTGAGATCTGATTGACTCTGATTGAACTTATAACTGTCTACCACTTTCTTTTGTCCAATAGTTCTAAGGAGAATTCCCAGCTTCTTCCCTGTAATATTGAGTCCAGTCATGAGTCGCTGTGTGCAAAATGAGGCGGTACTCCCTCGGCCCCTGTCAAGCCACTGGACTGAACAGACACCACAGCACCTTCTCCAGCCTTTTCCAAGCCACCATTGCCCTGACTCGAACTCTTTTGTTTTGCTGTGGGGTGAATATGCAACAACGTGGGGTGCCTATAATTGCATACTTTACATATCAAGCGTTTTCTGCAATCTTTGCTCATGTGCCCAACTCACAGACATCCAAAGCACATACGGTTCTCCTTCAAAAAATATTTTTTTTTTCATCCTGTATCCTTTTTTCCAACATCAGGCAAACATCCAACGAATGCCCAGCCCCACAAAACAAACAAACTTTCACTAATAAGTTCTTCTCCCTTTTGTTCCCAAGCTCCACTTTCTTCTCAGCAGGTGCTATAGTAGTGGCAAAACTACTGCCTCTAGCCTTTGTACTAGTTTGAGACCTGATCATTTTTAATTCCTTTCTTCCGGTAGCTAATGTCTCTTGTATATTTCCAAAAAGAGGGTCACTTGCTATCTTGACTTACCTCTCAACAAACTCTATACAATATCTGAAAATGTAGCTCTACGATGAAACTTCTCGTGAATATCGCAGGCCACACTTCTCCAATGATCCCGCAGCTTATAAGGCAGCTTTTTCACAATAATTTGCATATTTGTGGGTACGTTCAAGTCACTTACAGCGACTTCCATAGAGTTGCAACATTCCTGCAATAGTAAACTGTAGGCCTGTAAAGCCTTGATATCTCTGGCTTTAACCATCGGCAATGAAAGCACCTTATCCATAGAGGCAGAAGCTACTTTAAATGGATCACCAAAATGCTCATGAAGTAGTGATTTTGCCTTATTGTATCCATGGGATGGAGGCAGATGTTGACCACTTCGAATCAAATCCCTGGGCTGACCTCTCGTATACTGCTCGAGGTAATACAAACAATCCTTCTGACTCTGTGTTCTCCCTTTAATGTTATGTTCAAATCCTCTTATGAAGGTCTGATACTGCAGTGGATCTCCATCAAAAACTTGTAGGCCTCGCTTGGGTAAGAGAAAAAGTGACTGTTGTCCAACCAATAAAGATGTAATTTGATTTTGCCAAGTCAAACCCAGGCTCCTACACCTTTATTCACTAAACCTAATAAGTTTTAAAGCCACCAAACTCCAAGATTAAGTAGAACTTAAAATTTACTTTTTATTTACTACACAAACATGTTCATGTGAAATGTTGTCTCATAAAATCAAATTGCATGAGACAACATTTCACATGAACATGTTTTGTTTGTGTAGTAGTTTGTTGTATGATAATCATCTTTATTAGGGGTGTCACGATTTCGATTTTAAATCTAAATCGATCGAAATTAAGTCACAATCTCGATAATCGAATTCAAAAATGGAATCGTCGATACTGCCACGCCCCCATGTCACGTCCAGTCGGTTTGCAAAGCGGAAAAAAACAGTGTTGAAGTGCTGCGAGTCCTCTACCTCAGTTACAGCCAGTCAAAAGATAGCATGGCTGCAGATGCAGGAGACCCATCGACAGGACTTCTGACGACCTCTTTTACTAAAGTCGCCGGTGTGGGACAGTGGGAGTATTTCTGATTTCCAGTGAGTTATGTTGACAACGTTCACATTCGCGTTCAAAGTTCGCGCTTCAAAAAAGCCACAGTTTGCAAGCTCTGCTACTGTATGTGCGTCAGTGCGTGTACCATTCTTCCACTTTTTAAATTAAAACTTTAAATTGACAAAAACAGCAGACTCAGAACAGTATAAATCTTTATACAATAAATCTAGCATGTCACAAATAACTTGATTCTCCACCTCCACGAATGAGACAAGTGTCGTTCATTTCCGCACCTAGTCTATTTTTGCTGCACGCGCCGAGTTAAAGCGACAGCGCACAGTTCGTGGTCAAAATGAACATGACACGAAAATGTTGTAATTTCATCATAAATGCATTTAATTAAATTCTACATTAAATACTAATATTTTTCACAGTCATGTTTATACTTTAAGACCGAGGTAAAGCAAGAAAAACATATATGTATCTGTTAAACCTTGTTTGTTTTGTTGTGAACTTGAATGTCATCTTCTGTGAATAAGACTGCAGTTACAAAAGAGAAACTACATGGCAGGTTATTTTGCTTAAGTTTCTAATTGACTGAAGATATAAGTTATTGTAACATTATTTTGTTAATAAATGTTTTAAATTTGACAATGTAGTGTGGTACATTGCGAACAAAGGTCATATATTATATTACATAAAAGTCTAGTCTAAAAATGGCATCGCAAACTGTGCTTAAAAAAATAAATGTAAAAATCGAGAATCGAATCGAACCGTGACCTTAGAATCAAAAATGTAATCGAATCGAGGATTTGGAGAATCGTGACACCCCTAATCTTTATAGATATGAATTTAACAACAACTGGGAGCCTTTAATACAGGCACTAGGCAAATAAATAGAATAGCCATTCTCTGTTTGCCACAAGATGGCGCCATTAGCGCATTGATGGAAACTAACACATTAAAGGTGCTATATGTATTTTTTAGCGGCCTCTAGCGGTGATGTTTCAGATTGCAACAAGAGCGCTCGTGTGCGTGTATGTGCTCGATCTCAAGAGCGAGCATTCACTACCGGCCACACAGAGACTTTCAACGCAACGGCGAAAGCATCACACACAGGGTTGCCAGGTTTTCACAACAAAACCAGCCCAATTGCTCATCAAAACTAACCCATTCACGGCCAAAAATAGTCAAATAGCGTTCCCAGGTGTTTCCCCGATAACAATCATGTTCCAGTGGGTAAAACAATCGCGTCAACCCGTGCACTACACAAACAACCCGCGGAAACAGTGCAGGCATACGGACCTGGCAACCATGACATGCTGGAAACTCATGTAAACTCCCACTGCAACGTTACAATAATAGGGTACTTTTATCAGCTTGACGTTGAACTAATGCTCCATGCTCGTACCATGATAACGTTACATGTGATGTTATCTAGCATATTAACATAGGTGAATGTATGATAACGAAAATGGGGAACTAGACTGAACAATGTCAGTATAACAATAACAGTAAGTAGGAAGTAACATTACTGTAGCCTACTGAACGTGTCTGGATCATAGACTGTAAAATATCATAAGAGAGAGTATAGGGCACTATCTGTCACTTTTTGAGTGATTTATTGCCCTCATTTGATTGGCTCCCACACTTAGCCCCGCCCCTTTTTCCCACGCTTAGTCCCGCCCCCTTTTCCCACGCTAGACCCGCCCCCATCCCTCCCACTTCCGGTCTGTCATGTGACTGTGGGAATTCCACGGTACGGAACCCCTCCCATCCGATCCGGTTCTGGAACCCCGCCCATCCGGCCCGGTTCCGGTCGGAACACCTGCTGTACACCTGTTACGGACACCTGTCTTGTTCAATGTAAAAATGTTCAAAATGATGGAAAAAACATTAAAAACAATACATTTCCAATCTTTTTAAGAAGGATGACAGAAAACAGATAGGTTTAGTGTTTTTTATTAAAGAAAAGGGGTTATAACACAGTGATTAAAACCATTTCATTTTATATCTTTAAAACACAGTACGGGTCTTTACCTTTACACATTATTTAGTAAAATGTTTCATTTTACATAAACATCTGTTTTAAAAAAGAGTTTTCAATCACAAAAATAACATATATTTTGGGCAAAAGTTGTGCTTTTCACATAACACGTAGTGATTAAAACCATTAAAACACAGTACAGGTCTTTACCTTTACACATTATTTTGTAAAATGTTCCATTTTTACATAAAACATCTGTTTTAAAAAAGTGTTTTCAATCATAATAATAACTAAAACAGCGTGTATTAAAATTATATCAAGTAAATAGTTATGTTTTCTTAAAACATCTAAAAGTGCTTGTATTAAAATTACACCAAACAATAGTTTTATTTTTATCATACATTTAAAAGGTGTACTGTTCACATAACACATAGTGATTAAAACCATTAAGTCATTTTTATATCATTAAAACACAGTACAGGTCTTTACCTTTACACATTATTTAGTCAAATATTCCATTTTACATAAACCATAAAAAGTGTTTTCAATCACAATAATAACTAAAACACCGTGTATTTAAATTATATCAAGTAAATAGTTATGTTTTCTTAAAACATCTAAAAGAGCTTGTATTAAAATTACATCAAACAATAGTTATATTTACATTTAAAAAAGGTGTACTTTACACATAACACACAGTGCTTAAAACTATTAAAACAATTTATATCATTAAGATACTATCGTCTTTAGTGTTCATACTTAAAACATTAATGAAAAAGTTTAAAAACTGTTTTCTAAAAGTTATCAAAATGCTTTAGCATTAAAACATCTAAAACCGTTTGTATTAAAATTACATCGAACAAATAGATCTGATATGTCTTCAGTGTTCATACACTTGTAAGCTGTTAAAACATTAATGAAATGTAATAATGCATTTCTTAAAGTTATCAAAATGTTTTAGTTCTTAAAGGGTCATATAATGCCATTTTTGTATAAGTTAATATGAATCTTTAGGGTCTAAATGAAAACTTTGTAATATACTTTTATTAAAAATTCTCATTAGTATTTTAAGAAAACACTAATTTTACCTGCTCAAAAACAGCTCTGTTTTCAGCACGCCGTTTAAGTGCATATGCCTTTAAATGATAATGAGCTTCGCTGACTCCGCCCCTCTGTTCTGCGGGCGCTTTGACACAACGCACGTGGAATGTTGACTTGACAACAGTTGAGGGTTTATTATGGCAGCGGGAGTCTCTCTGAGGACACATCTGTGCAACCGTATCAGTTTGAACCGGAGTCGGACCCGAAACAAGATGACGGCCCCGAAGAAGTTCGACAATTAAGGCTCGAACAGGACGTTTCTGAATGGTTGGTTAACAATGTCACTTTGATCTATTTTTGTATGTACTGGCAGGGTGACGCTAGAGTTGTGAGATACAAACGCTATGTGTTTAACGTTACTAATGTAAGATATAGGTTAGTTCGTTGACAGATTTATGTTGAAAAACTTTTCTTTTTTTTTGTAAATGTAGGCTTGTCAGTGATGCGTGACGTTATCTCAGTGTTAGGTACAACTCGTGACTGAAACTGACATGAGGTCATGTCAGGAATGATTCTAGCAGTAGTTGAAGGATACCTAAGAATTTGTTGTGTTTATGTTTAGTGCAGTACGAAAATGTTTTATATTTTAAGAAAACTTTTAAGTACATCTAGGCTATAGTATTGTAACTGCATTGATATTCCTGTTAATATTCCTGTTACCTGTAACACCTGCGTACAGTTTTTAATAACACAATAACTATAACGCGTTTTTCATTATTAACGTGGGATTATGAATTATATTGAGAACGTTGTAATGTTACATAGAATAGGCTACATGCCGTAATGCACCGTAAGGGTAAACATTAGCCACAATCATTGTGAAGCGTGCAAGGGATTTGCAAAGATTAATATTTGGTTACTTAAACGTTACACTAACTTCAGTTCTTCTGGAGGTCCAACAGGAACACGAATAGTTGGTACCGATTCCTTTTTCAGTAGCAGCTTCTTAGCAAAACCTGATTTATATTGACCCTTGCCTCGTTTATAAAGCAGTCTGGTGAGAAATGATTTGCGCAAACATGAGCGCATTGACGTTGCTCGTCGGAATATTCCCTTCATAAACAAAACTCAGCCACTGCGTCTTCAGAGGTTCGGATTTAGGAACATTAAAATGACTGCTGTGTTCCTTATTACACCCAAGAACAGAACACCACAATCGCTTAGGCGCCATTCTGCTCCAGTGTAAACAATGGCGAACTATGATTGACATCTCACTCACGAGCGAGGGCGGGTCTGTGTTGAAACGCTGCTGTCAATCAACAATCGTGGGAGGGGCGTGCGAGCTTGTGACGTCACAGGCTCGAACGGCTCGATTTGAGGCAGGGGAAAACATATAAGGAGATTAAAACAAAAACACTGGATGGATTTTTATCATTATATGATGGCTGTGTACAGGCACTGCCAACACACATTTCAGTACAATCAACTTGTAAAAGTGCATGTACCATTATATGACCCCTTTAAAACATCTAAAATGTTAAAACGTTAAAAGATCAACATCCAGTTATTTACAGAAAAGTAAAACGAGGTAAGAGTTTTTTTTTTTCATTACAAAAGATACATTTAACCTTCATTATTTTTGTAAAATGTGTTACATTTTACATAAAACACGTCATGATATTAAAACTACATCATGTTAAAAATCACAGTATCAAAAACACATACATTTTAAAAAACTGACTTACGTATTTTACATCCTTGTTTTGTTGTTGAAAGAAGAACAAAAGTTATCCAGTTTAAAGATTTAATCCAACACCATCGATATATCCAAAGGTATTAATCCATCACTATAAAGGTATATCCAAAGGTTTAGAGATTTTAACTCCAAAAGTTGTGTAAATGTAATTTCCCGGGAGCTCCACGAAACACATCCGTTCACTGGCATCCCAAAAGTTAGACTGACATCTGTGAAGTCTACAAACCATCCTGACATAGACTCCACCCCTAGAGCCCTCCCACACCTCGACGCCCTCCCACAACAGGTGCTGAGGCGTGGGAAAAGATGACAAAGAGTTCCCACGCGCACACGCGCACACACATACGTCACGCACACACACATAATGAAAGAATAGACGTCCGCAGCCCATGCGTTGCGCATGCGCGCGCTCACACACACACACACACACACACACACACACACACACACACACACACACACACACACGCCTTCCACACCTGGGAGCGTGGGAAATAGAACACAGTCACACATACCGTATACGTCACACACACACCCATAGTGTGACAGATACGCAGGTGTGAAGCCACAAACGCAACGTGCATTCTCTTGGTACGCAAACTGCAGAGTCAGACCCAAAGACTCCCAAGAGATGCCTTGAAGTATGATGGATTTAACTTTACCTCCGCGAAAATTACAAGGATCGTGATTAGCCTAACAAAATTAACCAGCCGGAACATGTGGAATATATTTTACATTTGATTGATCAATGTGGATATAATGACGAGCGATTTACATGGAATACAACAGAGCAGAACAGATTTTTTACCACGTTATGGATTGGATTGAAAAGACTGAGGAGACGGATTAACACTGGGGAATACAGACTGCTCGCGGATCACGTTAATAAATACCCACGTATTAAATACATGTATTTAATGTAATAAATAATAAATATACTACCTTTGCATGTCCTTTGCATCCTTCCTATATTGTTTTAACCGGACATTATATTGTTTTAACTTACCCATTTCAATTTCTCCGAAGCAGAAAAGTTAAAAGTGAACAACATGGTCTTTCAAAACGGACAAACATGCCCGTACATGTTCCCTGATACACAGTCAAAGTCTACACGACATACCATGACATATAAATAAGACGGGTGTATCATGCGTCCGCTATGTGGTAATATAAATGCACGCACACACAGAGGTGTCAAGTAACGAAGTACAAATACTTTGTTACCTTACTTAAGTAGAAATTTTGGGTATCTATAATTTACTGGAGTAATTATTTTTCAGCCTACTTTTTACTTCTACTCCTTACATTTTCACGCAATTATCTGTACTTTCTACTCCTTACATTTAAAAAATAGCCTCGTTACTTCTATTTCATTCCAGCTTGTCATCATTCAAAAAAATGACCAATAACACACATGGTTAATAGATTTGAGTCCCGCCTCCTGAACACACATCGTTAAACTGATTGGCGGCAGTTGATCAGTGTTCGGATGTACAAATGAACACAAAAGTATTGTGTAGTTCCTTCATCCGAGCCTGAAGAAACAATGGGTTAATTTTATTTTCTCTGGAAATGCGCCGACACAACTTCCCAAAGTTTTGGATGGTCCAAACATTTCACCGACGACTGTTTCCTCAACTTGGGCCAATACAGAACTGGCCTCGATGAACGTCTGAAAATAAATCATCGAGCTACCAAGCAACAATTCAAGTTCAAGTTCAGACAGGTAATCTTTCTCTCAAAATCGTTCAATACTGTTTATGCATCAGTAAGTCAAGCCAGTGACTAAAATATCACCTTCACATCGTTTCTTTTAGTAGGATGAAAATAATCTTATTTAAATTGTGTTTGCAATGGTGAAAGTATTAGAGAGAGAGTGCAGAAACTGCGTTGTCTCACGATCCACAGACTGTCTGCTCAATGCTCATCACAGCAACATTGTATGTGATAGGAATAGATCTAAATACTTTAAAAACTTCTCACGATTCGTTAATCTCGATAGCTGTATTAGTAATAACGTATAATAGTAGTAGTAAACGTATTCGAGAGAGTTTCACATGTAATATCTATTTCATATGTAAGCATGTCAGCCAATCACAGCAGTGGGCGGTTACACTGAAGTCTCACAGCAGACACGCCCCTTCAAACAGAGTGTTCAAATCAGAGGCTAAAATCAGGCTGGGAAAAATGCCTTTTATTTCTAAATTATGACTATTTTTGATCTAAAAACATACTAACATTATAAGGGCAACCCAGGAAACATTATAAAATAATAAAATAACCCCATGGCAGGGGACCTTTAAAAAACATAAAAAACAACGTTTTTTTTAAAAAGTGTAAAAATGCAGAATGTCTCCTGTGATGGGTAGGTTTAGGCAGGGGTAGTGTTAGTGTAAGGGGACAGAATATATTGTTTGTACAGTATAAAAACCATTATGCCTATGGAGAGTCCCCACAAAGATAGCGAACCAGACAGGTGTGTGTATGTATGTGTGTGTGTGTGTATGTGTGTGTCTGTGGGCGTGGTCGCTGATCACCACTGTGACTAACACAATGAACTAGAAATACTTGGCTTTGTATTAAATAGTTTCTGTGATCTCTCATTTAATGATGATTACTAAAAAATATAAAATGTAAAACTAAAATAAATCTTATATAATAAAAACCTTCTAAATAAAAAATACTTAAAATGATGTCAGGTGCAGTTATTTTTTCTTCAGCACAATATTCATAATATGAATGGCACCTTTTTAAACAGTTTTGTTTCTTGTCAGATTGTAGAGTCAGACTAGAGATAAAAAATGGTTTTTATGTGTGCATTATTAATAAATCAGTCATTGGACTGTGTTCATGCTGTCTGTGTATGAGATGAGATACTGTATAAACATTTGCATAAATGTGTAATTAATTTCTTGTCAATGTCTATCAGCCTAGATTTAAAAAAAAAATATATAGAGGAGAGCGGGGCACAACCTAACACATTTTGGTTTTGGCTCAATTATTTAAAAAAGAATTAAGTTAGATTCATCTTTTTTATATATACAAGCAACACTGCTATTAATGGACACAAAGTCTTTTCTAGGACATACACTGAAAATAATGACTTGGAATGTGGTATGGTAAAATCTATTAATGTAATTTATACATTGTAAAATCAAGATTAAATTGAATCTGGGTGCGTTTTTTGTTGTTGTTGTTTACAACAAGATCCCGCGCTTGTTCCGTTGTGGCAGAGACTGTCAGCTTGAGATGTCGCTTTTATATGGCTGACTTATTTTCGTTAAGTTTGGACTTTTCTCCTCTAGATTTTATGATAACAACTATGTGTTCATTTTGATGGTTTGATTATTGCATAGACATTAAGGTTCAAAATTAACTGAACGTGAGTTTTAATCACAATAACGTTAGCTAAAGCGCCGCCATTATCCACTTCTAAAGTTGAGACTGGAGGTATATCCATAGACAGTAAAAGAAATGGACAGAGCGACCCCATAGATTTCAACGGAGAAAACTGAAGCCCTTTAGAAGCACTCACTTCCTGATAGCCAAGCGTACTGCGCATGCTCAAACTGAGCTTGACGACGGAGATGTGACGTGAGCAACCTAGTAGCTGCGCCAGCCGAAATCTTAATAATGCCCTTCCGAATCTTGCAGAGCCGGAGATCGTGAGTATTAGCTGTTCATGAGCTCGCAGCAGGAGCAACTTTATGACTATCTATGGGATTCTCACTTGACTTTATGCCTCCACGTCCCCCGATTGCCCGGGAGCTTCTACTTCTGTCTATACGTTCATTGATCTTGTGTGCGCCAGAGAGTCGCAGGGTTATGGCGCAGTCGTTAGCCTATATTTACAAAAACGGCTATATTTACAAAATCGGCCATAACGTAAGATACACAGTAATGGAGCCTTTTATACATTGTTGTGTTTCTTTAGAAATAAATAATGAACAAATGGAGTCTTTGGACGTCTCAGATGTAAAGTTATTCGCTGTCAAAGTGACGCCAAAATGAATGGGAGTCAATGGGATGCTAACAGCAGGTGATAGCCAGCTACAATGGCGGCGCCCGGAGAGGCTTCAGTTTCCGGTTGATGGATTACCCCCTTGGGTATATCTCTATTACCTCCCGCCACCACTACTGACCCCCTCTGTTACCCTTTGAAATTACAACCAATCATCACAGAAAATAGCAGAAAAAAAAATAAAATTTAACCATTTTCACCCTACTATTAAATAACTAACATTGTTTTCAATGGTGTTCAACACACATACCTCTGTTAAAATCTCAGAAAATTTGGTTTAGGGTTTCATGACCCTTTATTTAAAAGCGTCTAATGTTCGTTTTTATATCATCTGAAAATTTTGCAGCAAATAATTTATCAAAGCTAGTCTGCACCAAAGAAGGACAGTTTTGAAAAATGCAGTATCAGCAGCAGGTGAACTTGGATACATTGATGTGTAGGAGCAAGTGCCTCTATGATGTCAGCCATTTTTTTTTTTTGTGAGCAAACGGTATGAAGGTCCGGTCACATTTTTAATGAAAATAAAATGTAATGTTTTTAAAACCTAACTTAACTTTAGACCACAGCCTTTCATGGCTAAAGTGATGTTGGGCTAACGGCAAGCCCCTCCGCCTCGTTGCCATACCAATTGTCAGGTCCAAACTCGTCACAAACTCAATGCTGTGTAGCTGTGTGTCACCACTTGGTTAACGTAAGTGCGAACGATTGTTTTCTCTGCGTTTACTTTGTAGATCTTGCACCTATCTATTTGTAAACTGCAGGTGAGCCTCCAGTGACTTGAAGTTTTTAAATTGATTGGAGGTGTAAGCGCTCACTCCACAGACCAGGTAACGTTAGGAGAAAATATAAGGGGAACTGAGGCTTGGTAAACTTTCATATATTACGTTTTCAAGTTTTCCCCATAGACAGGTTTTCCTTGGTGTCTGCGTGGCGTGCGCAATGAGTGGGCGTGGCCAATTTGACAATTTTTCCTCTTGACATCACGATGAAAAGGAAAATGACTCATTGGAAAAACGATTCATTAAATTGAATCAGAGTCGTCTCATACTTTTGAGAGACAATAACTTTTTTTACGATGAACTTTCATATCTAAAACTTTGCAGGATGTTTTTGTTCACTTAGATCTACGTCGCCAGTTTTAACATACAAAAGTTGGTGTTTTGAGGTGTAAATGACATACCAGATAGTTGTTGTGCGATTGATGCACTATGTCAATCATGTAATCTTAACATAAATGTGCTTACACATTCGCCAGTAGGTGGCGAGAACACGGTCACCTGTACGTGATTTGATATGATATGAGAAGATGAATACACGGAGAATGAATGACACGCTACTGTTGTACTGCGTCTACTTATTACTTACAATTACTTTGCATGCATATTATCGTACACTTATAACTATACTACATTAAAGCCAACAGATTGCTAACAGGATTATATGCATTTCGCTGCCCCAGCTGCTCTTGTCTGTTGTCTGGGTGCTATGTGGAGTGGATGTAGGCTACAATGTTTGACATCCTGCTAGCCATATATGATACAATTGGCATAAGTTTTTATTTTTTATTATCAAGCTGTCATTCGCCGGCAGGCGGGGTGTACATATTCAGATGAAGACTTCATCACATGATGGAACCGATGTCACTTTGTGTATAGCTGCAAACATTAGGACCTTTGCTTTAATTATGAAGATATTCCTTTTTTTCACCTCCCATACAACAGCGTTGTTAACCCATCCACTCTTGAAAAAAAAGATAGCTACCTGTACTTTTGTAGGCTTTCGTTTTTTGTGCGGTGTAAGGTGACGGATTCTCTATAAGATATAAGTAAATATCTCCAAACTCCAAGTCTGGTTGAGACTTTGCCAGCTTCAAAGCAATGAAAACATCAACGGGTGCTGTGTATGGATCACACGTTCCGAGTATGTTAATCTTTTTTTGATATCTAATTTCAACATTCGGTGACATATGGTCTAAATAGTTAAAGTAACACTAAGTAGTTTTTCAACCTTCATAATATATTTCCAAGACCCTTGTGATGGTACATCGACTTAAAATAAGTTAAATGACTCGTCTGCCATAGCCTGACGGTGTCTGTATCGCTTCTACTGGCACTATGTAACTTCGGGTTTCGGGTAGTAGGGCTGGGTAAAAATATCGATTCATCAATGCATTGCAATTATTTGTTTCTCAATTCAATATCGATTCATCAAATCCTATGAATCGATTCAGCCCAACCGCCAGTGGCGGCACTGTGGGCAACACTCTAGTGAGAGCGTTCAGCGTTGTATAAGACGCTGTTTTTATCAGAGAATGTTTAAATACCATAGAGATCATGATGCCGATCAGAGCGCGCGCTGACACGGAGAAAAGCCTTGTTTAAACTCGACGCGTCCGTTTCTTTTAGTGTCTATAATCCGCACGGGCGCGAAGGTGCGCGCGGCAAAAATGACACGTTGGTTGCGCAAGACCCCATTTCGCTTGGCTGTGTGTGTGCAAGGCTTTTTTTTTTTTGTAACAGCGCGCGCGGCACCGCATCCGAGGATGAACGACTTCAAGCCCAATCTGCCCGCGCATGTACAATTGCAGTTCATTGAATTTTTTTTTTTTTTTTGTTAAGGATTTGTTTACTGTGTGTGATTCATTTAATGGAAAGCACATTCACTTCTAGTTGTCTTGCTGTTGATTTTAAATAAACATAGAGCAAGTAGCTAATCAGTGTCTGCTCGTTTATTTAAAAAAAGTTGTCCTATAACAGACGAACGTCGCAACGTTCAAAAAACCTGCATGTGCACTAGTTTGACAACAAATGCTTTATTTATATTTAGTTAACATGTTATATGTACTAAAATGTTATGAGTTATATGATGGAAATGTCTGTAATGTATCCTACATATAGGCACAGTAAATAAGCCAAAGGTTCTCTGATCAGCTGTTCAGTGTTATTTATTGTTGACAAAATAGCACTTTGTAATGTTATATCATCTATGGCTGCACTTTGTTTTATGAGTATGCACATTTTGTGCTTCTGTTTACATTTCTTTTATAACTTGAATGTATAGGAAGAAAGAAATATACTTACTACTACAGTTATGCACTTTAGAGGTGTTAATAAAGCACCTGTTTGTTACAGTTGTGGTTTGTATTCAACACATGTACAATATTGTACAGTTTGTCCTACTAAATAAACCATGACAGGAAATATGATGAGGTCAATAATTTGTACTTAAACATTGGTAATACTGCACACATTATTTAAAAATATACCCAGGCACTTAATTACTTGTGTATTTACTTATTATTGAATCGATATCGAAGCTAATCAATCAATATCGAATCGAATCGAAATCGAATCGAATCGAAGCCTCAAGAATCAAAATCGAATCGAATTGTGAAATTCCTAACAATACCCAGCCCTATCGGGTAGGAACCCGTGCACAAAAATAACTACAAAATTCGACTGCTTCAGGTCAAGGGCTACAATAGTTTTTTTCTTTGTTTCTGATGTTGCAATACATCATCCTTTCATGAAATCATGTAACATACTCTACCTTGTCTGTGGACAGCGTTCATTCTAAAGCCGGTGCTGGATAAACAGCGAGCGTGCGTGCGACGGTAGGCTAAATTATTTACGACAGCGGCAATGGACAATTTCGTTTCCAACCAGTAGGGTGACCGAAAGGAAAAAATACTTGGTGTTACTTTAATTGATTGTAGTATTGGAAATTTGCAAGGCTGCAATTCCCCTGGCTGGCCACTGTTTGTCGCCATTTTGTCAGCGTTTGTTGCCCGCCAGGTATCCATGGTAGTCACGTGACTACAAAGTATGAATTAAAAGGCATTAAAACACAATGTAAATGAAAACTCAATGCAACAATTTGTTTCTCTCAACAGGTAACAGAACAGTACAGCAGTCCGTTGTGATATCAGTGACTGGTCTGACATGGCAACAGTTTCATACAGGCAAGTATAAATCTTTGTAACAATACTATAATATTTTGCTGCTATTATTTTTCCCTGTTCTTTATTGTGTAATGTAATATGAATTGTAAATACATTTGGCATTAACTTTTAGAGTATTATTTTAACATCACAAATTGTGTGTGTTCTTTTACAGGGTGACTTTGTTCGCAGGAGGAACCAATACAGTGGACAACAGGCTAGGTGCATGTGGCCGCCATGTCGGATTTTTTGATCAGCGAGTGTACGGTTAGACATTTCCAGTTTTGCTTTACGTCCGGTGGCAATATTTTTTTTTTTTTCGTAGGTAGGGGAAGGTACCGCCTTTTTCGCCTCTGATTGGCTAGAGGGGCTCTCCTCCGATTGGTTATTTGACTTGTGTGTGTGTTGGCTTGGGTAGGATTAGGTGTGTGTGTGTGTGTGTGTGTGTGTGTGTGTGTGTGTGTGTGTGTGTGTGTGTGTGTGTGTGTGTGTGTGTGTGTGTGTGTGTGTGTGTGTGTGTGTGTGTGTGTGTGTGTGTGTGTGTGTGTGTGTGTGTGTGTGTGTGTGTGTGAGTTGGTTTATGTGATTTATGAGGACACAAATTTGTATAATGACATGTGTATTACACTGGTATTACAACGTATGGGTGGTTTATGAGGACACTTCAAAAGTCCTCATAAAACAAATGTAAAAACATACATTTAATAAAAACATAAAAAACAATGTTTTATTAAAAAATTAAAAATGCAGCATGTCTCCTGTGATGGGTAGGTTTAGGGATAGGGGCAGTGTAGGGGGATAGAATATACAGTTTGTCCAGTATAAAAACCATTACGCCTATGGAGAGTCCTCATAATGCTGTTGCACCAACATGTGTGTGTGTGTGTGTGTGTGTGTGTGTGTGTGTGTGTGTGTGTGTGTGTGTGTGTGTGTGTGTGTGTGTGTGTGTGTGTGTGTGTGTGTGTGTGTGTGTGTGTGTGTGTGTGTGTGTGTGTGTGTGTGTGTGTGTGTTGGGGTAGGTTTAGGAGTAGGGTCAAAACAGACTAGCCGACAGCCTGCCATGAACGTAACCTGTATTATGACTGACATTTGAAGAATTGCTCTGTTCCTTTTTTGGATAAAAGCGCCTTCTAATTATGTAAAACCTTAATGTAGGCTAATAATAATATTATTATTATCATTTGCGTATATAACTATAAATTAGTTCACTGAAGACAGTAATATATTAATCATAAAATAATTTATGAATGTTTTATTTTTATATAAATTAAACTTGTTTGTATTATATTTCTTTTTTTTATGTGAAGTCTTTTTGTTGCTTCTTCTATTACAGCCTACTGAGCTTTTTCCTCCAAAACAAATGGACTTTAAAGATACAAGTAGCCTAAATGTCGTCTTTTAGAAAATTCAAGAAATTATCCATTTAAAAAAATAAGTTTAAACAATGAAATGCATAACGCATAACAGGAGGGCTGGTTGGCACAGACTGGGGGAGGGGCCACAAATCCGTGAGTACAGTTTACAAACCTGTGGGAACGGATTGCAAAAGCATGGCCACGGTTTATGAATTTGTGGGTACAGACTGCAAAAACGTCTCAGGTTACTAATGTAACCATAGTTCCCTGAGAACAGGGAACGAGACGATGCGTCATCAACGCCTTGGGAACGCCCCCTGCGTGAATGCGTCTGAAGCATCTATGTCAACTAGTCCAATGGAAAGAATGAGCGTCACGGGTGGGTGACGTCATGACCAGGAAATGATAAAAGCACATCCGGTGCAAACCGGCATTAGCTTCGAAATTGCCGAAGCAAGCCAATCGCAGGGATGCAGGAAGTATGGCAGGGTGACGCATCGTCTCGTTCCCTGTTCTCAGGGAACTATGGTTACATTAGTAACCTGAGACGTTCCCTATCGAAGGGAACTCCACGATGCGTCATCAACGCCTTGGGAACAAGAATACCCAAAGCGCCAGAATTCCAAGTACCTGAGTGTCAGTCTGTTGTAACTAAGCACTAAGCACCCGAGAACTGTAAGATCTAACGAATGTGAGCAGAAAGGAAGCCCGCCGCATCACAGACGTCTAGAAGAGAAACCCCATATAGTAAGGTTTTAGAAGCCGCCATACTCCTAGTCGAGTGAGCTCGGACCACCAGAGGACACGGCTGGTCCGAGTACTCGTATGCAAGTGAAATAGCCTCAACTATCCACTTACTAACCGTCTGTTTAGAAGCAGGAAGACCCTTCTTAGGTGATCCAAAGCAAATAAATAAATGGCCGGACTTCCTCCATGAAGATGTCTGAAACACATAAGTGTCCAGTGATCACACTGGGCACAAGAGGTTAGTTTTCCCTGGTCCGAAAATGGGGGAGGACAGAAACCTGCAGCACAATAGGCCTCGGAATAATGGTAGGCAACTTTGGAACATATCCATGTTTCGGGTAAGATTGCCTTGGCCAACCCCGGTGCACTCAAGGCAGGTGGGGACCGAAAGGGCCTGAAGGTCTGACTCTTATAGGGATGAATAGCTAGCAGAAATAGTCTTTAAAGAAAGGAACTTCTCTGAGACCAAATCTAAGGGCTCAAAGAGAGCCCCAGATAGGCCTAAACTATTGTAAGGTCCCAGGCCGGACCCTAGTGCAAGTTGCAGGCCTCAGCCTCAAGGTGCCACGAAGGAAACGAGTGATCAGGGGGTCTCGGCCCAAAAATGTACCATCCACCAGGGCGTGGAAAGCTGCAATGGCCGCCACGTATACCTTAAGCGAGGAAGGACATAGACCTTATACAAAGCGTTCTTGCAGAAACTCAAATGCTGTGTTTACTGAACAGTTAACCGGATTCCACTGACGCTGGTAACATCAAGAAGTAAAAAACTCTTGAAATAGTGAAATAGTTTCCTCGTAGCGGGAGCTCTGGAGCTACAACGGTCTCAACAACCTCAGTTGAGAGACCACGCTATATGAGTTGGGCCCCCTCAGAGGCCAAACCCACAGTAGAACTCCTGGGAGCAGAGCAACAAGGGGAAAAGCGTATAGACGTAGCCTCGGCCACGTCTGTACCATAGCATCCAGCCCCAAGAGGGCTGGTTGAGCATAGAAGAACCAGAGTGGACAGTGCGTTGTATGCTGAGACATGAACAGATCCACTTCTGCCTGGCCGTTTTTAAAACTCCAATATTTACTCCACCGCCTCAGGGTGGAGTCCCCTGGCCTCAGCCCCTGCCTCGACAGGGTGTCTGCTCCAATATTCTGGCCCCCTGGAATATACACTGCCCTCAGGTAGCGTATCTTCTTGAGGGACCAAAATAAGAGGCCATCAACGTGTCGTCTGTGGAACATGAACCAGAGTACCCTCCACATAACCAAGGCGCGGGGATACTGCCGCGTGATCTTGATGGTATGGAGTCGGTTTCCCCTGGGGGAGAACCCTCTGGTCCTGATCCAGAGCAACACATGATGGCCCCTCAGGTCTGGGAGGAGATGTCTCAACGCATTGACGACAAACATCATCTCTAGGCAATTCATGTGCCAGAAGAGATGATGACTCCTCCACAAGCCCTGAGCTGAGCGGCCTTCCAATACCGCTCCCCAGCCGGTGAGGGAAGCATCTGTCGAGATCACAACTCGATGCAAAGAGCTCCCAACACCGGACGCTGGGTTAAGAACCAGTGTTTACTACATATAACCAAGGCGCGGAGGAACCGCCGCGTGATCTTGATCATACGAAGTGGGTTTCCCCTCGGGGAGAACCCTCTGGTCCTGAGCCACCACTGTAAAGGTCTCATGTACAGCATGCCAAAAGGTATCCCGTTGGACGCTGCTGCCACAAGACCCAACAGTCTCTCGAACTGTTTTACAGTGCGTGAATGGCCTAGCCTCAGCTCTTTTGTGGCTGTTAGGATAGTACAGTGGTTCCCAACCCTGCTCTTGGAGTACCTTCAACACTGCACGTTTTCTTTGTCTCCCTAATCAAACACACCTGATTCAACTCATCAGCTCATTAAGCCATAGTAGATACACGAACGGGCGACAGAGTGGCCCACATCGTCACTGAATCCCATACCACACCAAGGAAAGTGGTTCTCAATACTGGAGAAAGCACACTCTTCTTGGTATTGAGCCTCAACCCCAACATCTGATATGAGCGAGAACGACACCTCAGTGCCGAACCGCCAACTGCTCTGATTCCACTAGAATCAGCCAGTCGTCGATGTTGTTCAGAATACGTATGCCCTGAAGCCTGAGAGGGGCTAGAGCTGCATCCACGCATTCCGTGAACGTGCGGGGTGATAAAGCTAGACCGAAAGGAAGAACCCGATATTGGTATTCTTTGCCCCAAAGAAAACCTTAGGAACTTCCTGTGCTGAGGAAGGATGGAGATATGGAAGAAGGCGTCCTTCAGATCTATCGTGACAAAACAGTCCTCGGATCTGATATGAGTCACGATCTGTTTGAGTGTCAGCATCTTGAACTTTAGTTTCTGAACTGACCGATTAACAGACGAAGATCTAAAATGGGACGCAACCCTCCATCCTTTTTTGGAACAATGAAATAATGGCTGTAAAAACCCGACTCTCGGTCGGGTGAGTACACCTGTTCTATAGCTTCCTTTGCTAACAAGGCCTTTACCTCTTGCTCCATTACCAGAGCCTGCTCGGGATGCACCACTGTGGGCAACACCCCTTTTGTTGACGAGGAGGACGAGAACCAAACTGGATTCTGTATCCTTACTCTACAATCTGTAGGACCCAACGAGAAATATTTGGCAGAAGCTTCCACGCTGCCAGAAAATTTACTAAGGGAACCAGCCTCTCGAGGCTGGTCTCTGGTGTTACTGAAACAGCTAATTCTGGAGCCTGAAACATAATGGCAGGAACTACCTGAACTGTCTGCTCTAAAAACCGCCCTCAGAGGGCGCGAAACCGATGCTGTGCCGCAGCATAGCATGAGCAACTCGCTGGGGACCGCTGCGCCCCGAAGCACCAAGGATGGCGGGATTGGCAGAACGGTCCCGTGAGGACCCTGAAGTGGAACGGGCACCGTAATATGAGGCGTACACCGCTCCACTTTGGTCGGGACTGTCCTCACAGGTCTGACGCATAAACATCAGGACCTTATATTTTTTCTTTTTATTTATTTATTTTGAACCGAAGCCTTCTTCGCCTGAAGAACGGTCCTCAGATCCGGCTTCGACTTAGAAGACTTCGGTTGAGAGTGTTGTGTCTGTTTCCAGTGTTTACGTGGAGGTGCACGAGACGCAACACTCTCTTTTTGTTTTTTTTGTTTTTTTGCACACGATACGAGGAGCTAGATGGCTGGGGCTGCTCACGCCCAGCAGCCCCAGGGGGTTGGACACGGCGAGGGAAAAACTTTTTAAATAAAAAAGCTTGATCTTTTTCCTTAATTTCGGCCAAATTTAACCAAAGGAACTTCTCAGTGCCAACCAGGGCAGCCATTTTTTAGAACGACCAAATGCCCTGGCGGTCTCTTTTAGTTGCCCTGAGAGACAGATCGGTAGCCCGACGAAGTTCTCGAATTCCGTAAGGACTAACTCCCTCACTCTTATCAATATCCCCCAGCAGGTCAGCTTGATAAGCCTGGAGCACTGTCCATTGTGTGAAAACCCGCTCCAGATGGACCTGCTGCTGCATAGGCTTTGCCGACTAAAAACAAAATTTTTCTTTATTTTTTGCCTTTTATGCGGTTTAATGGGCAAAGCTGAAGCCTTCAAAGACGATGCTGGAACAGGTGAAATTAATAACTAGTGTCTGTTCAGCCTGCGGGGCATCGCCTCATATCCGTACTCTTTCAGCCCTCTTATATCTTGAATATAATTTAACTTGAGGGCTAAAAAGTTTTATCGAGATGAGTACGGCTTATTCCAAGATTTAGAAACTTTATTATATAAATCAGGAAAAAGAGAAAGCCTCGTGATTGAGATGATGTGGCTGAAGGGAGAAAGCGCTGGTGTAAATATTTTTTTTTTTTTTTTCAAACGAGCGCCCAAACTCTCAGATGTTTTTTTCCATACAATATTTAATTTATCTACAGCCCGTGTAATCACCTCCACCAACTCCTCATATGCTGGGGAAACAGATGGCGAATCTCTTTCTCCTTATGTGTGTGTGTGTGTGCTTTCACTCTGAATACTCATAACATCGACCTCCACGGAGAAAGAGCACTGAAGTAATAGAGGACTCTCTCCCCGGGAGGGAGAAGCCGCAGAGCGGGCTTCCGACACGGGGAGAGAAGCACTGGATCTCCCGGGTAAGGACGGAGAAAAGGCCCTCGGACCCGTCTCCAGCCCCTCCGAAAGATCCTTTTGAGATCCACAGGAATGCATTCTCCGCGCTGCCTCGGCAAACGCGGGTCCTGATCCCTGAGGATCGCGAGCCTGCCCACTCTTTTCTTTTTTAGCTTCAAAGAGTGACAGGCGAGAGGGGAGCATGCGATTATTTTAGCTGTTAGCATATGCTCCACTCCCAAACAAATGACACAAAGCTCGTGTGTGTCCCCACCCGTTAAATAACGCGGGCAGGGAGAGGCACACTGTTTGTACATATGTTTCGCCATAACGTTTCCAAGATATATTGCAACAGACAACAATAAATAGACAGATACAGTATAACACAGATCGCTTGCTGAGGCATAGAAGCTAATGCCGGTTTGCACCGGATGTGCTTTTATCATTTCCTGGTCATGACGTCACCCGCCCGTGACGCTCATTCTTTCCATTGGACTAGTTGGCATAGATGCTTCAGACGCATTCACGTTCCCAAGGCGTTGATGACGCATCGTGGAGTTCCCTTCGATAGGGAACTGAAGGCACGGTTTACAAATTTGAGAATGCGGATTAGGAACTCGTGGGTACGGTTTATTAATCCGTGAGCACGATTTGTTGAACCGAGGGAACAGTTTGAGAATTCGTGAGTACGGTTTATAAACTGAGCGGACGGATTGCAAAACCGTCGCCACGAATTGTTTTTTTTTTTCCAACAGGTGACTTCCCGGGCTCTGTAGGAGTGTAAAGAGAAACTGAGGGCATATAAATCTTTAGATGCCTATAACTAGGCTATGTGATGAATGGTCACATACAAGACAGTTCTGCCTAGCCAGCGCCAAGAAGACGACAATGTAAAGAGTGATATTACGGTGCAATTTTAATGATGTGAATATTTTCTAGAAATAAAAATAGATAGAGCATATTCATTTTTCATTGATTGTTGCACCCAACAACACAACAAGATGACATTTAAGAATAATAATAACAATTTAAGCTCCTTATTATGTAGCCGAATCTGTGCTGGTTTGTATTGGGCATCTGCAGTTTTCACTTCGTTTTGCCTCCAGCTAGCGCCGTGACATAACTGTGACGTCGGCTCGAAATTGCTCTATAGTTCTAAAATTTTATTTTTATTAGCTTCAAAATTTTAGTTCTATATAACAACCTTTTTTACTACACAAACATACATCAGCCTGCCGTTTAACTTTTTTTAAACCTTCTGAGAGACCAATTTCTCTGTTTTGTAATGCCTCAGAGTCTTTAAGCTCTTCTAGAGCATCCAACATTAGTCCCAAATTGACAACAAAAATCCCCTGAGGATAATTTAGCTGCAAGCACGTCATACATGGACCTTTCAGCCGAGGTCCTGGATGTATCTTCTTTACCAGCACTAATAAAGCACCATACATATTCCAGACAGCCTCAACTGTGCTGTAGGTAGAGGCAACCCATCTCACATTTAACACACAACCTATTTTTCTCAACTGTGTGCCCATTACTGATGCAGCCTCATCCAGTTCCCTCAAATTCTTTGGGGACTGACTATAAAGACAGTACAGCTTATCCAGGTAACTGGTGAAGTGGTTGGTTTCCACACAGCTCCTTATGGCACCCCCAACTGACAGCTCTCAACCTGTGATTAAGGCAGTGCCAGCCAACCACTGCTGGATATCTGACCTTTAGCTTTGCATACACCCCTGCTTTTCTACCCAGCATCAACAATGCCCCATCTGAGCAGAAGCCAAGAAAGCACTGCTTCAGAAACTCATCATCTAACCCATTGTCCATGAGACACTTGAGCAATGCATCAGTGATGCCATCTGCAGTAGTCTGTTATAGCTCAATAACCCCTAAGAAAAAAGTGAGTGGGTCTGAATTTTGAATTGATGCGCGAACTTGTACAACTAAACAAGATTTTTTGCTTAGTGTCATGCTCTCATCTATCAGGAGGGACACTTTGGAAGACCATTCATGCGCTGTAGGTCGATGAGCGAAGGGTGATCTGTGTATGGGCGATTTCTTTTGGCAATGTGATATGCCGTCCTAAACACCTTCTCAGTGGTGCACAGCTGTTCTTGTTGTGCTTTTAGGAAGCTGGCATCTATGCAAGAAATGTACTTCTTTTTTTTCACAGATCGACTCGGCTAATTTGTGGCTATGCGATTTTACGTGCTCGCATATTTTTTTTCTTAACGATCTCATCTGCTTGTCTTTAGTATCCCCATAAGGTTTAACTCTGCCATATTGCCACTCTGATGAAAAAGTGTATTTGTTTGAACCAGTTCTTAGCACACCTGTTGACCCTGCATCTCTGCATATTTCACATCCCAGTGCATTATTAGATAGGAATATGAACGAGTATTTGGTTTTGAAGTGTTCATATTGGGGCAGAGTCCAACAAATTGGCAAACTGAGGGCTGACACTGGGCTGCTGCTGATACCACTGCTGAGGGCGGACACTGGGCTGCTGCTGCTGCTACCACTGCTGAGGGCTGACACTTGGCTGCTGCTGATTCCACTGCTGAGGGCTGAGACTGAGCTGCTGCTGCTGCTGCTACCACTGCTGAGGGCTGACACTGGGCTGCTGCTACCACTGCTGAGGGCTGACACTGGGCTGCTGCTACCACTGCTGAGGGCTGACACTGGGCTGCTGCTACCACTGCTGAGGGCTGACACTGGGCTGCTGCTGCTAACACTGCTGAGGGCTGACACTGGGCTGCTGCTGCTAACACTGCTGAGGGCTGACACTGGGCTGCTGCTGCTAACACTGCTGAGGGCTGACACTGGGCTACTGCTGCTAACACTACGGAGGGCTGACACTTGGCTGCTGCTGATTCCACTGCTGAGGGCTGAGACTGAGCTGCTGCTGCTGCTGCTACCACTGCTGAGGGCTGACACTGGGCTGCTGCTACCACTGCTGAGGGCTGACACTGGGCTGCTGCTACCACTGCTGAGGGCTGACACTGGGCTGCTGCTACCACTGCTGAGGGCTGACACTGGGCTGCTGCTGCTAACACTGCTGAGGGCTGACACTGGGCTGCTGCTGCTAACACTGCTGAGGGCTGACACTGGGCTACTGCTGCTAACACTACGGAGGGCTGACACTGGGCTGCTGCTGATACCACTGCTGAGGTCTGACACTGGGCTGCTGCTGATTCCACTGCTGAGGGCTGACACTGAGCTGCTGCTGCTGCTACCACTGCTGAGGGCTGACACTGGGCTGCTGCTGCTGCTACCACTGCTGAGGGCTGACACTGGGCTGCTGCTGCTAACACTGCTGAGGGCTGACACTGGGCTGCTGCTGATACCACTGCTGAGGGCTGACACTGGGCTGCTGCTGATACCACTGCTGAGAGCTGACACTGGGCTGCTGCTGATACCAATGCCATTGCTGAGAGCTGGGTTGCTGGTTGTGCATTTCTTTAGGATTTTCTACTAAATGCATAGTTCCAAAAATCTAAATTACTGACATTGCACAGGCTTACATCGTCAATCTCTATCATTATTTTGATATGACAATTGCACCCTTAACTTACCCCCCCCAAAAAAATCTTCCAGGGTCCACTTCATGTTATAGATCAATGTTTATTCAGCATCGGAATGAACACAATCAGCTTTTGTTTAATCTTTTTTTGAAAGTGGGACATTCTAAATGATCAATGATTTCTCTCAGGAGCAATATGAGAGAAATTTGGTGATCACTGATCGTTGTTTAGGTACTTTAAACCACGTTAAGCTTTTTTCTCACAATAGGCTCTAATGAAGCAGAAACACTTAATGTCAGATAACATTGTAACAAATGTAAGACGCAACAGGGCTGTAGCAACGTTGTTGCGTGACATTCAGCCTCGACGGTCTGACAATTTTTTTTTTATGCTAGATAGGCATATATATATATATATATATATATATATATATATATATATATATATATATATATATATATATATATATATACACTCACCTAAAGGATTATTAGGAACACCTGTTCAATTTCTCATTAATGCAATTATCTAATCAACCAATCACATGGCAGTTGCTTCAATGCATTTAGGGGTGTGGTCCTGGTCAAGACAATCTCCTGAACTCCAAACTGAATGTCAGAATGGGAAAGAAAGGTGATTTAAGCATTTTTGAGCGTTGCATGGTTGTTGGTGCCAGACGGGTCGGTCTGAGTATTTCACAATCGGCTCAGTTACTGGGATTTTCATGCACAATTTCTAGGGTTTACAAAGAATGGTGTGAAAAGGGAAAAACATCCAGTATGCGGCAGTCCTGTGGGCGAAAATGCCTTGTTGATGCTAGAGGTCAGAGGAGAATGGGCCGACTGATTCAAGCTGATAGAAGAGCAACTTTGGCTGAAATAACCACTCGTTACAACCGAGGTATGCAGCAAAGCATTTGTAAAGCCACAACACGCACAACCTTGAGGCGGATGGGCTACAACAGCAGAACACCCCACTGGGTACCACTCATTTCCACTACAAATAGGAAAAAAGAGGCTACAATTTGCAAGAGCTCACCTAAATTGGACAGTTGAAGACTGGAAAAATGTTGCCTGGTCTGATGAGTCTCGATTTCTGTTGAGACATTCAGATGGTAGAGTCAGAAATTGGCATAAGAATGAGAACATGGATCCATCATGCCTTGTTACCACTGTGCAGGCTGGTGGTTGTGGTGTAATGGTGTTGGGGATGTTTTCTTGGCACACTTTAGGCCCTTAGTGCCAATTGGGCATCATTTAAATGCCACGGCCTACCTGAGCATTGTTTCTGACCATGTCCATCCCTTTATGGCCACCATGTACCCATCCTCTGATAGCTACTTCCAGCAGGATAATGTACCATGTCACAAAGCTCGAATCATTTCAAATTGGTTTCTTGAACATGACAATTACTGCGTTTACATGCAGCCAATAACCCGTTCAAAACCGGGATATTAGCAATAACCCGGTCGCGAACGGCCATGTAAACACCGGCAAAAACCCGGATATGCTCATATCCCGGATTTTAAAAACCGGGATATTATACCTGGGGAACCTCTTTTCTAACCCGAATTTTTGGTCATGTAAACGCTTATCGGGATATCCCCATTGTGATTTGTGTTCTGCGCATGTTCTATTCGCAAGGAATCATGGTCTTTTGAGTAGAGAAACTTCTCGGCGCATACAAAAACCTGCGTGCAGTTTACCGGAAGTAAACATGGCGAGACGCAGCACAGCATACTTTTGGAGCGAGGTCAGTAACGTTACCAGCATCAAAGCGCAAACAAATGCGATCGCTATCTGCCCCGAACTATTCTTTATCCGCATGCTGCTGTTGTTGTTGTCTTTGGATACAGGAAGAAGAATCGGAAATGACGCATATTGCGTCTTAAGGTGGTCCGTACGTCAAGACGCTAACTGTGCGTCGCTGTTTACATCGGGATATTGCAATTCCATGTAAACAGGAGAAACTCTTTCTGCTCACGCATGTAAACGGGTTATTCCTAATGTTTCAGAAACCCGAATAGTGACCTTAACGACCAAAACCCGAAAATTAGCGGCATGTGAACGTAGTCAATGAGTTCACTGTACTAAAATGGCCCCCACAGTCACCAGATCTCAACCCAATAGAGCATCTTTGGGATGTGGTGGAACGGGAGCTTCGTGCCCTGGATGTGCATCCCACAAATCTCCATCAACTGCAAGATGCTATGCTATCAAAATGGGCCGACATTTCTAAAGAATGTTTTCAGCACCTTGTTGAATCAATGCCACGTAGAATTAAGGCAGTTCTGAAGGCGAAAGGGGGTCAAACACAGTATTAGTGTGGTGTTCCTAATAATCATATATATATATATATATATATATATATATATATATATATATATATATATATATATAAAGCCCTGTGGAAGAAGCCAGAGGAGAACTGAAGAGAGTCCGCTACCAAAGTCAGAGAACTTGTAACCTTTTCTTACGATTGATCTGTCTTTCTACAGTTGAGAGCTTGGAGAACAAACATCTGTATTTTGCCAGCAGACTCAATTACTCCATGAAGGAGAGTATCTAATTTTGACCACGTGTCATTTGACATGTAAGGAGACGACATTGGCTGAATTTGAGTTATGTGGGTCAGTTTCGTCTATCGATTTTGATGTTTGCAGAGTAAACGTGTGAAAGAGAAGGTAGTAACGCGCATCATTATCTCCTGCTGTGAAGTCAATCTAATGAAGTTGAGCACAGAGTTTAGAAGGAATTTTGGAAAATCTATGCACCAGACAATTTCAGTAAGTATCCAAATGTATACATCTTTCTTATTAGGGGCCAAGCATCAAAGGTGCATAAACATTTATTAAATTCGTTGGCGTTCTTATTATTCTTCCGCTTCTTCTTCTGCTCTGGAAGTCTATGGCAGCCCATAGAACCGCTTGCGGAAAAGTTATGAAATTTGGCACACTGATAGAGGACAGTCTGATCTGTCACCATTGCAAATTTGGAGTCTCTAACTCAATCCCTCAAAACTTCTTTAATCTAATTCCTTAGCTCACGCCGTTTCGATTGCACCATATGACGTCATTTTCCGTCATGAAAATTTGGCCGCCATTTTGAATTCTCATTTTTCATTTTTCAATTCTCGATTTTCATAAAAATTTAACTAGATCATCTTCAGACCATGCCTACAAAAAGTTATGTAATACAAGTTGATTAGTAAAACCATTCTCGAATACCACACACACTAATTTTACGGTTCTGCTGTAGGAATTCACATTTTGGCATGTCTCCTTTCGGCACGCCCATTACTTTGACCTGTGCTGACCCATTACTCTGACCTGCTGGTCAAAACAATGTAAATGCATTGGACATGCTATAAAAAATGATCTGTGGGGTATTTTTTTATAGTAACGTTTGTAGGCTACTGGACTTTTTTAGAAAGATAGACCTACATTAAACTGTCTGAAAACAAAACAGGGTTCACAAATTCAACACTATTAAAACACTCCGACGTGTTTCAGGCTTGACTCCCGGACGAAGGCTTGTATGCCGAAACCATAGACTGTAAAAAAAGATGGACGACGCCCCTTCGCTCTTTTCCATTGGAGAGAACTGAAGCCGCCAGTGTCCCGATATGGCGCTGACATATTGGAACTTGAGTCTGCGCAGTAGCGTTTTCGGGACCAGTCATGCGCAGTCGTGAGCAGTGTAAGGTTTCTGGGGTTCATAAGCTCTTTAATCAAATTTTGATTTGGGGATAAATATTCAACAGTTATTAATCTCTGATCAACAAATTATTGAATACAGTTTGAACCGGGTCCTTACGTAAATAAATTGCCCAACGAGGGTTAATACAGCATACACGTCTGTTTAGGACAAGTATATAACAATTAAACACAACGAATTATGATTAATTAGTCATATACATCCCACCCAGAGGAATATAGCTGGTCTTTAAAATACCAAAGCAGTTGACCCCTCCTCGCTCAGTCGCACGTTTAGGTTACAAGTGTCTTGTGGTATATTTTAGCTTAAATTTTGCTGACAATGTTTGTGCACTTAAACAATTATTAGATTGTAGCTAGGATCTAATATTACAGAGGCTTTGTTATACGAGCAACAACCACAGAGTCAATAAAGTATAAAATGAGGTTTAATGAATGAACTACACTACATGTAAAACAAGGATATAGCTTAAACAAAAATGAAATGAAAACAATAAGAAAGGAAAACACAAGGAAAAATACAATTGCTAGCACAGTTTTAGACCCTTTTGAGACAGCCACAGGAGATATACTTTACAACGTCTAAAATTTGGTTTGAACAAGTTTTTGCATTCAGACCTGTAAGTTCTTGGTGTGCGGGCGGCGTCCAGAAGATGGAGGGCGGGTTCCTTTGGCTCCAAGCGTGGTTGATTCGCGGGAGATTCAAACGTTCTGACTTAGTTCTGTATGCGTGACGGGAGTCTTTTCACCGGAGTGCTGGAAGACTTACGAAACGCACGTGGAGGTCTCAGTCGGGAGACGAGAACACTAAGAACGGACTGGCTATGCGCAAAATGAAACGAAGTTAAAGTAAAACAGGAACATTAAAATAAAATACGAAGATTACACAGGAACAGGGTACACACGAACAGAAAGCGAATACAGGAACAGAGAGCGAGATCGTCTCTGTTTTGGGGATTATAAAGATGAGCTAGGCACGCCTGGGTAAGGCGCGCCGGCCAATGATAGCGTTCTATATCGAGGAGCGCGCACGCCCCCTGATTGGGATGTTAATTTAATTAATAAATTTAATTAATAAACTAATTATATAAAACTATTGCCAGTGCTCTACAATTAAACGGTTGATATGCCTTTACTTTATGAATAAATTTTTTTTTTTTTTAAATACAAGGGGTAAGACATTTATTTTCCTTTTTAATGCAGGCCAAACCACACAGCAGTGAAATGGTTAATCTAGCCCCCCTCCCCCTACACACACAGACACACACACACACACAGAGAGAGAGAGAGAGAGAGAGAGAGAGAGAGAGAGAGAGAGAGAGAGAGAGAGAGAGAGAGAGAGAGACGTAGGCTCAGAGAGAGATGACCATATTCAAAACAAAATATCTGACTTTCTGTTGGTCGGAGCTAATGACTGTAAATTAGAAAGTTGTCCCGCTTGATGAGTAAAATATATGTACTGAGTTTTGTTACTGTAGATAAAACTAATCCCCCAATTTTTGTCAAAAGGTGGCGCTACTGAGCCCTCACCACGCCCGTTTCTCAAAACTTTGCACATGTCTACTGGCTAATAAACGAGATGTGTCTGTCAAGTTTCATGCAATTTCAAGCATGTTAAGAGCCTCAAAAGCATCAAACAAGAATATTAAATTTTGATGTGTTGCCACGGTAACAGTATCTAAGATATCAATAATCCTTTCACAGGTCTACATCTGCCGTGTGTTTACATTAAGCACATAAAGTTTGAAGCAAATCGAGGGTGATTTCAAAGCATTTTGAAAGTGACACACTTCCTGCTGCCAGTTGGTGGCGCTAAACTGACTCACAATAGTCACATCCATGTGATCGGCCTCTTACAACGCACACAAGTTTGCTTGCTGAAGTTTCATCAAGATCAGTTAATGTATGCAGAAGTTATAACACACTTCCTGTCTCACTTTTCTCGCCATAAATTTGCTTCCTTGCCACGGCCGAATCGCTCGAGATATCAAAAATCCCCTGGCAATTTTTCATCCTCAATGTCTTGGCTTCATGCTGACCGAGTTTTGTGGCAGTTGGATGAATTCTCTAGGAGGAGTATTTTAAATTACATTGCATGCGTTTTCCAAACAACCCTAAATAGATGACTTCCTGTTGGGCTGGGGTAAAAAGTATGAGTATGAAGGATATATGAACCGATGAGATCTACATGTGTACTGAGTTTCATATTATTACATGCAAACGTGTTTAATTTATGGACCAAGTTTTTGGACCCCGATCCAGGGGGCGCTGTCGAGACCCCCTGCCACCCCCGGGTACCAGCTTCAGCCCGGCCCTAATGGTCGCGGGTTCTGACCCGTGTGCAAAGTTTCAAGAGTTTTCGAGCACATAAAGTGCCAGAATAGTCGTTAGAAAAAAATTATCCTGAGGAAACCAATAGGCCCTTCGCCTTTTCAAGGCTTGGGCCCTAATAAGAAGTATGCAAGAGAACGCTAGTGATGCCTTGCCTTTGGCAAGCATCACTAATGATAATCTTAAGTGCTGTGCATTAGTAACCAGACAGACTCCAGTCAATGCCTTTGAATATGCTTTAATCACGGCTGGGAGGATCTCATACATTTCAGAGAGGATCCCACCAGCAAGAAGAGTACAGGAGTTTATATAGGATAGGTACATAGTAGAATTAACATGACATATCACTCAACATCATCGCACCATTTTGCTCTAATATGATTGGTTCAACATGTGCAAATTCAGCAACCCCCTTCTCTGTTACTGTCAAAGCAAATTTAGATCTACTCAAAACATAAGGTTGTTAATTTGTTGATTACCCAATATGTCATGGGCTATTATATTTCAATAACTGTCTAGCCGTGTCCATAGTTTTTACAATTTGGCCCAAGTGCTGGGGAAATATCGTTTTCAAAAGATCCTGCAAGAAAAATGTTAGTAAAGATAAATGAAATTCATCCAAAATGTAAAAGTATTCAAAAATATTGTCAAAGTATCTTGTAAGACTAGAAGTCAAACTAAAGTACATTTTTAATCTGATGTCTGAACAGTATAATTGAGAACCGCTGGATATATATCGTAAAGAAATACATTTGAGCAAATAATTGTGTATGTAAAATTCAGGTGTTAATCAATGTGGAATATCTTAGAAAGAAGGAAAGGATGCTGGCGATTTCAGATTGCTGTGAGCGTCAGCGATAAAAGAGAAGCACGGCGGCTTCAGTTATCTCTTTAGAAGCGCTCCATCCCGCATTAGAGCCGTAGCCATCCCAGTCGAATGCCGCAAAGTCCCCGCACTGCCTAGGGGTCGCCTCAGGAAAGTGTCCACCTCCACCAATACAGAACTGCAACAATATGAGGACATTACTAACAAAAAGACATGCCTATGCACTTCTTAAAATGACATTGGTTCAAATGATTTATTTTCATTGTAAATGTATAACTATCAATTTTACAAATGCTGTCCATAGACTGATTGATAAATAATCCAGAATACTAATACTCACATGTTCAGTGTTGCAGCCGGTTGGTTTGAGACCTGAACAAAGAGCCAGGGCTGCCCTTTCAGTGTTAAAGACTCTAAATGAGATGAATCCAGGCAGAAAGTTTGCTGGGAAAATGCATAAAATACAGTATCAGTGATGATAATCTGTCATATGTCCATGAACACATGACATGGCTTTCATTCATTAAAGTGATTGGATCTCAACAACGATGATGCCTGGACACCATCACTTAATTATACACAGATTTCAGATACTTTCGACCGATGAAGCCACTTTCATTAAAAACATTTGAAAAATATTGACTCAAGGGATATTGCCATGCCGTTTTTAACCTGTTAAGCTTCACCCCCAATTTTGAAAAATCCCCAGAAATGGCATACCCAAACTGAAACAGATACAGTTCATGAACCATTTGTTCTAAAAGCACAAGTATGATCTCATTTGAAAGCTGACACCTGGCAGTTTATTGCAAATGTAGAATTAATTATTGTCATAATGAAAAATAAATGTTATAAATAGCTTCAAAGTTTTGTCAAGTTATTAGAAATTTATTTTTATGAAATATTTTCATGAAAATAAAATTGAAGTTGGCCCTGTAGCAATCTAGAAATGCACTGCAGCTAAAGCCACATGTCTGACCATGTTATATTTAAAATCTGAAGATGATATGTCTAAAACTCTTTATTTAGTTAAATGTTTTTCAAGATCATGTCAAACGATTTTATTTTGATTAGACTCTAAAATGCAAACTGATGTTTATTGTCATTTTCTAAGCATCTATTCAGTCTATTTTCTCTATTGTGTTGTGGTCTAAACGATCTCCATTCAGTGTCAGTCTCCCCCGCACACATTCACACCTCTCCAGCCTCTGGTTATTGCCCTAAATATGCTTTCTTTTGTCTGCATTATAATTACTAACGACTGGCTATTCACACTGTTTCAACCCCTAATCTCTTTTAGGGAAAGTTCTCACCTTACATTTGAAACTATATAAAATGACCTTCTTGAAAAAAGAAACATTTCAGCAAGCAGTCCTATTTAGAAATATTCATAAATATAACAGCTAGGTAGCAGGTGCACCAAGGGCTAGCTAGCATGTTAGCTTAGCACATCATCAATACACGACAAATTATGAGATTAAAACCATGTTTGTGCTCTAAAACTTACTTTATAGCACAAGTCGAGTGTTTTAAATAACCTTCTGTGCTCTGATTTGGCTTCAGATAAAAAAATAGGACAGAAAATATAGTATTTTATAGTATTCTTCACCATGATAAAGTCTATATCGATTAGCATTACATTATAAATATAATCTATTATTATGAAAATACCTGACATGGCTCGAAGAACACAGGTAAACCAAATATCATTGCAATCATGTTTATTGTCTTCAAAACATCTTTATCTGCATGTTACAGCGATCTCTGTTAGTGTTTACGTCGTGATGGACTTCCTGAAATGTCACATGATATGATTCTTCTTCGTGTTCCAAATTTGGAGTCCATATGTGCACAGGGCGCCCTCAGGCTGCCAGTATGTATTGAAAACACAGTACATCAGAGTCTCCAGCGCTCATAATGATTAAATCGACGCATTTGGGTAGATATTCAATAAATATGATTCCTGTCTATATAAATCTGATGTAAACCTATGAGAATCTATCAATATTTCTCCAAATCTGTACACTTTTGAGCTAAAAGCCCTGATGGACGTTGTTTTGTCAAGCTCTGTCGTGACGATCTCACTGGAGTTTTTTCTGAATGGAAGCGGCTGACGCTCATAATTCATATCAAAGGTATCGACTCATTTTTTGATTACATAACTCCAGACACAAATTAAGACATAACTGTCACTATAAGATTCTCAGAATACAATAGTGGTCAAATACTAAACCTACAGTCTTATATCTTTTTAATGATGTATAGTTTGTCAAGGTATTACATTGAATCTGATAGTAACTTTGAACGATTTAAAAAAAAAAAAACGCTCAGAGCGCCCTCGCTCTGGCGAAGGTTAAGAGGTTAAGTGACTTTGTTCGTTTTTAAGTGACTTGCTTAAATAAAGGATAAATTATAAAAAGAGCCATACTTCTTGCACTGGGACCATAGAGATTTTTGTTGTAATCCACATTTCCGTTATCATACACTACTGGAATAACAGGTCCATTATCAGTGATGCATGTCCCTATTCCAAACTTCACCGGGAATTTCTGGAAGAATAAAAACAGTGTTATTGTAATTTCACAAAAATATATATATTTTTGTGAATGTTTCAAACCTATCTGACCTTGAATAAATTGTAAAGGTTTCCCCCGTGGAGAGTTAAGAAGTGATTATCGGTGTGGTATCGCAGGATGGAAGAAGCGCTCCAGGATTCCACCTCCATATTATTAGGAACATGCCACACGGACACATCTTGTGCAGGAATGTCAAAGTATCCAGGATTCTGTGGAAGAAGGAAAACAGACTATCGTTTCAGATTCTACAAAAACATCCTTTGATCATTATACTCGTGTGTCATTTCTGTTCCTTCTATTTAACTATTGCTGTAAAACCATAAATGTAATAATAATACCTTATAATCATCACTTGTAGAGGCATCTGCAGTTCCAAATATGACTGTGTTTGCCCATGTCCCTTCACCATCAGGCCGGTTTGGTTCACTGCCCTGCTGACTAGACCAGCGATCACCAACAGTGCACTTTCCGTACATGTTGTTTTCATGAACACTGGCGACCAGCGTCCAGCCTCCGCCCGCAGTGGTCATATCACAGAAGGTCTGGTACAGGACCCCTCTGGAGGAGTTCAGATAGTACAGGCCATCTGACAACAAAAGCATTATGAGTCACTTCACTGCAGTTGTTGCTTAAAGGGTTAGTTCACCCCAAAATGAAAATTAAGTCATTAATTACTCACCCTCATGCTGTACCAACCCCGTAAGACCTTCGTTCATCTTCGGAACACAAATTAAGATATTTTTTATTAAATCTGAGAGCTGGGTCACTCCTCCATAAGCTTCTCAGGGAATGAAACTTGACAGCCCCGAAAAGTCATTAAAGACATCGTTAAAATAGTCCAACTGACTATAGTGACTCAATCTTAAGTTTATCAAGCGACGAGAATACTTTTAGAGCGCAAAAAACAAACAAAAAATAACGACTTTCTTCAAGTATTCACTTCCTTCTCTGTTTGGCCTTTAGATTTCACTCAGTGTAATTGCGCAGCGCTTCTGTGTTGAACGTCACACACACACACACACACACACATGACCAGCGTCGGCCAATAGTGAGCCTACGTGTGACGTTCAACACAGAAGCGCTGCGCAATTACACTGAGTGAAATCTAAAGGCCAAACAGAGAAGGAAGTGAATACTTGAAGAAAGTCGTTATTTTTTGTTTGTTTTTTGCGCTCTAAAAGTATTCTCGTCGCTTGATAAACTTAAGATCGAGTCACTATAGTCACCTGGACTATTTTAACGATGTCTTTAATGACTTTTCGGGGCTGTCAAGTTTCATTCCCTCAGAAGCCTATGGAGGAGTGACCCAGCTCTCAGATTTAATCAAAAATATCTTAATTTGTGTTCTGAAGATAAACAAAAGTCTGACGGGGTTGGTACAGCATGGGGGTGAGTAATTAATGACTTAATTTTCATTTTGGGGTGAACTAACCCTTTAAAGGATAATTCCAGTATTTAGCACTTTGAGTGTATTTTCTAGTTTGTTTTGGATGAACTAGAGTGGTGGACACAGAAATGTTGACGATGGGTCCTGTCTCAACTTTTTGACTTTTTAGAATCGCCTCTGAGCGCTTCAGAGTGGCTGTCTATGGGCATGCACAAACATGTCCTTAAAACAACCCTTAACATTCGTTTTCAAAACTGTGCAACTCACCGAGTGGTTAGTGGTGTTCGTTGATGTTCCAAAACATGTAGCGTAGTGAAATACAGTTTATGTCGTGTTTTATATGGCATTTTGTGAAGTCGCATGATTTCTGTTGGAAGACTCATTGAAATAAGTTGTGCAACAAAACACGACAAATAGACTCTAGAAACTAGAAAATAGTAGGGCTGTGCATTAGCACTGCCCTCACAATTCGATTCCGTTTCACCAGGTAACGATTCGATTCAATTCGATTCTACAATGCATTGCGATGCATCAAATTTCTACTGCACACAACAAGGCACATTTTTAATCATTCAGGAGGCAATACAAGCATATTGAACAACATATTTTATTGGCTGCTATGTGTGTATTATAACTCCTGTATCTTTGACATCAATGTCATTAAATTGAATAAAATTGATTGGTACAGGGTATTGAATATGGCATTTTCAAACACAGTCATCTCCCTCCACCTCAGCCATCTTTATTGTTGTTATTATGCCCCCGGAAGTAGATGAAACTTCAAAACTTTATTGTCCAAGGCCAAAAATAAACAGTGACATAATCGATTATGACACTTTGCCGCATCGATGCTGAATTGTGCATTTCCCGCATTGCGATGCATTGCCAAATCGATTATTGTTGACACCACTAGAAAATAGACTCAAAGTGCTAAATACCGGAATTATCCTTTAAGATCAAATATGAACATAAAATGAGCCTACCATCATAAACCTGATACTTTTTCTGAAGTTCTCTGCAGCTTCGAGCAGCACGTGCTTTCTCAAGATTGATATCATCCGTTTTAGTATCTGATGCTTCTTTTTGATCCACTGCAATGTAAGACAAAGATTTAGTGGAATATATTGTAATAAAAATTTTTTTAAATTAACATTTTAAGATAAATTCATTTCAATCAAAAAAAATTATATTATACTTCTTACTTACAAATGATTACACTTGCAGTCTCACAGAGCCATAAATTCAGTGAGAGACTGAAAAGGATCCCGAAAAACTTTCTTGTAAGAAACATAGTCTGCAAACAAAAGGAGAAAAGCTTTTCACAATTACACTCAACACTAAACCCCAAATTCTTGTTATTGGTTCCATGATGTTTCTGTGAAAGACAGAACTACTAAAAGCATTAGGCTACCTATATTTGGAAATTTCATTTGTATGTAAAATAATTCTTACGTTTGTTTCTTGTCTTGTGTTTCTCTCCTCAGATTTGACGAGCACTGTCCAGGCTTCTGGATTCTGGGTAAGTCAGATAATAAAGCTCAGGCATACTTTCTATATTTATACTTACTCGGGAGTGGAATGAAGGATAGGTAACCTGAGTCTAAGTTGAATCTGGTAAATACGGGAAACTTGAGCCTAAGCGGAACAAGTGAATGTGTAAAAGGGAAGATTTCCTGCTTTGGCTAAGAAAATAATATTTGAAGGAGTTAACACCTAAATTAGGCAAGACATTGATCTTTCATCAGGCTGTTATTGAATTAACATTTTAACTAAATTAAAACTATGGTTTAAAACTGTAGGGCTGAGCAAACATGGGCAGAACTCTTTACTGTCCTAGTACTTCAAAAAGCATTTTAAAGGTATGTGAATTAAACATGGCACAATGGCCTTCATCATCACAGTTAATGTTAATGCTAGTGCAAGGGATTTCATCAATGTGCGGATTGAGGACTTTTGGGACACTCCAGGAACAGGACGGTTCTACCACAAAGACTCAGAAGGATATTCGAATAAAAATAGAATTTAATTTGTGAAAGGAGTTTACAGACAAAAATAAAAGTAGATGCTCGGCAAGCTCCGTCTCAGAGTTCTTTGGCGTAGGCCCCGTCCTTCATCCGGGTCTGAAGGTTAGCTTGTAGGTCCTGCCTGATGTTAGAGGCAGGGGCGGAGCCTACCCCCAAAAAGTAAGGAGAATGTAATGAATTCCATACATACCTATGAGGATTCTGAAAGGCATACAGAGGAATTAATAAATAGGAAAGACGAGAAGACAACATTATATTACTTAGGGTCAGGTATTGTGCGTAAAAGATTGAAACTACGATATGTTCTGGGATAAGATAACTTCAACACTTTAGCGAGATCGAGAGTAGCAATGTCACTCTATATGGGCTGAACTTATTTTTTGAACGTGAATGAAGCCGCGTCTGGCCGCAAAATTTGAAATGGAAATTTAATAGGGGCCTTGATAGGCTGCGCTTATTAACATGCGAAATCTTCGATTGGCCATAATAGTAGGCTGTAAAGTAATCATAAAACTGTTCGATAACGCCTCGATAGGCTTAGTTCATGCGTCAGAACCGATATGCAATGTAATATGCATTTAAGAAATAAGCCACGCTTAGCTAAGGCCGCGATAGGCTAAAGCCTCGATAGGCTGAAGCCTCGATACACACTAAAAACTCCTGGGTAAAAAATAACCCAAAATGGGTTATTTTTGACCCAACTCCTGGGTTAAAAAGGGACCAACTAATTTCTGGGTTATTTCAACCCAGAAAATTGGGTTATTCTTTTTGACGCAACTTCTGGGTTAAATACCTGGCCCAAATTTTGGGTTAAAAAAACCCAACATTGTAGTTAATATAACCCAACTTCTGGGTCAAAAGAACAACCCCAATATATGGGTTTAAATAACCCAGAAATTAGTTGGTCCCTTTTTAACCCAGGAGTTGGGTCAGAAATAAGCTAACTTGGGTTACTATGCCAGTATGCCTTAGTTCAGAAAATAAAACTTTTTTTAAAATTATATTACACACTTCAAGCACTTTTACATTTTTATTGCATTAAATTAAACTATATATAAAAAAAACCACACACACACTTGGACATATTTATTTTCCTATTTATTTTAGGTCAGACTGTAATAACAATATTAGAAAGAAAAAATAGAAAAATAAACAACTCTCAAAACATTCGACAACATTCAATAACTGGATTGAACCTAAGGCTTAAAGGACAAGTTCGGTATTTTACACTTAAAGCCCTGTTTTCAGAGTTTCTGATGAAATAAAACGGTTAAGATTGAAAGTTGGACACATGCTGCTGGCCCGAGAATTTCTGGTTTCTGTGGTAGCAGGTTTTATCGTAGTTAATCGTAGGATTGTTCCAGTGCACCTATGCAGCCATTGTGGAGGTGGGGGGGGTGCTACCACAGAAACCAAAAATTCTCGGGCCAGCAGCATGTGTCCAAATTTCAATCTTAACCGTTCTATTTCATCAGAAAAGATCTGAAAACAGGGCTTTACGTGTAAAATACCGAACTTGTCCTTTAAAGGACAATTCCGGCGAAAAATGAACCTAGAGGTTAACACATGGATACCGAGTCGACCGTTCTCTAGGATTTGTTTTCATGATAATCGAATGTAAAGAGTTTTATCTCTAAAAACTGATTAGCTAATAACGCTAGTATATGGGGCATTGAATACAAGTAAAAAGAAATCGTTAGTTAATACCACTAACAAGGCTCAAAATAGCCTCACACTAACATGGTAGCATAATGAGGGTCCCTACATGCAAACCGAAGCACTGAGAACTGTGTAAGTGTACAGACAGTTTAAAAAGAAGATACTTTATAAAGACAGTACATTACGCGTATACGCGTATACAGGCAGGAGCCATCTTTGGAAAACAGTCTTGACCAGTCGAGCCACGAACGCCATGCTACGTGAGCTGGTCTATAGGTTTAAGTCACAGTTCAGCTGTCTTAGCACGGCGTTCGTGGCTTGACTGGTCGAGATTGTTTTCCAAAGATGGCTCCTGCCTGTATACGCGTAATGTACTGTCTTTATAAAGTATCTTCTTTTTAAACTGTCTGTACACTTACAAAGTTCTCAATGTTTGGGTTTGCATGTAGGGACCCTCATTATGCTACCATGTTAGTGTGAGGCTATTTTGAGCCTTGTTAGTGGTATTAACTAACGATTTCTTTTTACTTGTATTCAATGCCCCATATACTAGCGTTATAAGCTAATCAGTTATTAGAGATAAAACTCTTTACATTCGATTATCATGAAAACAAATCCCAAAGAACGGTCGAATCGGTAACCATGTGTTAATTACCTCTAGGCTAATTTTTCGCCGTAATTCTCCTTTAAAGTCTTCAAACATTGGTTGTGTCTCTGGAGAGCTTCAGGAATTTAAGCCTGGGACAAACTTTGGGGACAAGATTTTTGATAGTGTCCTCATCTAAGAGAAGAAATGCCTCCTCATCTATGGAGATGTCTTCATCTGAAAGACAGAAAACAAGACAACATGAGTATTATTAATAAGTCGAGACAATTGTGAACCACTCACCAGACACTTTTTGATTATAAAGCTAAAAAATAATCACTTTTAAGGGAATGTTGTGTTGTTGTTTTTTAACTTGGCCCAATTTCCTAGTTAACTAATGTGGTTATTTTGCAGCATTACCCATTTAGTGTGAATGACAGTCTATACTACTGTCCATCTTTTCTTTCATTAACAAGTGTAATGACATTAATGCAAAGGTGAATATCTGGCCTATTCTTATGCATAACAGCTTAAAGACAAGGAAGGCACACGTATTTTTTTAACTATAAGGGTTATATAGATATGCATACTCCACTGTCAAAGAAGTTGTGACTTTCACAGAATCTTGCACCGACACAATCAAGCCCAATTAAAGACATTTTTTAGGTATAGAGAGATGATATAAGGGCAGTAAGAGTAAAATGCTCAGCTCTAAAATTCTCTATCAGCTCAGACAGCCGCCACTCAGTTAGCATATCAGCGACAAAGCTGTCCATTTAAAATGACCTGGAGAAAACATAGTAATATAGAGGTTAGCAACAATTCGAAGACTTGACCCGCTTCTTTAATCTGTTAGGCTGCAACCCCACTTTTAAAAAATCCCCAGAAATGGCACACCCAAACTGAAACAGATACAGGTCATGAACCCTTTGTACTAAAAGCATAAAATATGCTTTTCTTTTGTTTGCATTATAATTACTAACGACTGGCTGTTTTAAATAACCTTCTGTGATCTGATTTGGCTTCAGGTAAAAAAAATCAGACAAACAATATATTATTTTATAGTATTCTGCACGATGATAAAGTCTATATCCATTAGCATTACATTATAAATATAATCTATTATGAAAATACCTGACATGGCTCGAAGAACACAGGTAAATCAAATATCATTGCAATCATGTTTATTGTCTTCACAACGTCTTTATATGCATGTTACAGCGATCTCTGTTAGCTTTGTTTATGTCAGGGACGTCCTGGAATGTCACATGATTATGACTTCTTTGTGTGTAACATATGGACTACATGTGCATAGGGCGTCCTCAGGCTGCTCTTATGGATTGAAAACACAGTACATCAGAGTCTCCAGTGCTCATAATTATTACATCGACACATTGGGTATAAAATTCAATAAATATTATTCCTGTCTATAGAACTCTGATGTAAACCTATGAGAATCTATCAATATTTCTCCAAATCTGCAAATTTTTTAGCTAAAAGCCCTGAGGCACGTTGTTTTGTCAAGCGCTGTCATGACGACAGCACAGGATTTTTTTTTTCAATGAGAGCGGCTGACGATCATAATTCATAAAGGTATCGACTATATTTTTCATAACTTCTGACACAAATTAAGACATAACTGTCAATATAAGTTTCTCCGAATACAATAGTGGTCAAATACTGAAACTTGAGTCATATATGTTTAATGATGTATAGTTTGTCACGGTAATAACAATAAATCTGATAGTAACTTTGAACTATTTAACCAAAAAAAAACGCTTCAGTGCGTCGGCGCACTTGCAAAGTTTAACAGGTTTTAACTCTCACTACTTCAGCCAGTAGAGCACTGTATAATATAAGCACGGCGCAGCTGGTAAAAATAACTCAATGATTGTGTCGATTGTGTCGGCACGACGTCGCCACTAAGTTAGCTAGCTGCACTGTAACGTTAGCTACTTAACGTTACCGTATTATTGCCGTTATTATAACAATGAGATAAGTACAGCACATGTTATGAAAAATAGAATTTAAAGACCGTGTAAAGTGAATTCAGTCATTTTCTTCTAAACACATTAAATAGGTCATAATGTATTTCTCAACAATGTGTAAAAAGCATTTCAACCATTTTGACACCTAATTTCATGAACCTATCGTTATTTTTAATCATTTCAAACTGTCTGGGTGGTTAATAACACTTTCTTCTTTAGTCTGACAGACTCAAAACACATATTTATTTTGACTTTACACAGACTTTAAACTAGTTAGATGTTTTCGCGATAGCGTAGCTAACGTACAGGACAACCACAATTACCACAGCTAACACTAGTCTCAACGTAGCAACAATAAGCCATTGTAACTTTTTCAGCAAATGGTGCTAAACTAGCAACGGGGACATGGACACAGAAAATATTACATTATATCAACACTGAAAATACTCGCTTACCTTGAATACACGACGAAGTTGCACCGAAGAAGCACAGGCCAAAACGGATCGAGCGCGAAGTGTCGGTTATTTCAAATGACTGTTGTGAGAAAATTCCAGAACAACTGCAGGGGGGAGGGGCCGAGTGGGGACCCAGAACATGGGTTACTCTTTGAAAAATAACCCAGAAAATCAAACAACCCAGGAATTGGGTCAAAATATTAGCCCTATAACCCAGAAAATGGGTACTCTCTGAAAAAATAACCCATAATTTTAACCCAACACAAATAACCCAGAAAATGGGTTGAAGAAATAACCCAGGAGTTTTTAGAGTGTAGGCTTAGTTCATGCGTCAGAACCGAGATTCAATGTAGCTAATATGAGTTTATGAAATAAGCCACGATAGGCTAATGCCTCGAAAGGCTGATGCCTCGATAGGCTTAGTTAATGTGTCAGAACCGAGATTAAATGTAATATGCATTTATGAAATAAGCCTCGATTGGCTAAGGCCACGATAGGCTAATGCCTCGATAGGCAGATGCCTCGATAGGCAGATGCCTCGATAGGCTTAGTTCATGCGTCAGAACCGAGATTCAGTGTAGCTAATATGAGTTTATGAAATAAGCCACGATAGGCTAATGCCTCGAAAGGCTGATGCCTCGATAGGTTTAATTCATGCGTCAGAACCGAGATTAAATGTAATGTGTTTATGAAATAAGCCACGATTGGCTAATGCCACGATTGGCTGATGCCTCAATAGGCTGATGCCTCGATAGGCTTAGTTCATGCGTCAGAACCGAGATTAAATGTAATATGGGTTTATGAAATAAGCCACGATTGGCTAAGGCCACGATTGGCTGATGCCTCGATAGGCTGATGCCTCGATAGGCTTAATTCATGCGTCAGAACCGAGATTAAATGTGATAAGCATTAATGAAAAGGCCACGATAGCCTTAAATGCCAGTGATCGTAGAGTTCCGGAAGCCGCGATAGGCTTAGCCATATTGCGCTATCATGAATGACTATCACGATAGACATAAGCAAGCAGGGATATAAAAAAGAAGCTTTAAAAGATTGAAATTGGGAATGACACTATGTGTGAGCTGAGCTTCCCATCCTCTGGATATGAACAGAAGCCACGTGTTCCCCCAAAACTTGAGATGGAGATTTTAAATGAAGCCTCGATAGGCTGAGATTTTAAGATGCATACATCCTGGGTATGAAGATAGGGAGGAAATAAATAAAGCAAAGTTAAATAGCATATTCACCAGCCCTCATCTTTCTTTAAAAATAGGTCCGTAATTGACCTTACATTTATAAATAATGAGGCTGTCGCCAGGCAACTTCCCGAGGAGCCACAAAAGGCAGAGATGACACATTGCATAACTGCTATCAGGGAAGCTACGATACGCGCAAAATGTTTGGCTTGAGCGTACAGTCGTGAAAGCTCGGTCAATTGTGATGTCTCGGTAGGCTGAGTTCATGTATCGGAACCGAGATTATTTGAAAGCTCGATAGCATAAATGTAATAGGCTACGTATAGCCATGGAACGATCACAGTGATTATAAAATAGGTCTGTGATTGACCATAAATTTATAAATGATGAGGGCAGTTGCCAGGTTGACTTTCCAAGGAGGCACGGGAGGCAGAGATAAGACGTTGAGATGATTACAATCGGGAAGCTACGATTTGAGTTTATGAACGAAGGCTGCGATCGGCCATGAAAAAGTTGGCTTAGAGTACAATCATGAAAGCTTGATCAATAGTGATGCCTTGATAGGCTGAGTTCATGCATCAGATCGAGATTAGTCGAAAGCATTAATTTAATAGGCTACGTTTAGCCATGAAACAATACCAGTAATCAAAAAATAGGTCCATGATTGACTTTATATTTATAATGATAAAGCTGAAGCCAGGGAGACTTTACCGAGGAGCCATGATAGGCAGAGATATGACATTAAGATACTTACAACCAGGAAAGCTACGATATGCATTTATGAACAAAGGGCGCGATCGGCCATGAAATGTTTGTCTTTAGGGTTCCAATCATGAAAGCTTGTACGATAGCGATGCCTCGATAGGCCGATGCCGATGCCTCGATAGGCCGATGCCTCGATAGGCCGATGCCTCGATATGGCCGAGTTCATGCATCAGAACTGGGATTAGTCGAAGGCATTGATAGCATTAATGTAATAGGCTTCGTTTAGCAATGAACATTACCAGTGATCGTAAAATAGGTCCATGATTGACCTTACATATGTAATGATAAAAAGCTGAAGCCAGGGCGACTTTTCAGAGGAGCCACGATAGGCATAGATATGACATTAAGATGATTACAATCAGGAGAGCTACGATATGAGTTTATGAACGAAGGCCGCGATCGACCATTAAATATTTGGCTTAGAGTACACTCATGAAAGCTTGTTTAATAGTGAAGCCTAGATAGCTGATGCCTTTATATGGCAGAGTTCATGCATCAGAACTGAGATTAGTCGAATGCTTCGATCGCATTAATGTAATGGCTACGTTTAGCCATGAAACATTACCAGTATTCGTAAAATAGGTCCATGATTGACCTTATATTTAATTATGATAAAGGTTGAAGCCAGGGAGACTTTTCCGAGGAGTACACGATAGGCAGAGATATACTGCCCTACAAAGGCAAAGCGCAGTAACTACACATTTGGTCAAAAATGAGTTAAGACTTGTAATGGGCTTTATGACATGTGTTCTGTCTTGTGAAAAAATATCTGGGTTAAATTATGTCCCGTTTCGGAGATGCATTACCACTAATCTACCCATAACATGTTTGACTGGCTGGTATAAAAAACTTTAAAGGCCTTTTTCTCAGTTTCTTTGTTTGCGTAGTTACTGCACTTTGCCTTTGTAGGGCAGTATAACGTTAAGATGATTCAACCAGGAAAGCTACGATATGCATTTATGAACGAAGCCCGCGATCGGCAATGAAATATTTGGCTTTGGATTACAATCGTGAAAGCTCACACAAGTTATGCCTCGATAGGCAGAATTCATGCGTCGAGGACGAAATCAGTCGAAAGCTTCGGTAACATTAATGAAATAGCCCAAGATTGGTCATAAAATGGCAGTAATCGTAGAATTTCAGAAGCTGTGATAGGCTTAAAATATTGCAGCAATCAGAAACGAAAATCACGATAGACATAAGCGAGCAAGGATACGAAAACCTTGGAGCGTTGTTAAAGGGTTAGTTCACCCAAAAATGAAAATTAAGTCATTAATTACTCACCCCCATGCTGTACCAACCCCGTAAGACCTTCGTTCATCTTCGGAACACAAATGAAGATATTTTTGATTAAATCTGAGAGGTACATCACTGCTACATCGGCTGCCTAAGGGAATGAAACTTGACGGCCCAGAAAGTCATTAAAGAAATCGTTAAAAGAGTCCAACTGACTACAGTGGCTAGATCTTAAGTTTATCGAGCTACGAGAATACTTTTCGAGCGCAAAAAACAAACAAAAATAGCGACTCTATTCAAGTATTCTCTTTGGGCCTGGAGATTTCACGCATTGTTATTGCGCAACGCTTCTGGTTGAACGTCACACGCATCACACACACATGACCAGCGTCAGCCAATAGTGAGCCTACGTGTGACGTATAACACAGACGCGCTGCGCAGTTACACTACGTCAACAGCTTAGGAGAAAGACACGGAAGAGAAGAGATGGTCGAATAAAGTCGTTATTTTTGTTTTTTTCCGCACAAAAAGTATTCTCGTCGCTTGATAAACTTATAGTGGAGCCACTGTAGGCACATTAAATATTTAAACATTTTCTTTAATGACTTTCTGGGCCGTCAAGTTTCATTCCCTTAGGCAGCCGATGTAGCAGTGATGTACCTCTCAGATTTAATCACAAATATCTTCATTTGTGTTCCGAAGATAAACGAAGGTCTTATGGGGTTGGTACAGCATGGGGGTGAGTAATTAATGACTTAATTTTCATTTTTGGGTGAACTAACCCTTTAATATGGTATTTTCAAAGCTATTCTTCATTAATCAATTATGGGATGAGTTGATGGTAAGAACGAAATAAAGAAAGCCACGATTGACTGTAACTAAACAGATTAGCAGCGAAAAGCAGACGTATGATAGATGTATGGATTGTTAACCACCACCAGTAGCTAGCGAAGAAATTTACCTCAAATGTCGGTTGAGAGGGCTTGTTGAGCATTTAGTAGAACATACGTGTCGGATCTGATGTAGGTCTTGCATGCTGTGGAAGACCATCTGCCAAGCATTTGGATGGGGGAGTCGGGAACGCCGCATTCGGCTACTGTTGTTGTGGCTCCGATACGAAACGAATGCCCAGTGTATATATGTGGAGAAAGACCGGAGAATTAAGGAGGAAGCTACATGAGTTCATAACCAGTGCTTTGTCATTGGAAGACCGTTCGGTTATATGAAAAAAGGGGAGTATTGAAGTGTGGTCATGCTTTGAGATATGACCATAGAGGTATAAGGTAATAGGAATTATAGACTTTAGATATAGTAATAACGCCACAGACTCCAGAAGAATCTGTTTTCGAAAACTTAAAGACATTTAAAAGGTGGGAGAAAGACGTAAATCGGAAATAGACAAGCCACGAGCCAAATTAAAATATTTTGAAACAGATGCAAATACCCCTGATCGCATAAACCTGTAAAACACGGTTAGAAAAGCTTTTTCTTTTTTTTTTTTAATTTTAATTTTTTATTTTATTTATAATTGCTGTTGATTATGATTGAATAAGAGATAGTTATATTTACAGAAAACGAGCTGAGATCAAATAGTGTGCCCCCTTTTATTAGTTGAAGTCTGCAATCATCTAGGTATAAGTCGAGATCTTTCCGGCGCTCGGGAAGTGATTGAAAAAACATCTCCATAAATGCATTACCGAAACAATAACAAATTCAGAGAAGGGCGTAAAACAAAGTTGAATAGGCAATAGGTACTGCTCCTTTAAGATGGAAGGCAATTCGTCTCGTCTCTCACAATGGTGAGTGAGCAGATGAGGACCGCGAGCTGTATGGCATGCGATTTAATAAAGTTACTCTTAAGCTTGATTTAATTCTATTCAGCAACCCAGTTGATAGTATTTTGCAACTGGCCGAGAGTGCGTGGGATCGACGATGCGGTTACGTGAATCTTTGCATACACTTACCATTTCAATGAGCTATTCGGTCCACGGTTTAACTTACTGCGTTAACTTACATACGTTGCAGTATGTTGCGTTGCAGACTGCAGTATCGCAGTTATTTTAAAGCTCATTTCCGCATTTGAACTTCACCGCTTGAAGGGAACAGTAGAGCAAGTTAATATACTTACCTGAATGAAGTTAGTAAAAGGGGAACTTTTTGAAAAAACACTGAGTGGAGATCAACTCTCGTGAGATTAAAAGCTGCCACACGCTTGTTTCCAACGCAAGTGTGTCGCACTCGCGCATCGCGAAAATTGCTGAGATCAAAATCAACGATGTGACTTGTGTTGTTATGTTTGGGATCGAAACGCGAGTAAGTGAACGCCAGCGCTGTTTCTGCGAACTGAATGGAAGCGTAATTGGCTTTAAAAACTTTGCTACGACACCTGCGGGCAACAACATGGAACGGTAGGATCAGTCTTTTATATTCAATGTCGAGCTGTGATTGGTAGCGTGGAACCACATATTAATGACGTGGCAGTGGAGTCTTTGTGGCAGAACTACGCTTCCATTTCTGTCAAAAGAGACATTAATGACACCAGAGGTGGAAAGTAACGAATTACATTTACTCGCGTTACTGTAATTGAGTAGTTTTTTTGTGTACTTCTACTTTTTTAAGTCGTTTTTAAAATCTGTAATTTTACTTTTACTTAAGTATGTTTTGTTTGAAGTATTGTAATTCGCTACATTTTAAAACATATCCGTTACTGAGTAAAAAAAATAAAATGCTTTGGGTGAAAACCAAAACATCGCGCTCCGGAAACTACAGCATTGATTGATAGAAGGGCGGGAGAACAGACGCGCTAAAATCGCAACACAATATGGAGAAGGTGACGGACAAGACAGACAGTGATGCAGACCCAGCTGAACGCGAAGTGCTGTCGAAATCTCACTCGCACACACATACCGGTATGTGAAGCCCTGGATATACTGGATATACGAATACTTTGGATATAGAAAAAATGGAATTTACAGTATAATGCAGATATCACGTAAAACACGCAAACTGGTAGATGTATGGATGAATACATCGAAAGTAAAGCTGTGCAATAAATAAAATCGCGACATGATCTGTTAATATTAAAGCACAAAAGACTGCTATGTAGCTATATAATCTGCTTGTTCTGCGTGTCTCTCTGTGTAAATGAGCTGTGCAGTTTCGTCTACTTACTAGCCTACATACTCAAGTACGCGACGCGCTCATGCTGTTTTCAGCATCTCACAAACAATACGAGTAGAGCCTACATGGATACATGAACATTTCCAGAGCAGCTCTGAGAGAACACTTAATGAGCATTTTCATAATTTTATTTGAATGGAATAACCATGTCAAATACACTCTGAAACAGGACTTAACCCGTCAAAATAAAAGTTTGGTTTTACTAGCAGAAATGATCACAGAAATATTACTATTTTAGGCCTGCAATAGAATGTACTTTTCATAATAATATTAACATTGACAGTATTAACAACAACAATAATAAGGAATATGTATTGTTTGTGCATGGTTTAATTGAGTAAATCTGTTTTGCAGCACTTTGCCAAGAACTAAAATGATAAAACACGTTTGCTAAACTTTTTTTTGTTCACCACTTTTATTTGATTTTTGATAATAGCTATATTTCTATTAAATCATAAAAAGAAAAAATTCTGAATAAAAAAACATTTCACAGAACTCAATTGTTTTTAAACATTAATAAGTTATTATTGTTATATTATTGTTATGATGTTATTATAAAACATCTAATCAACTAATTTTAATAATTTATTAGGAATTAGATGAACAACTTATATATATATATATATATATATATATATATATATATATATATATATATATATATATATATATAAGTTGTTCATCTAATTCCTAATAAATTATTAAAATTAGTTGATTAGATGTTTTATTGAACAAATGTTTCATTTATTTAACTATTATTTTAACTGATTTTAATATAGCCATAATTTAACAATACAATATAAACCGTGATATTTTCTGAGATGGTTATGTGAAACTCTCATACCATTACAGCCCTGCAAAGGAGATCCCCCCCCCCCCACCCCACCCCACCCCCGCTGTTAAAATTACTCAGTATTTTTTACTATGAGTAAATTTTAAATGAGCTACTTTTTACTTTTACTTGAGTAGATTTTTAGACCGGTACTTTTACTTGTAATTAAGTACAATTTTATTGAAGTAATAGTACTTTTACTTGAGTAGAAAATTTTAGTACTCTTTCCACCTCTGAATGACACATCTGTACCATTTGCTTCACAGGACATATGCTTTCTACTACTGTTTATTTACTAGTGTGTCTAATATGTAATTGTCATGTTTGGTCTCATCTGACAGCTTATACACTGAAATGAGTGGTGGTGAACTTAAAAGACATTAAAGTATCCTAACGTACAATCTAGGTACTATTGGTTAAACATGCATTGATCACACATTTGCCTCATCTTTTGGTTTCCTGTCGGTCAGTTTCTGTGTTGGTATTCCACTCATGTTTAACAATGCTTTGCTCAGGGTATAAGAAGGAAAGGTAACTGTTGATCTGGAAGAAAGGCTTTAATCCGCCACTCACGCACACCAGTGCGTAACCTCATACTCTGAGAAAGGCTTTTACGGCCTCGTTTGCACAACCGTACATTATATGTTAAGTTTTCTATAAAGTATGTTGTTCCATTCTACTGTCTGTATATTTAAAAATGTAACTTAATAAATAACTTTGCCTGCTTTAAAGGCTTTGAGAATCTTTCCTTTTATCACCGATGATGTTGAAAGTTAAAGTGATTATAACTTTTGTTATCTAAATGTTCAGGTTAAATCCTACGTTTTCCTATCAGTTCTTGAAGATTTTCACCTTTAAAGAATAAGAGGTAATGTATAACAACAACTTTAATGGAGTCAGATTAATTATATTAGAGTCAGATAATATATTTGAATTATTCACGTCATCCTTTCACTGCCTTTTGTTCCGATTATTGGTTCAAAATAGTACCAATAATTGTAGCCTACTATTTTATTTAATAATCCATTACGTCACATCGATGTGACATGTCTTTACGGGTTGTGTGTGAACGCACTCTCTGATTCCGGAAAATCACTGGCAGTGTGAATGAACCAAAATCAAATGAACCCGGGTCCAATCCCTGGTCACTTTATCCGTGTATTTTCCGGAATCTCTGTGTGAAAGGGGCTTTAGTAAGCAGTCTTTCACAGAAACATGCAACCAATAACAAGAATTTCAGGTTTAGTGTTGAGTGTAATTGTAAAAAGCTTTTCTCCTTTTGTTTGTAGACTATGTTCCTTACAAGAACGTTTTTCGGGATCTTTTTCAGTCTCTCATGAAAACAACATGTACGGAAAGTGCACTGTTGGTGATCGCTGGTCTAGTCAGCTAGCCTGATCTCATGAAAATGCGTCTCTATAGCACGCATTGTGTTTATCGTGCAATTTATACGCGAAAATGAGTTTTTACGTGCATTTGATACACAGTTTTCACGTGCATTTGATACGCACTTTATTGCGTGTAATACACACGCACCCCACACCACTACTAAACCTACCCTAAAACACCCATGCGTATCCTATGCATTTAAAAACTCATTTTCGCGTATAAATTGCACGATAAACACAATGCGTGCTATAGAGACGCATTTAGTGTGACCGGGTTAGCAGTGAACCAAACCGGCCTGATGGTGAAGGGACATGGGCAAACACAGTCATATTTGGAACTGCGAAAATATATTTTTTTGTGAAATTACAATAACACTGTCCCCCGGTCCCAGTGCAAGAAGTATGGCTCTTTTTTTAATTTATCCTTTAAGCAAGTCACTTAAAAACAAACAAAAAGTCACTTAAAAACAGCCTGGCAATATCTCTTGAGTCAATATTTTTCAAATGTTTTTAATGAAAGTGGCTTCCGCAGTCGACAGTATCTGAAAATCTGTGTATTATTAAGTGATGGTGTACAGGCATCATTGAGATCCAATCACTTTAATGAATGAAAGCCATGTCATGTGTTCATGGACATATGACAGATTATCATCACTGATACTGTATATTCTGTGCATTTCCCAGCAAACTTTGCATGGATTCATCTCATTCAGAGTCTTTAACAGTAAAAAGGCAGCCATGGCTCTTTGTTCAGGTACCAAACCAACCGCCTGCCACACTGAACATGTGAGTAAACATAATATTCTGGATCATTTATATGTCACTGTCTATTTATTTGAAAAAAAAATTTATTTGAAAGGATAGCCCCTTGAGATGTACCATCTCATTTTCGAGGGGATCCTAGGAACAAACCACACATAATACTTCACATTCATACCAACATTTAGCTCTCCATAACTATCTCCTCACATACAAGCCCGCTAAGTACATTGATACATTAAGTATACATTTATCATACATAGCATAACATAACATAACATAACATGCAGGTCTATGGACAGCATTTGTAAAATTGATAGTTATTCATTTACAATGAAAATGAATTAATTGCACCAATGTTATTTTAAGAAGTGCACAGGCATGTCTTGTTAGTAATGTCCTCATATTGTTGCAGTTCTGTATTGGTGGAGGTGGACACTTTCCTGAGGCGGCCCCTAGGCAGTGCGGGGACTTTGCAAGTTTCGACTGGGATGGCTACGGCTCTAACGCGGGATGGAGCGCTTCTAAAGAGATAACTGAAGCCGCTGTGCTTCTCTTTTATCGCTGAAACTCACAGCAATCTGAAATCGCCAGCAACCTTTCCTTCTTTCTAAGATATTCCACATTGATTAACACCTGAAATTTACATACACAATTATTTGCTCAAATATGTTTCTTTATGATATATATCCAGCGGTTGTCAATTATACTGTTCAGACATCAGATTAAAAATTTACTTTAGTTTGACTTCTAGTCTTACAAGATACTTTGACAATGTTTAAAAAAAAAATATGGACACGGCTATTATAGTTATTGAAATATAATAGTCCCATTACATATTGAATAATCAACAAACTAACAACCCTATGTTTTGAGTAGATCTAAGTTTGCGTTGACAGTAACAGAGAAGGGGGTTTCTGAATTTGCACATGTTGAACCAATCGTATTAGAGAAAAATGGTGTGATGATGTTGAGTGATATGTCATGTTACTTTTACTGTACCTATCCTATTAAAACTCCTGTACTCTTCTAGCTGGGGGGATTCTCTCTAAATTGTGTGAGCTCCTCCCAGCCGTGATTAAAGCATATTCAAAGGCATTGACTGGAGTCTGTCTAGTTACTGATGCACTACCTGTGTACCTGACCTCATCTTCCATTTGCCACATGAGGAAGAGTTGTCACGGTTCATGATTTCACTGTCTCTCTCTCGTCTCGTGTGTGTGTGTGGTGTGTGTGTGTGTGTGTGTGTGGTGTGTGTGGTGTGTGTGTGTGTGTGTGTGTGTGTGTGTGTGTGTGTGTGTGTGTGTGTGTGTGTGTGTGTGTGTGTGTGTGTGTGTGTGTGTGTGTGTGTGTGTGTGTGTGTGTGTGTGTGTGTGTGTGTGTGTGTGTGTGTGTGTGTGTGTGTGTGTGTGTGTGTATGTGTGTGTGTGTGTGTGTGGGCATGGCCGCTGATCACCACTGATTAGCGGCGCCAGCCTTACCACTTGTTTGTTCGCTTTATATGTTCAGTAACTGCCAGTTGTGGGCAGATCGAGGCTTCGTGAAGCAATGAAACAGTTGAACCAAATGTGCAATATTGTGTCGAGGCTTCGAATCAATCCGACACCCGTCTCAACGGTGACATCTAGTGGTCGCTTGCAGGTGTTGATCTGAAACAACCTTGACAATGAGCCATAAATTTTTTTTATTTTTTATTATTGTAGCTATTTTTCTAATATGTGAAGCTTGTAACCTGTAGGCTCCTCACTGTGCAAAATGTTATTTTGGTCTTAAAAAATTAAATGAATATTAATAAAATAAATCAAGCCACAATGTCTCACTTTTTTAGAGATTAAAAATATGAATTTCTCTTCTTTGGAAGGACTTAGGCTGAATCCCAATTCTCTGTCTTACCCCTTCCCCTACCCCTACCCCTTCCCCTTCGTCTTAGCCCTAGCCCTTGTCCCTCGAAACCGAGTGGTAAGCGTTAGGAGTACAAACATACCCCTATGAAATGAGACACCACTCGGTTACGTCATGGTGAGACACCACTTGGACAAAAATCTGTCTTTATTGCCCAATAAAGTAAACATAACAGGCAAATACATTAGATAAAAAATATATTTTATTACAGAACCAATAAAGTAAACATAAAAAACATATTTTGATCTTAAAAACTTCAGCTCGTTTTCATCCCGAAAGTGGATCAGCTGCCTGGTTTCCTCATGCGTCTCTGCACAAAAGCGTCAGTATAAGACGCCTTGGGATGAGAACGGGCTGGTCCTTGTGTGATACAGGACAGTATAATGTAAAGCACGTAGGCTATCGATGTCTCCAGGGTGAACAACGTCCTGTCATGTCATGGACCATGTCGTCTGGATTTCGGGATCGCTCAAAATGTCCGGGATTTAGCTTTTGCTTTCTACAGTCGCCATTCATTATGTGTACATGCACAAGGTGTTGTTTCAATCGGACTGAATTCATTCATTTAAATCGGAGAATCTGAATGTACTGTTTATCTAATATTCCCGTGTTTTCGTCTCACTCACACGTACGTGCCAGCTTTTCAGGTGATTTTCAGCTTTTCAGCTTCAAACGGATCCCGACTGAGACGAAAACACGGGAATATTAGATAAACAGTACATTCAGATTCTCCGATTTAAATGAATGAATTCAGTCCGATTGAAACAACACCTTGTGCATGTACACATAATGAATGGCGACTGTAGAAAGCAAAAGCTAAATCCCGGACATTTTGGGTGATCTCGAAATGTGGGACTGATTGTGCAAATCAGCAATGTAACGTTAGCATAGCCTAGCGTAGCAAACTAGCGATTTTTAAAAAAAACTTCAAAAACGTTTCAATAAACAACATAGTTGCAAATATACATGTACATAACTGTGTAGAGCACAAAACAAGACTGTCATAATTTTTTTATCAATCATTTAAGCCGAAAATACTACATTTATGGAACACTCTGGATGGTATGTCCGTCATTGTTGCCGGTTGCGCAGTGCATTCTGGGTACCCCTTGGTTTCAAGTAAGCTCGCGAAAATTCTTGGTCTTAAGGGGTATCCCTTCCCCTTACCCCTACCCCTAGATCAAAATGAGAATTGGGATAGCCCTTACTCTCACGTCAACGCGCAAAACTTATGGGAAGGGGTAAGGGGAAGGGGTAAGACAGAGAATTGGGATTCAGCCTTAGCCTACTTTTCTTTTTTTTTTTTTTACAGATAATTTCTCCAGTCTTTGAAAAAATCCTCTCACAAAAACCCACGAGGTCAAGATGAGTTGACTTCACTTTTATACAGATGTGCGATTGTGTGGTCTGTTCCCGACCCTGTCAATCAAACGCTGAATCGGTCCTGGAGACGGTAGTTACGGAGTTACCAGATCAGGGGGCGAGGCCAAAAACAGAGGGGCGTTTTCAACCGCGTTACCTGATTTGCCCACAATATTTTTGATTAAATCTGAGAGGTGGATCACTCCCCCATAGGCTTCCTAAGGGATTGAAACTTGACGGCCCTGAAAGTCATTGAAGAAAATGTTTAAATATTTCATGTGCCTACAGTGGCTCCACTATAAGTTTATCAAGCGACGAGACTACTTTTTGTGCGGAAAAAACAAACAAAAATAAAATAGGGGAAGGTACCGCCTTTTTTGCCCAAACACATATTTTTTTTGCCAAATGTGGAGGTATTCAAGGACTTTTATTTTGAAAGTTTTCTCGGAGGATACGGCAACCGCGAGGGACAGCGCGAAGGAGAAAATATAGAGAGCACGAGTGAGACGATCGGGAGCGCGAGTAAAGCAGAGTGAAAGACGAAATAAACAGTTTACTAGTGATTTATTTTCTTTTACGTGAACAGCAGTTGACAAGTGTCGAGGTGAGCGGACGAGAAGCTGTACCGAGCTTGTGCTGTCAGTGTCACGAGTTACAAGTGTGATCGCAGCTGAACTACGTGGCTGTGTGATATGAAGAGAGACATAGTGCTGACAGTTGTGTGTGACCAGAGTGTTTGTCTCCGATTTAAGGGAGCTGAGGTACTGTGAGGTTTCTTCACTGTTGTTTCACCACAGTTGACATCCAGAAGAAAATCACGGACATAATTTTTTTTTGTTGTTGTTGATGTAGAATAAGGCCGATTCAGAACGAGTGGTTTTTACTGTTGTTTCGAGAAAAATACTCGCTAGCCTTTTTGACACATTAGCGCCACTTTGTGGACGCAAGCGCCATTACAGACTCTTTGAAATTCTTTTGATTTCATTTTTTTTCCCTCCCTATTTTTGAGTATATAGCCTCTTTCCTGAGAATTGCTTTCATCTTTCTATATTTTCTCTATAATACATTTTTGGACGCTTTGCAGTTTTTTTGTTTAACAACTTTGTAATTCTACAACAATTTAACACTTGCATGGACTTGTGTACGGACAATTTAGTTTGCACAAGTGAGTGAATCTGCATTTGGAGACTGTCTCTTCGTGGAAAATAATATTTTTCCTTTTATTTTTTGAAAAATCATTCATTTCCTGTTTTTGAAGAAGGAAAAGACTTGCTATCTTTGAACAAGTTTCGTATAGCTATTCTGATTTCCCTGCCATACCTGGACAGTCCAACTCCAGCCCAGTTCTGCAGTGAGGTAAAATTTAAACCTTGAGTTGTGAATATTACACAGGTATGTTGATTGACCTGAGAAAATATCTGATGTGAAATGTAATATTCATTATGTACTGCTGACTGAACTGGTTCTCACCTGAATAGTCTGTTGGAGCTGTTGTTTATTTTATTTTGTTTGATTTGAGTATTCCTGCATAAAGGAAAGAGACTGAACTTGAGCTTGAAGCTAAGTGAAGCTTTAATTCTGTGATTGTTTATTTTTCATTCATACGTGATGTGAAACAAAAGTTTATTTTTTGCACTTACAATAATTTCCTTTATTTTATTTTATTTAGAATAAATACATCTACAATCTCTGTCATCTTGGAGTAGGGGCATTCCTCCTGTCTTGTAGGCTGGTAGTAGAAAAAGGGGTTAATTAATTTTATTACACTCTGGGAAAGCTACCGTGTACACTTAAAGTCCTGGAGTCGCCTTCTCACCAGTCATTGCTAAAAAACACAGTTGATCAAGACAGATTAAAACATACTTATTTATAATAAGTACAGGAGTTAATTGTCCTAGGGGTGGGGACTTAGATCCTGTAATTTTCCCTAGGCGTCCAAGATATTCAGAATAGATACATACCCCTACATTGTAGTGAAATTTCCCTCTACAAAACACACACCTTTTTGTGTGTGTGTGTGTTGGCTTGGGTAGGTTTAGGTTTGTGTGTGTGTGTGTGTGTGTGTGTGTGTGTGTGTGTGTGTGTGTGTGTGTGTGTGTGTGTGTGTGTGTGTGTGTGTGTGTGTGTGTGTGTGTGTGTGTGTGTGTGTTGGGTAGGTTTAGGAGTAGGAGTAGGGTCAAAACAGACTAGCCGACAGCCTGCCATGAACGTGAGATGACGTTTCATGGCCAAATCAAATAACCAATCGGAGGACAGCCCCTCTAGCCAATCAGAGGTGGAAAAGGCGGTACCTTCCCCTACCATCCTGGTGAAAAAAATATCGCCGCCTGGTGCAGGGAGTCGGAGAGGTGCTGATCCGCTTGCAGTCTTTCCTTCTTGAGAGTGAGGAGTTGTCGTCATGGTACAGAGCCCCTCCCCTCGATATCACGGGATCTCGCGGGACCCTCACCCTCTCCGCCATGTTGGCAGGATTCCGGCGGCAAAACATGATTGTTTACGTGTGTTGTTAACTCTGTAGTAGAGGAGGTTCTCGCAATTCCGCACTGTTTTACCATGCCTGGAAGTACTGCTGCATAACGATCATAGTTGGCTTTGAGCCATGTCAGAGAATAGACGGGCTCTGGCCATGTTCGCTTTGAGAAACGCACCGGATTGGTGCACTTTTGAGTGACTCACTGTACAGCCAATCGGTGGACACCGTTTTGGAGGCGTTCGGTTTCACTGTGCGGTGCCAAACCGTATCAATTCCATCATTAGGTTTTTTTTTTTTTTTTTTTTTTTTACATTTTTTTAATAGTATATTGAAAGATTGAAACCAGGAAAATATAAATATTTTATAAAACACACACTAAGAATTCGGATGGATTTTTCTTTTTTTACATTCAGAGGCAGATAATGGATAAACAACTAGATTCTAACGCCCCTTTCCACTGTTTGGTCAACCAAACTTCAAATCGTGCCATCATCATCAGTTCTTCCTCAGAAAGAAATCATTTACAGACAGTGTAGAGTACAGTGTACGTGTCAAGGCATTCCTTGACGAGAGATAAATGTACAGTAGTCAACATTTGAAGTGGATCAAAAAAGTTCATCAAAGTTGTCCTAAGACAAGAACGGGTATTATTCAAAATTTTGTATAACTTTGATGAAAGGTTTTGATCCACTTCAAACAATGACTACTATAGTTCCAATATTCAATTCAATTCACATTTATGTATAGCGCTTTTCACAATACACATCGTTTCAAAGCAGCTTTACAGAAAGTGCATGAGTCCATAATAAAATTTAGAGAGATTTGTTATCAGAACTGTCGAAGTTAAGTATTTCAGAAATGTAAATATACTAAGTCATAGTAGAAATGTATTAATTTAAACAATTGAATAGGCCTAATTGAATGCAGATACAATGAGCTATTTGAAGTAATGAATAGGCTACTTGTTTGTTAACAAATGATTATGACATTTAGATAGCATTGATAAACGTTTTAAGAACCCATACTGGTACAGTAGATGACGATTATATTTTCTTTCACTGAACTGAACTGAGGAAGAGGAAGGGTAATATTGGACCAATCAGTGGAAAGGGGCGTTTCCTTCCGCCCACACGTGAACACGAATATTCATGCAAGCTGTTAATATAGCTATAGATTGCCTACTGAATATGATTGTTATACTGAACTATACTGATTATACTGAATAGACTTTTCAGTTTGCAAGTTTACGTAGGCCTGCTTAAACAAATGTGAACTTAAGCTAAAACTTTACATAATACAAACTGAAGAACTAAGTTTGCTAGTAGCCTACATTTCTACAATAATAGCCTATCATATTACCCTTCCAATATTACCCTTACACTTGGCTATCTTTTGAGATCGCTCGGCCTCCGCTATCATTTGTATGCCGACGATACACAGATCTATATACATTCAAAACCTGATGAGCACTTCGACGTTGATTTCCTTTCTGGTTGTATTACCGAAATAAAAACCTGGATGAGTAATAATTTCCTGTGTTTGAACAGTGACAAAACTGAAGTTATGCTCATTGGTTCTCATCAACAAACTTCTAAAGTTGGTTCTCTGTCTTTAACTTTTGATGGCTCTGTTTTGGGTATCCAGAGTAAAATGAGGAACCTTTTTTTATTTTTAAAATAAAGGAGTTATTTTTGACACTAATCTCTCATTTGATTCTTTCATTCTGAGCACTGTTAAAACATCTTTCTTTCATCTTCGAAACATCGCTAGATTGCGGCCATTGTTAACCTTTCCAGTAGCTGAAAAACTGATAAATTCCTTTGTCATTTCTCGGATTGACTATTGTAACGCCCTTTTAGCTGGAGTTTCTAAATCTTCTCTGCACAAGCTTCAATATGTACAAAATTCTGCTGCTAGGATCTTAACTGGGTCCAAAATAGGCAACCATATCACTCCGGTTCTGGAATCCTTACATTGGCTCCCAGTTAGGTTCCGTGTTGATTTTAAGATTATGATGCTCACTTATAAATCTTTGCACGGTCTGGCTCCAAGTTATTTATCTGAACTGTTACACCTCTACACTCCGAATCGCAGACTGCGCTCCTCACAATTGAGCATGCTGGTGGTTCCTAAAACCCGCTTAAAGGCACACTATGCAACAATTGTACCGTAATATAACAGCTTCAAAGTCATTTCGGTGGTAAACAAACTCATAGTAGGGCGAATCATCCTGGTAGGAAAGCTCGGGGGGGGACGCCGCTGGAAAAACCAGCAATGTAAGTTTGAGAGGAGCGCCCCCGACAAATCTCGCGAGAATCACGACATGCTTTACGGCAACGACGTCACACACATCAACAACAACAACATAGGAAGCACGAAGACAGTTGCGCGCAATTCAGACGTGATACCATGCGTGATACTCGATGATGGAAAAAGCAAAGAAAACGCGGTCGGAAGAGACTAGGAAAAGGAATAGAGAATCTGACCGTGTGAGGAACCGGATATGAGTCACTTGGTCGGGCTTTCACTCGTTGGCGCGAGCTAAAAAGCATGCAGCACTGGGTGCAAAAGCGCCGAGTCAATTAAGCGAGTCGAGCCTCGTTTCAGGCGAGTCGAGCCCCGTCTCAAGCGAGTCGAGCCCGTGTCAGGCGAGTCGAGCCCCGTGTCAGGCGAGTCAAGCCCCGTGTCAGGCGAGTCGAGCCCCGTGTCAGGCGAGTCGAGCCCCTTGTCAGGCGAGTCGAGCCCCGTGTCAACGAGTCGAGCCCCGTGTCAAGCAGTCGAGCCCCGTGTCAAGCGAGTCGAGCCCCGTGTCAAGCGAGTCGAGCCCCGTGTCAAGCGAGTCCAGCCCCGTGTCAAGCGAGTCCAGCCCCGTGTCAAGCGAGTCCAGCCCCGTGTCAAGCGAGTCCAGCCCCGTGTTGTATTATGTTGCGCTTGCTTGTAGTATGCCATTTTTTTACGATGCTGTTCATTCATCCATGTTTGCGGTTATCATGAAGACAGTTGTCAATATCTCACATAATTATCAGGACATATATAAGCCTAGAGGTTGTAAATAGTGTAAACGAGCACAATTTGCAAAGTATTATGATAAATTGCAATAATCGTGTCTAATGACATCATAACGGCCAATGTTATGAAATAATGCGACGTACTTTATTGATGTCATCTGGCATTTTGTAATGTTTACATTACAATCAAAAAAACACAAATGAAATTATACAGTAGGCCTAGACTATAGGCTATTCACTTGTGATTTAGCAGCAATCGTGTAAAACGTTATAAGCCAGCAAACGCAGTAGAGTACTTTATTATTATAAAGTAGTCTAACACTTGACATATATAGTTATTATTATCCTATTACCATCATCAGTAGTTCAGTAAACTATGCAGTGGCCTAATATTTGTATGAAATCGTGAAACATTACCATGTCAATATCTGCCATATTGCTATTTACGACAGTGCAAGTATTCCACAGCGACTCTAGGGGTCGCTGTTTGACAAAAACACAAATGCTGCATAGTGTGCCTTTAAAGTCTATGGGTGACAGGGCTTTTTCCTTCTATGCACATGTCCTTTGGAATTCTTTGCCTTTGGAACTTAGGGAAGCCCAGTCTTATGCCATTTTTAAAGGTCAACTTAAAACTTACTTTTTTAAACTTGCATTCACTTGTTGATGTTTTTTTTTATTTTTATGATGTAATGTGTTTGCTATTAACTATTGTCCATTATATGTACAGCGCTTTGAGAAGCTGCTTTTAAAGGCGCTTTATAAAATAAAGGTTATTATTATTATTAGTATTATTATTATATAGAATGTATTGGCTTTCAGGATGAGTTTCACTGGCAGGCAGAGACCAGGATTCGCTACACACACAAAAGCCATGACAAAAACACACTCACTGATCTCCATCTAGTGGTGTAATGACGTAAAATACAGAAAATGTCACTGAATTAATCATTTTAGTGAATGGATTCAACATATTTGAAATTTTGAATAACTATGTCACGGTGTGGGTTTTGCCTTGTCTGTCACGTGATTCCCTGTTTGTCATGTAATCCTGCCATGTTCAGGTTCCTTTATTTATACCCGTAGGTAAATTAAGTTCCAGAGAACAAGTTTAGGCTATTAGGCTTAAACATATAAACGATAACACCATACAAACAGAACAAGACACTAAAATCACACTAAAACAATCTACTCCATCTTAATACTATTCATAAAATGAATCACTACTGGAACAAAGCTGTTTTTATATTGTTTTGTTGTACACCGCAGTACTCTAACCCGTCGATTGGACGGCAGATACTGGAACTCATAATACAGCGGATGAAGCTGGTCACTCAAGATTGAAATACCCATGCGCTTAGGGTGACCATATTTTGATTACCAAAAAACAGGACACTCGGCCCGGCAAACAGATTGTCACAATGATGAGTCGTAGATCCAAGTGCAAGTAAGCGGTTTATTGAACAGGTTGTAAACAGGATTATACTCAAAACGCCACTTAAACAGGCGGGCGACCTCGACGACACAACTCCGAACTGGAGAAGAGAGACTGGAGAATGTTCAGTGAAGAGCCACTTGACGGCAGGTGAAACAGGACTACAAACAATTCCCACTTGACAGGCTGCACAGGAATCACAGATAAACTCCGCAAGGAGAAACATGGATACAGGAACTGTGAGAGAGACATAAACATGAATGACGAACCGACACTAAGCACGGAAAACTTCAGCGCTATAAAGGCAGCTAATAAGCCTGATGATAGACTGCAGCTGAAGGCTGATAAGAATCAGCTGGTGCTAACAACAAACAGGTAGAACACACCCACAAACCCACGCCTACAAAACAACCCAACAGAGACTCAGAGCGAACACCCAGATTGATGCACCGTGACAGTACCCTCTCCCCTAGGGGTGCCTCCTGGCACCCCCAGGAGAACTTACCTGACGATTGTAATCAATAAGGGAGTGATCCAGTATGTCCCTAGCAGGAACCCAACTCCTCTCCTCCGGACCGTAACCCTCCCAGTCCACCAGGTACTGGAATCCGCGTCCCCTCCGTCTCGGGTCCAGAATACGATTAACCAAATAAGTTGGCTCCCCGTCTACGAGACGCGGCGGTGGGGGAACCGAAGTGGGCGGATTAAGGGCAGAATGAAAAACAGGTTTCAATTTGGAGACATGAAAGGCGGGGTGAATTCTCTTGTACGCAGGAGGGAGTTTGAGACGGACTGTCACCGGACTAATGATCTTGGTGACAGTGAAAGGGCCAATAAATTTAAGAGCTAGCTTATTAGACACGGAACGGAGCGGAATATTCTTGGTAGAAAGCCTCACTTTTTGACCCACGACGTATACGGGAGGCCTTGACCGGTGGCGATCGGCCTTAGCCTAGGTGCGCGCCCCCACCTGGAGCAGAGTCTCACAGGCTCTGGTCCAAGTGCGGTGGCACCTCTGGACGAAGGCGTGAGCTGAGGGGACCGCGACTTCGGATTCCAGACTGGGAAAAATAGGTGGCTGGTATCCTACGCTACACTCAAACGGAGATAGGCCCGTGGATGACACTGGTAACGAGTTATGTGCGTACTCAACCCATGAGAGCTTCTGGCTCCAGGAGGAAGGATTCTGAGAAACCAAACATCGCAACACTCTCTCTAAATCTTGGTTGGCACGCTCAGTCTGCCCGTTGCTTTGAGGATGAAAACCAGAAGAAAGACTGACAGTCGCCCCCAACAAACGACAAAATTCTCTCCAAAATTTGGAAATAAATTGGGCACCCCTGTTAGAGACCACGTCCGCCGGGAGGCCATGTAACCGAAAGACGTGGTCTACAACAGCGACCGCTGTCTCCTTGGCAGATGGTAATTTGGGCAAGGGGATGAAATGCGCCGCCTTCGAGAACCGGTCCACTACAGTCAAAACGACCGTATTGCCCTGGGAGGGCGGGAGGGCAGTGACAAAATCTAGCGCGATGTGGGACCAGGGTCTCGAAGGGACAGACAGCGGTTGGAGTAACCCATCCGGTGGACGATTGGAAGTCTTACCACACGCACAGACTGAACAAGCCAAAACAAAACTCCGAACATCACGAGCCATGGAAGGCCACCAGAATCGTTGCTTGACCAAAAAACTGGTACGATTGACTCCTGGATGACATGCCACATTGGAACAGTGACCCCACCGAATAACGTCGGACCGTAATCCCTCCGGTACAAATAAACGACTCTGGTGGACACCCGGGCGGAGGCGTTACCCCTTCTAAGGCCGCGCGGACCTTCGACTCGATCTCCCAAACGAGTGTGGAGACAATGAGTCTCTCGGAAAAAATGCACTCGGGAGTGGACGGGCGAACGGAATGGTCAAAAATGCGAGACAAAGCATCGGGTTTGATGTTCTTGGAACCCGGACGATACGATAATATAAACTCAAAACGACCGAAAAAAAGTGCCCACCGAGCCTGCCTGGAGTTCAGTCTTTTAGCAGATCTAATATATTCAAGGTTCTTATGATCGGTCCAGACAATAAAGGGTACCCCCGAACCCTCTAACCAATGGTGCCACTCTTCCAATGCTAACTTGACTGCCAGCAACTCTCTGTTACCAATGTCATAATTGCGCTCTGCCGGAGATAAACGATGAGAAAAAAACGCGCAAGGGTGCATCCTGTCATCCGCGGACGAGCGCTGGGAAAGAACCGCTCCTACCCCCACCTCTGACGCGTCGACCTCCACCACAAACTGACGTGATGTATCAGGGGCAACAAGAATGGGAGCTGAAACAAAGCAGCTCTTGAGGTTGGTAAATGCAGCTTCAGCTACACCTGACCACCTGAACGTCGTCTTGGTGGAGGTCAAGGCCGTCAGAGGAGCGGCTAGTTGGCTGAAATTGCGAATAAAACGCCTGTAAAAATTAGCAAACCCCAGAAACCTCTGTAGGGCCTTACGGGAATCTGGAGTTGGCCAATCCACCACAGCCTTAACCTTGTCGGGATCCATGCGCACCCCCTCGGATGAGACGATATAACCCAGAAACGGGACCGACTGTGCATGAAACGAACACTTCTCCGCCTTGACAAAAAGCCCATTCTCTAAGAGTCTCTGGAGCACTCGTCTGACGTGCTGAATGTGTTCCTGGAGAGAAGAAGAAAATATCAATATGTCATCCAGGTAAACATATATAAACTGATCTACCATGTCTCTCAGCACGTCATTAACGAGTGCTTGGAAAACCGCTGGGGAGTTGGACAACCCAAAAGGCATGACCAAATATTCAAAGTTCCCCCTGGGGGTGTTAAAAGCAGTTTTCCATTCATCCCCCTTCCTTATGCGGACCAAATGATAAGCGTTTCGTAAGTCCAATTTCGTGAAAATGGATGCTCCCTGCAACCTCTCGAAGGCGGAAGACATCAACGGCAAAGGATAAGTATTCTTTACCGTGATGTTGTTCAGCCCTCGGTAGTCAATACAAGGTCGCAGAGAACCATCCTTCTTTCCCACAAAAAAAGAACCCTGCCCCCGCTGGAGAAGAGGAAGGACGAATGAATCCAGAGGCTAGAGAATCAGAAATATATTTCTCCATGGCCTCCCTCTCTGGGACAGACAGTGAGTATAACTTGCCTTTAGGCGGAGACATACCTGGCAATAAATCTATGGCACAGTCATAGGGACGATGCGGAGGAAGAGAAGCAGCCCGAGACTTACTGAACACTTCCTTCAGGTCAAGATACTCACGTGGCATGTTGGATAAATCTGCGTGTTCCTCCTGAAACACAGAACAAGACACAGAAGAACACGCAGACAACAAACAAGAAGCATGACAGGTCTCATTCCAGGCTAATATAGTGTTCCTGCCCCAATTGATGTGTGGGTTATGGAGTACCAGCCAGGGATGACCTAACACCACAGGGGAGGAAGGAGTGTTAATCAACAGAAAATCGAGATTTTCAACATGATTACCGGAGGTAATGAGTCTTACAATGACCGTAGCGTGAGTTACTGAGGGTAAACACTGGCCGTTTAAAGCAACCACTGATATGGGTAGAGGAAGTGTAACAATGGGTATGTTCAGTCTGTGAGCTAGATCAATGTCAAGAAAATTTCCCTCCGCTCCTGAGTCAATGAGAGCCTCACAGTTAAAACTCACAGTCTGAAAGTGTAAGCTCACCGGGAGATGAGTGGCAGAAAAAGAGGATTCAGTTCGTGCAACCCCACCCGTCAGTAACCTCTTACCTACTAATGGGTGCTGGCTTTTACCGGACACTGCAGCGCGATATGACCAGCAGTACCACAATAAAAACATAATCCCCTCTCCTTTCTCCTCTGTTTCTCCCGAGAAGATAAACGAGATCTGCCAAGCTGCATAGGTTCAGGTTCCGAAGGAAATGCTGTGGTCTCGACCGGGGAGAAAGTGTGATCGGAAGAATTCACGTGGCCTCGTGGTGACCGACGATCTCGTCGACGTAGTCGGGTATCAACTTGAACTGCTAGATCAATCAACTTATCCACCCCGGTGGATAATTCCAAAGCGTAAATCTCGTCCTTAATGTACTCGGAAAGTCCGTGTAAAAACATGTCCCATTGGGCCTCGGCATTCCAGCCACACTCAGCAGCCAACGTACGAAATTCAATAGAATAGTCCGTTACCGTACGTTCCCCTTGCCTCAGTTCAGCGAGAAGACGCGCCGCGTCTCGGCCAGAAGCAGCGCGATCAAAAACCTTTCTGAATTCGCTAGGAAAAGCTTGAAATGATGCACAACACGGAAGTCCTTGTTCCCAAACAGTCGTTCCCCAGCTGCCCGCTCTACCCGCGAGTAAAGTGATCACAAAGGCCACCTTCGATTCCTCCGTAGGAAATGTAGATGGTTGGAGCGAGATGTAAAGTGAACACTTATCCAAAAAGGAACGACACAGCTGGGACTCACCGGAGTAGCATGCGGGAGGCAGAAGGCGAGGTTCAGTGGAGCGGATGGTCTGAATCACTGGAGCCGGCGGATTCAGCGCGGCCTGTGATGGAGAAACGGCAGCCTCGTTGCGTAGCTGTTGGACCTGTTTCGTCAGTTCAGAGACCTGGGTAACTAGCGCCTGAACGGCACGACCAGTAGCCATCGCTTGTTCCTCCTGTTGCTGAAGACGAGTGTCACTCTTGAACAATATGTCCTGCAATTCTGCCGCACTTGCTGGATCCATAATGTGGTCGGTTCGTTCTGTCACAATGATGAGTCGTAGATCCAAGTGCAAGTAAGCGGTTCATTGAACAGGTTGTAAACAGGATTTTACTCAAAACGCCACTTAAACAGGCGGGCGACCTGGACGACACAACTCCGAACTGGAGAAGAGAGACTGGAGAATGTTCAGTGAAGAGCCACTTGACGGCAGGTGAAACAGGACTACAGACAATTCCCACTTGACTGGCTGCACAGGAATCACAGATAAACTCCGCAAGGAGAAACATGGATACAGGAACTGTGAGAGAGACATAAACATGAATGACGAACCGACACTAAGCACGGAAAACTTCAGCGCTATAAAGGCAGCTAACAAGCCTGATGATAGACTGCAGCTGAAGGCTGATAAGAATCAGCTGGTGCTAACAACAAACAGGTAGAACACACCCACAAACCCACGCCTACAAAACAACCCAACAGAGACTCAGAGCGAACACCCAGATTGATGCACCGTGACAGTTTTTTTCATATATTTTGTCAGGGCCTCCGCCTGTAGGTGCTTTATATAAACATGTCTTGATTGCTAATCCACATCTGATGACGATTATAAGGTTAAATGTTCAGGACACGACTCCATATAAGGTTATATTTCAGCACTTTGCAAACGAACAGCGACTCTTAAAGGGATAGTTCACCCAAAAATGAAAATTAGCCCATGATTCTGGACAAAGAGTGTTTTGACACCATGCTTTGGTGGAACACAAACTTTCCTGAAAGCGCATCTCCTCATTTCATTGGACTGGATATCTCAACATTGAAGTAAGTAAAACCCCAGAAATATTTTTTTTTCGTCATTGTTAGAATGTCTAGTTCATGTAAATACTTGGTCATTGTGGAATGCATGCATCAAATTAGATTTTTAGCTTGTTATGTCTTTGTTGTAATTTTACAACTTTGGAAGAGAATGGTAGTCAAAATAGCTTGTGCACCTTGTACATTACATGGAGGCATTGCACTTCTCAAATGTTCACATATAGGATAAATACTTACAGAAATATAATGTATTTGATGATTCACAATATCTATATGTGTTATTTGTTATCATTTAAATTTTTTCTAACCACGGTCGGTTAAAAGCAAGAAATTCCCGCGGTATAGCGGTAAACCGCGTTACATACTGGAATGGAGCTCGTCTCATAAATGAAACGAAACTCAGCGTATAGGCTACTTGCCTCACAGGCATGAGACATAAATAGAAAGCTTGAAATGTCTCCTTTTAAACAAAATTCAAAAGGAAATAATACAATTTTACAGTAGCCTAGTCAGGTAAGGTCAGGTTTGCCGATGTGTGTTTTATTTAGGCTATTTATTTATTTTTGTCCCTGTGCGCCGATCGGAGACGGAGTTCACTGCTGATGTTTTGATGATACAGCATAGCCAATATACTTCAGCCTTTAAATATCTTTGCTGCATTGGATTTTTTCTATATTTGGGTGCAATATCCCCCGCTCTTAACTTATGATGTGGGTGCTGCTTGCAGTCTTTTTATATATATATATATATATATATATATATATATATATATATATATATATATATATATATATATATATATATATATATATATATATTTTTTTTTTTTTTTTTTTTTGGAAACGGCATGCACACACTACGGTCCTTCTGTACCATTTCTCCTTCAGCGGTGCTTATGGGCTTATTCAACAGTTTATAATGAATGTATAAAATAAATAATTAAAAAGGGCAGTTTTTTTAATCTAATTATTTTAATATAAAATAAACGAATGAACAAAAATAAAAAATGTTATCTTTGTGGATGTAATGTGGGAAATATGCTTCAAAGACTGGGAAAAATAAAATAAAATAAAAATCTGTCAATGACTTGCTGAGGATGATTGCGCATTTCTTGTTTTTTAGTGTGTTTTTCATACATTTTGTCAGGGCCTCTGCCTGTAGGTGCTTTATATAAACATGTCTTGATTGCTAATCCAGATTAGATGACGATTATAAGGTTAAATGTTCAGGACACGACTCCATATAAGGTTATATTTCAGCACTTCGCAAACTAACAGCGACTCTTAAAGGGATAGTTCACCCAAAAATGAAAATTAGCCCATGATTTAGTCATAGGTGTATCTGTATATGGCAATCAGAGTATTCGATTGTAAATGACGATTGTAAATTCGATTGTAAATGACGATTGTAAATTCGATTGTAAATGACAATTGTAAATTCGATTGTAAATGACAATTGTAAATTCGATTGTAAATGACAATTGTAAATTCGATTGTAAATGACAATTGTAAATTCGATTGTAGGCTATGACGAATGAGGAACACGGTCATTAGGTTGTGCTTTGTGCGTCAGGTGTTATGATCTTATTAATTCTGCAGTCTTGTTATTCTTTCTTTTATGTTCATTGTAGTTTCTGCAAGTAATAGGCCTACCCTTAATTTACAAGTGTAATAGGCCAAGGGTTTAGAGTGTTATTTCGCGATTAAAGAATATCAGCTAGTTTATTATAGATTGAACGCATTAGTTTCCATCAATGCGCTAATGGAGCCATCTTGTGGTAAACAGAGAATGGCTATTCTATTTATAAGCCTAGTGCCTGTATTACAGGCTCTGAATTGTTGTTAATTCATATATGTAAATATGGTTATCATACAACTATTACACAAACAAACATGCTCATGTGAAATACTGTCTCATGCAATTTGATTTTATGAGACATTATTTCACATGAACATGTTTGTTTGTGTAGTAGGCTAAATAAAAATTAAATTTTAAGTTCTACTTAATCTTGGAGTTTGTTGACTTAATTTATTAGGGTTTAGTGTTTAAAGGTAAAACACGGAGTGGTTCCTTCACATTTGGTTGAAAACACGCACGCACGCACGCACACACGGTGTAATGATGAAACCTACAGAAAGAGTAATTTTAGTGAATGGATTTAACTGATTTGAATAATTGGAATAATCAGCATCACAGCAATCCCGCCCTCTGGTGTTTTGCTTTTACAGAAAAATAGGAATGTAAGAAAATATAAGCGTACAATTTACAATCCATGGGAGTGTCAAATGAGACTTTGCGAATAGAGCTAAGACTATTGCTGATCAGTTTATTCAGGTATTTTAATGTTACCTTTTTGGCAGATTATAGCAAGGCCTGGGCAACTCATTAAAATTAATAAAACTAAAGTCATAATTTCTAAAGAAAAAGCAATTTTAT